>CM052546.1:45647622-45663319 GCA_028533065.1 Trachops cirrhosus | reverse complement strand
CTTATGACACATGGACTGAAGTAAAGGGGGGGGAATGTGGGTGGGAGAGGGTGTTCAGGGTGGAGGGGAATGAAGGGGGGATGATAGGACAACTGTAATAGCATAATCAATAAAATATATTTTAAAAAAATAATAAATAATAAAATAATAAATAAAAAATGGGTAAAAAGACCTTAACAGACACCTCACCAAAAAGATATACAGATAACAAATAAGCATATGAAGAGATACTCCACACTGTAGGTCATCAGAGAAATGCAAATTAAAACAGCAGCAAAATACCACCATACCCCTACTGGAATGGCAAAACTTCAGAACACTGGTAACACCCAATGTTGGCGAGAATGTGAAGCAACAGGAACTTTCCTTCATTGATGAAATGGTACAGCCACTTTGAAAGGCAATTTGTCAGTTTGTTACAAAACTAAACATACTCTAATCATAGGGTCCAACAATTACATTCCTTGGTGGTTACCCAAGTGAGCTGAAAAGTTATGGCCACACAAAGCCTATACACAAATGCTTATAGAAGCTTTCATTGTAACTGCCAAAACTTAGAAGCAATCTTCAGCTGATGAATGAATGAATAAATAAATCGTGGTACACCCAGACAATGGAATATTGTTTAGCAATAAAAAGAAGTAAGCTATGAAGCTATAAAAAAGTAAAAAGGACGCTTAAATGTATATTACTAAGCGAAAGAAGCCAACCTGAAAAAGCTACTTTCTGCATAATTCCAACTATGCGACATTCTGGAAAAGGCAAAACTATGGACACAATAAAAGGACCAGTGGTTAGCGGGAGTTAGTGAGAGGTGAGAAGTGAACAGGTGGGGCATAGCCGACTTTTAGGGCAGTGAAACTATTCTGCGTGATACTAGAGTGGTGGATGCCCGGCACTGTGAGTGTATCCAAACCCACAGACTGTGCACCACCGTGAGTGAGCTCTTGATGACAATGGTGTGTCAACGTTAGGTCCATCCGTTGTGACAAATGTGCCATGTTGGTGGGGAATGTCCACCGTGGAGGAGGATGTACACGTGTGGGAACTATGTACTTTCCACTCAATTTTGCTAGGAATCTACAACTGCTCTAAAAAATAAAGTTCACTAATTTAAAAGACTAATCGTGTCCTCTTCCATCTAAGCAGTCTTGCTCACAGAAATAAGTATCAACAACCAGCCACATAAATGCAGCAACCTTGAGAATCTCAAAAAGTAAATGCTAGAGACTAGATTTCAAAATTCATTTCTTCATATGTAAGTGAATTGATTTCTTTCAACTTTTAAAAAATGTCTGTGTGCCAGCAAAAGTCTGCTTTTTATAGATTTTCATTCATGAAATTAAAACCTTAACATATAATTTGTAAATCAATTAAAACTATGTTAAGTTCACTGAGTAAATTGTAGAAGTAGTAAAATATCTCATATTTTCAGCAGCTATAAAAGGACTTCCAATTTCATATATAAAAAAACAGTCTCAATCATCCAATTCCCAGACTGAATAAAGTAAATGATAAGAGTATTTTAGAAGTTCAATTATGGTATAAAAAAACAAAATGAAAACAGAACAAAAACACATTACACACATCTACCTAACTTGTAATTTGCTGCTAATTTCTATCCTTAAAAAATTACTACTATCAAGTAATGATTGTTATTCATGGGTAACAAAAATCAACAATTCTCGACAAGGCTTAAAAACAAGAATAAGAAAAAAAGAATATCCCAATGTGTACAGGGTCACATTTCTAAGACAAAAGTTTGTTCTTCTCTCATCTATTCACCAGATATTTTCTGAGGACCTAAATAATACTGAGCACTAAAGTGAGCGTTAGTGATGCAACAGAGGAAGGACCATCAAACTTCTGACTTCTTAGAATTTATTTCTAGTGAGAAAACAAATACTTCTTAAAGTAAATAAATACATAAATGAAATAATGATGATTTTGTACTATAAAGAAATAAGCAAGAACCTACTTCACTTAGGGTGGCAGGAGAAGCCCTTCTGAGGACATGATATTTAAGCTGGATCCTGAGAACTGAAAAGGCACTGAACACGCAAGCGCTCAGTGTGAGTAGTTATGGGCTGATCAACGTTCAGTGCCTCCTTGTAGGAAAGAGCTTAGGGTCTTTTAGGAACTGACTAAAGCTAGTGTGACCAGAGCATAGGAGTGAGAAGACTGGCATGACATGAAGCAGAAGAGACAGGCCCGTCCACATGGTGTAGGGTCCTCACAGGCCTTGCTAAGTAGGGAGTTTGGGTTTAGCTCTCAACACAGTGAAAATCTGTTGTAGAGCTTTAACCCTAAGAGTAACGTGTTTCAGTGAACACTTTACACCACTTTGGCGGTTTAGAGGGTTATGTTCAATTACAGGGTGCAAACCCAGATGTTATCACACTGGCTCAACAAGAGATAATGGCTTGTGCAAGCTTGGTGACAGCAGAGATAGGAAGAGATAGGCAAATTCAAGCTAGAACTGCTGTTCTTCCTGAGAAGAGTCTTCACCCATGTCCTTGGAAGCATCTGTATCATGGGAAAGTTAATACTATGAATGTCGTCTTTAACCATATGATAAACCTCAGCGAAAACGGAGAGACCCGACTTAAATCTCAGCCTGGCCTCGTCCTAGATACAGGACCTGACACAAGTTACTTAACACCTATGAGCAGCAGTTTAATCATCTGTAACTTGGGCACAGCAACACCTGCATTTCACAGAAGAGGTACGAGGTTCAAATAACAATCAGCCTACATATTTTGTTCTTACAGATGCTCTCCAAATGTTAATAGGCAACAACCCCACCCCCTAGTAACAGCATTTTCTAAAGGGACTGAGTGAAGGAGATATTTAATACTCAGGAATGCATTTCTGATGATGGAATTTCAAGCATCACAATACAGGAGATATTCTGAGGTAGAGAGGTAGTCCCCTAAAACTAACTGGGACATAGCAGAGCCTTTATATTACTGTAAATATTTATAAAACACTTGATCTTTGGGGAAAAAATAAACTATTATATTGAATTCTGGTTAAAATATAGAAAATGAATACAATCCAACTTCAGTAAGAAACATTAATTTCAATTACTCTAAAGCTTACTAAGGGAGAATAAAATACTCAGCATTTATGAAGCAACAATTATTCTTACAATAAAAAAACTATACTTACAAAAGGGAAAGGCCAGAACAGGATTTTCATTACAGCACATGTTAAAATAAATTCTTGCAACAGCTAGGTTTACAATTGTTATTTTAAAAGTAACCCTTAAAAGCTGGTATTTGCTTATTTGCTAAAGAATAAAAACACAGAATATAGAATGTTTTTAAGACTCACTACCAGTATCATTACATTTATAAATGCTTTTTCTATGTAGTGGGGCTCAATATACTTAGTGGCAGGGTTTATCTAATTTTGACCTTTTTTAAATTATTGAACTTCTAACATTTGAAACAAAAGTTTATCCTATTCCTGAATTTCCTGAAATTTGTATTAATTTTCATTGATTTCAAACTGAATACATTGTTTCCTGAAAAGTAGGGGAAACAGAGGAAGAATTAGTATGATTTTCCAGAAAAAAAGTATTCCCATTCAGATAAATATTATGGTACAAATTGGAAAGTGTTTCTTCATCCACTCTAGCTAACTTGTTTTTCCTACATAATACTCCCCCCCATTTATTTAATTGGAGAATAGAATAAAAAGACAAGGGAGGAAATATCTAAAGTACAACATGCATATATTGGTTAAGACGACTTCCTCTAAATAATAATTAGTATAGGAGGGCGGCAGTTGAGGGCTCAAGCAGGGCACTAAAAACCTATTCTCCAAGGCACCCAGGAGAGTTGTTTTATCCGTGGTAGACACCCAGCTGGGACACACCAGTATGGATAACTGGGTTTGTATGACATGTATCTGCTCCCATTTTCTGGGCCCATGCTATGTCAGCTGTTAAATATTTTTACTATCACTAAGATTTATAATCTCTTGGCCTGAGATTAAATCCACTTGGCCTAGACTCTCCCTCATAGGCTCTTGATTTGATACTTATACTTAACGTTCTCTCTATGAGTATCTTAATTAATATATACAGGCTACCTAGCCTGTCCACTGAAATCATGCAGAGAAACTCCGTGGGGCCCTGTCTGGGTAGCTCAGTTGTTTAGAGCATCGTCCCGATACAGTAAGGTTGTAGGTCCCATCCCCCATCAAAGCACATAGAAGAGTCAACCAGTGAATACATATATAAGTAGAGCAACAAATTGATGTTTCTCTCCACCCCCTCCCAAATCAATAATTTAAAAAAATTTTAAAGAGATTTAGATGGTCAGTTTCAGTGTCTTTTATAATTCTTTATTACCATTTGGGATATGCTCACAAATTTCAGAGTAGCCAACCAAGAATGAATCATATTAGAAAATAGGAAAAGAACAGAAAAAAAACCCACTAGAATAAGGCTCAAATCTTGATCTTTCTCTTTAATTAACACTCTTGAGTCTTAGATTCATCATCTGTAAAATGGAAACCAGACTACTCACCTCACAGACTGTTGTAGGAATTAAATGACAGCCCACATGTCATAATATCTGTGTACTACACACAGGTGATCAAAAATGCCTACTAAATCTGGATCAATTCATTATGAAAATTGTGGTTTACATTTCTGAGTTCACGATTTAAAAAGAAATCAAAACTTTGAAGGGCAGAGGCAAAGACACAATTAAAAGGTTCAAAGGTAAGGCCTAAAAGAATCAATGGCACTCAACCTATAGAAGGGGAAATTTTCACAATTTAATTGGCCATTTTCTATGAAAGAATAAGGGAAGAAAGTGGGTTAAGATGAAGCCCCAAGAATACTGGTTAAATAAAAAGAATTTCAAGAGCACATTACTAAAATCAGAAATTAGCAAAGATATGAAATGCATGCACAAGTGTATCAGATACACAAGTGTATCTGAACAGGTCGCATCAGCATGCAATGATCTCATCTGAAGACTAAACAATCTCTCAACTCTGTTGTTGTTTGCAAATTCCAAGGAGATGCAAGAAAAACTGGCAATCAGAACCCTGCAGTCCTTAGCAGGTCCTGCTAAGATTTCATATAGCTTAGGAAAGCCACCTCAGTAATTCAGGCCTCAATTTCCTCATTTGCAAAATTAGAGTTTGATTATGAGTCTCCTGCAGTTATAAAAAATACAGGACTCTCATTTAGTATGGTTTATGGCTGACCTCTACGGCAGAATACAGAAGGTAGGCCATGAGAATGCATCAATGACTGTTTACGGGGAGGCAGAGACGTGTGATGGCATTGTTACAATGCAGTAAATTACTGCTTTGATGTAATAAATAGTACACCAAGTAGCCTAAAATTTGGAAAGCAGCCTGACAAGATATTTACAACCAGGAAATAACCTAATTATCTAGGTCACTATTCAGGGAAGCATAACCAATAACAATTACACATTCTAATGTATTGTATCAAAATATCATAGTAACTTTTGAAAGTCAATTTTTAAAAAAAACAGATATTTGTGACATTGTGCTGTACTTAAGAGAATAAAAGTATCTGCATTGTCAGAACATACAGAAATTAATAGTGAGGAGAAAACATGCTAACAGGCGTTAGAGTAGAGGGGTTAATCAATTCATTATGACATGCCCACCGTGTACTCTAGATGAAGAAGACATGTTTTATAGTCATCTGTTAGTAAAGGTTCATCACAAGAGCACTTAACATTTCCACTTAAAAATTAATTCACCAAATAGAAAAATCTTATGAAATATGACATGAAACTTAGTGATTCAGAGCTGCCTACTTCCTGAGAGGAACCAAGATGACATATAATAAAACATGGATAAATGATATGTTACTTTGGACATCTTACTCATATAAAAGTCAAATCAGTTTCCAATATCATATTCTGACACCTATAAATAAAAGCACTTAATTTTGAAAGGTTTTCCTTAAGGTCAACAAGACTAAGTATTTCCCATATGAGATCAGCATCAGACTTTTCCATGCTGTTTAATTTTTAACTTCATGTACATAAATAATACTCTTTAGGAAAAAAGAACATAAATGTCCCTATCTTACTCTCTCCCAAAGAAAACTAAAATCTTTGTATATAAGAAAGATTTCCTTGAAAACACTTGCTTTACAATGGCTAATTCAGAAATAGGCAGAAAGCTCAATGAACACATACTAAGTAAACACTAACTGATTACCTGATGGAGGAAATACTCAATGCTACCTATGACATAATTTAAATCTCATTAAAAGCAAGTCACAGTTCCCTGGCCAGGTGGCCCAGTGGGTTGGAGCATCATCCCATACACCAAAAGACTGCAGGTTCGATTCCTGGTCAGGGCACATACCTAGGTTGTGAGTTCAATCCCCAGTAGGGGTGAGTACAGAAGGCAACCGATCAATGTTTCCCTCTAACACCAGTGTTTCTGTCCCTTCCTCTTTCTCTAAAATCAATAAGCATATCCTTGTGTAAGGATTAAAAAATAATAATAAAATAAAAAATTTTAAAAAGCACAGTTCTAAAACATGCACACATTACACTGATATGCCACAGTGGAACGCAAAGTGAGCATCTGAGGCAGAGACAACGTAGCCGGCTGTTTCACTACATATTGTGCTCTTATTACCTCACCAAAAACAATGTACTTCC
Source organism: Trachops cirrhosus (assembly GCA_028533065.1). NCBI lineage: Eukaryota > Metazoa > Chordata > Mammalia > Chiroptera > Phyllostomidae > Trachops > Trachops cirrhosus. The sequence continues at coordinate 45,656,642 of CM052546.1, read as the reverse complement.
CTTGCTCTTACAAGGAGAATTTTCATCTATGTCTGTCAATTAAATATCTATAGAAATGACTCTTTTAAATTGACTGTCTCAACTCTGAGTACATATAGAAATACTAAAATGACTAGGAGAAAGAATAAAACATCCATGTTATCATAGTCACTTTTATTCATTCACAAGTGTCTAAGACCTTAAAAAAAACTGTGTGAAAATGCAGACAGAAGACATGTAAGGTACAGTGCTAAACTGCGCACTCCACTCAGTACTGCATGAACACATCATTTTCTTTTTAAAAGGATACCATTTATTTTCTGAACAAGAGTCATTTGTAGTCCAATTTCAATAGTGTATAAGTATTTTTCTGTGGATTCTATTAGGCAATGTGAGAAACTCATTACAGAAAGAAACAGTCCCTGAAAATAATTCTTACTGCATTTTATGTGAAATGGAAAACACCCACAAAATTACCTGACACGCAATGTGCACGAGGTAGACCAGCTCTTTAGATTCACAGCCATTTTTCGTTATGTCATTCTGTTCTTCTGAAAGCGAAAGCTGTGGCAAAGAAGAAGGGGCAGAGGAGAGGGGAGTCATGATTAATGAAACAGAATAAATGAAATAGTGACACTTGGAGTCTCACATCAACTTAATGTAAGATATGCCTTATAAGAACTCTACTACTTTATGACAGATAAAGAATTCAGGATTTAAAAAAAAATACCCTAATTAGCAGTAAATAAAATACATTCATTGAAGAGCAGGTCTTCACTTCCTTAACTTACAGTGCACAGGTGAAAGGCAGGCATCAAGGTGGCCCCCGAGAGACAGCGTGGCCAAGAGGCTCACAGAGGCCAGACTGACTGCAGAGACTGCAAACTGGCTGCCCAGGAAATAAGCTGTCCACACCGATATGTTTTATTTTAGACTCACCGTGAAGGTCTGCACACTGGATTTTATTTTATTTTTATTTGAACCACCAGCTAGCATTTAGAAACTGAGTGTTTTCAAATGAAAAATACATATTTCTGGCTTCTATTGAAAAATCGAGAAATGTGAAATACTGGACCCACATTCTCACATGGACAACAACTGGCTAGAGCTGGAAGTGACCAACCCCTTTGAATGTGTTCTCCAAGGGACTATGCCACAGACTCGATTATGCTCGATTTTTCACCAGTATGTAGATGAATGTTAACTGTCATTCACTGTCCTGCTTGCTTTGTTATTTTTTATACCCTACTCACTGCACTCATTTATCTTACATACTTGCCCTAACTAGAAATGTGAATTTGCAAGCTCTGCTCTAGAAACAGGCAACCCTGAGTTCAGAAGTGTCACTAATTGGTTGTATAATATTGCCCTTCCCACTTAATCTCTCATCTGGAAAATGGAGATGACATAATAATGCCTATTCCCAAGTTTGTGAGTATTAAATGGGATATTGCACTTAAAGTGTTCACCAAGGTACCGGTACCTGGCACTCAGTAAGTACTTATTGTATGTTACCTATCATTACAGTTAATGTTATGAGAAATACATGGTTGATGAAGATATATTCTCTGTTTTTGAAGGCAGTATCACAGGAAAAATTTAAAAAATACCTCCTGGTATTAAGTAAGAGACATTTACAAGAGGTAATGATCATTCTCACACTATCCGATATAAGCTAGATTAATCACAAAATCATAGTGTTTTTTTTTAAGTAAAAAAATTAAGGGTGAAACGAAGCCTAAATGAGTAAGTTGCAGAAAGTGACAACACTTCCATGACTCAGAAGTGATTAATGGATGTGTTGGAATGCCCGGGAAAGACCCAGGAAGATAAAGAATCTGCCTTAGGGGAGGCAGAAACCGGCCAGACCCAGAACAATGGCATGTGGACTGGAATGATACAGTAAAATTCAAGGAACACCTGTGACAGAGAGTCCACACCCACCCATCGACGGATTCCCACAGGTATTCACTAAGTGTATCAGGTCAGTACACCAAAGGCAGGAAGAAGAGCAGGAGAACTGAGAGAGACAAACCCGGGGAGTGTATGCAGCCTCCCCAAGCACGGGCAGCTAGCTAATGCTGTGGATGGGGAACAGAGACAGAAAGCCCAACTGAGACAGATCCCTCTGAGGCCCTCAGACAGCCAACGACTGAAGGGTCTGGGGGCACAGGAAAGCTGAGAAAACCCCTGCAGAGGCAACTCAACTTCATAGAGCATAAGACAGCTACACACCAAGATCTGGGCTGGGATAGAGGAACGGGAGCTCTGTTTTGGCACGGAAAGCTGGACAAAAACCTGGAGAAGGAGAACTAGCAACCAGGCGGTAAGACGCAGATGAAGAAAAGAACGTGAGTTCTCTCCATCAGTTCAGAAACCTAGTGGCTTAGCTGTAAAGCACAAAGAGATCTTCAGACACCTTGCCCATTTTCAAGTCCCCTTGATAGGAAAAAAAGAACCCCTCCTGAACTTATATTCAAAGTATTTAAAAGTAATGATAAACTAAAGCTGACAGAAGGCCAAATCTATACAAGCTACAGGTCAGCTTGACTCAGCCCCTCACTCAAATGTGATGAACATAATCCAATATAACAGCCTAAAAGACTAGAAGAAGAAGGGGTAAGCCCATTCCCAGAGATAAATATTTACTGACTTTACAGAACTGGCATAAAAATTACAAATGCACACAGAAACAAGAAATTGTGACCGATGGTCAAGAAAAGAAACAATAAAAGGAATCAGACACAAAGGGCCCAGATATTGAAATAATAAAGAGAACATAAATTATGACAGAAATTCTAAAATGAACTTGAAAAGATAATATATGGGACACATGGGAAAATGTGGCAGAGACTGAAACTACAAAAATATTCAAAATAAAATGCTAGAAATAAAAGCTGTATCAGATATCAACAGCAAACTGGACACAACAGATTAAAGGATCAGTGAACTTGAAAACAGGTCATTGGAAATTACCAAGTTAAAACGAAAGGATACAAACAAGAAGAACCAAACACAACAGTATATCTGAGATGTCTGAGAGAACACCAGACAACCACGTGTACAGCTGGACACCACAGGAAAATGAGACAGACGACAACACAGGGAAATGTTCGGTGAAATCAAATACTTCTAAAACTGGTTAAAGATATCCATCAACAAATTCAAGAAATGTAGTGAACCTCACATAGGATAATTTTTAAAAATCGATACTAGACATTCCCTAGTCACACTTTTAAACAACAAAAAGACAAACCTCTTTGCAGTCGGCTGGAAAATAAAGCAGGTTGCATAAAGGGAGAAAATGTGACTGACAGCTGAATTCTCCCCCGAAGGAAAAGAGGACACAAGAAAAAGAGAAGAATCTTTAAAGTGGTGAAGGAAAAGAGCATTAAATCTGTATCCCATGAAAATCATCTTAACAAATTTAAGAAACGTGGACAAATTTACAAATGACAAGAGCTGAGAGGCCTTGTCTCCAGCAGACCAATGCAAGAAAGAAAGATACAACAACTGCTTAGGCTGAAGGGAAATGGTACCGGATAAAAAACCCAGAAATGCAGAAGGAGTAAACAATACTAGAAGGAGTAAATATTTAAGTAAACATAAAACAGCTAAATTTGCAACAATAACAGATGGCAGAAGTTTGAGACTATCTTAATAGTACTGAAAAAAATTATCCTAGATTTTATTCATACCTAAACTACAAGAAAAAAATAAAAGCAAAAAAATTAGCATTTTCTGATTAATGAAAACAGAGAGTTTCCAACAGCAAATTCTCACTATATCAACCTTCTAAAATATGCACTTTAAGAAAAAAACAGATTCCAGGGAAAAGAACTAAGATGGAAAGTAGAAATACTGAGCATTTAGCGAATTTAGTTAAATAAGCATTTAGCAAATAAGCATTTCATCTAAACAAATTTTAATTGTATAACAAAAACAATAATGAATTATAGAAGATAAAGAGATGGAATTATAACCCCAGGCCACACCACATGGAAGTCAAGAAAGAGTGATCCCAGTTGAAACATCTCCAAGTCCTGAGGTTGCTTAAGAGAAATAGACACTGATCAACTTTAGGATGAATATTAGTTATTCAAGTAAAAATTTAATTGTAGCCACTAAAAGAACAGAAAACCGTAATTTCTAAACCATAAGGCGGGGAATAAAATGTTTAAATATCAATAACTACAACAGAAATAAAATATACAAGTAAAATCAATCCTCCTAAGCAGAACTGGGCAGGGGAGGAGAGAGAAGGGAAGGAGAGAGCAAACTTCCAAATGAAGGCGAGGAGATATGGGGGCGGGGTGGGGGGCACAGAATTAAAGGCAAAGGCAGATGGTCAGATGGTGTCAGAACAGTGGAGCAGGCAGCTCCAAACTCGGTCCCTCACAGAAACACGGGAAAACAAACTAAAAACTCTCCGAATCCACTTTCTCACTACTCTAGAAAACAGTAAAAGGTTTACAACAACCACAAGAACACCGAATCAAAAAAGCCAACTTAAAAACTGTAGGAAAGCGTCGCAGCAGTTTCACTTGCCCGTGCTCCAGCTCCTCCCCAGTCAGCGGCACTCTGGCAGAGGCGGCTCTGGTTCCCAGGTGTGGGACCCTGGTCCCTGGATCCGCAGGAGTAAAGACACGTTAGCAAGCTACTGTGTGAATCTATTCCGATCTGTCTGGTGACCCCCTGAAGAACTGGTGCAAGACACAAACCTCTGTTTCATTAAAGTTGGAACTGACTCAGGGACAATAAGCAGCAGCATTGTTCAAAAATACTGTAAAGTAAACAAGAAACCTGCAGCCACCTGGAGCACAAGATTATAGTTAAGACATAAAATAGTTTAAAACCCAGGAGGAAAAGCTGAGGAGAGAGGTTCTTTGTGAAATTAGGGCATTGAAAAACCTACGAATGTGTTCAGGGCAGAACACATGCCCACAGAAGATATAAGAATATCCAACCCCTTCACCTCCAACTAATCTGAGAGTTGAATGAGTGCCCTAACACAGCGGAAATGTGTAAAGGCTGGAGAAAGTGCCTGTTCGTTTATTTTTAGCTCCTGGCATTCAAGGAATTACCTGGGAAAAAAATACATACTACCTGAACATAAGCTAAAAGAAGAGAGACTTTACTGAGAAACCATGAGAGAGAATAGTCTTTGCAAAAATAATCTGGAAAAGTTACTAAACAAACAGACAACTACATGGTTCATGTAGAAAGGTGTGGAATCTGATTGCCAGGATCACCACGTTATAACATTCAAATGTCCAGTGTGCAACAAAAAAAATCACAACACATACCAAAAACAAAAACAAAAAAAAACACCTCACCAACCCTAGGAAGGCAAGGGTTATTATCAAGAAAAGTAAAAATAAGACCATAGAATCTGTCTCTGAGAAGTCTAGATACAGGATTTTAAGTAGATTTCAAATGAACTATCTAAAATACACTCAAAGAGCTCAAAGAAACCTCAGAGAACTAAAGGAAAGCAGGAAAACAATGCAATGAAAAGAACTTAAAAAAGAGAGAGAATCAAACACAAACTTGGGAGATGACAAATCACTGACTAAAACAAAATTTCACTGAAAGGATCAACAGCAGATTTGGGGAGGAAGAAAAATCAACTTATTTAAAGAAAGTACAAATAAAATTATACAGTCCAAAGAACAAAAAGAAAAAGGAATTTTTAAAAGGGAAAAGTGCCTAAGGGAGCTATAGGACATCATCAAGAGGACCAAAACTTGTCCTGGCAGGTGTGGCTCAGTTGATTAGAGCATCATCCTGTAGACCAAAAGGTCGTGGGCTTGATCCCTGGTCAGGGCACATACATGAAGGATGTTTCTGACATCGATGTCTGTCTGTCTTTCTCCTCACCCCTTCGCTGTCTCATTGCTAAAAAGCAATGAAAAAATGTCTTCCAATGAGGATAAAAAAGAAAAAGGACCAAAACTTGCATTATGGAAATCTCAGAAGAAAAAAGAGAAGAAAAAACATGAAGAGATTATTTGAGAAGAGATATTAAGAATATGGAGGAATAGGAGAATGCTGACTCTAAGCCCCTTCATAAAAATGAGGATTAACCACTACCCACTAACAAGAATGCCTCTGCAAAAATACTAGAACCTAGGGGTGAAGCCAAAGCAAACCCTAGGAACAAGAAAGTTTGAGAAAAGTTGCATTAGAAAGGTAAGAGGGCTTCACTTAGACAGCTTCTCCACTCTCCCCGGCCAGCAGAGAATCACACTAAGAGGGATTCCCTGGGAACATGGTTTCTCCAATGGGAAAAAAAAAAGCTCAAGATGGACATCCAGCTTCCCCAGCCTCTCCAGTGTCTAGCGGCAAATGTCAAGACCTCTGTCTTGCCTCAGGGAACACTGGGGAATTGGCAGAGATAGGTTACTCGAAGTCACTTAGTGACAAAAAATGGGAACGGGTCACACAGCGACCAGTGAATAGATCTTGGAGGTGGCACCATGTCCCTGCTGGTGACACTGCCCCACAAGAGAAACCCGTCCAACAGCCCTACCCAGCCACAGAGCCAAAATGCGGCCATGTAGGGCCAGGGGGCACAATCATCAGTTCATCCACCTAGAGTCTCCAGTTGACAGACCGGGCAACCACTGAGCACAGTCCGTGATTCTAACCAAATGTGGAGTCCAAACTGCAGCCACACCAGGCCACAAGGCACTGCTTTCAGCCCTGCCCAACCCGGGAATCCAGTCAGCGATCACTTTTGACCAGCAGCCCTGCCTAGATGGGGAATCCAGCGAGTTACCCCACACACATGAATGGTAAGACCTATGCGGACCAACCCACCATCTCAAAGCCAATCTGTAATCCCACCCACGTGCACAGAACAGCCTCCAGCCTCACCAAACCCCAGAGCCCAGCCTGCAGCCCCGCCTGAACACCAGCTCAGCCAGAGGCACCAACTGACCAGGGATGCAGCCATGCCTGGCCAGCAGCAATGACAAGCCCAGCAAGCAGTCCTGTCTGAGGGTGAGGCCCAGCCAGCAGCCCCACCTCACTTGACCTCAGACAATGAGCAGCAGCTCCATCCACCGGAGACCCCAGCAGCAAGCCCACCCTTCCTCAGACACTACTGCCAAGTAGAATGGGGAAACCAAGACAAGAAAATAAAACCGGGCCCAGCAGTTTGGGCAACTTATAGCCAGCTGGTAAATCACAAGAACTTATTTCCCCTAACCTAGGACACTGAGAGTAAGTGGTTTATATCTCCCCTCCCTAACCAAAGAATACATAATTTAAATCTCCCTGGTCTGGGAGATAGAGAACAGAGACTCAAATAATGTCATTTGTGCCAGCTAACCCCAAGGACAGCTGAAGTCAGGGGAACAAATAAATAAAGCCCCATTAAAAGCCAGGCAGATTCAAGATTAAAAGTTAAACAGTATGGCGGACCACAGAATATTCCCCGAACCCCCTACGCACTCATTTCGACACATCAGCATGTTAAAAATTCACCTGGAAAGCTGATGAACATTCTGCTGAAACCCTCCCTAAGCTTCTCACCCAGAGTAAAAAGATAAAAAGCCCTCAGGACAAAGACCCAGTGCAGGCTCGCTCTACAGCACATCCATATCTCTTGCTGGGCACGAACCTTCTACTTCCTCCTAAACTCTAAGGGTCCCAAGGGGATTTGCAGCCAGGGGAGCAGTGGGCAGCAGCAGCTCCACCCGGGCTCAGCCCCTGATCCTGTCTCCAGGCCCCCTTTCCTCCGACTTCTCCCAGGGAGCAACAGCAGCCCCGCCGTGGCTCGCTTCTCCCCTATAGCGTTTCCAGGGAGCCAAAGCAGAGCACCGCCTGGGCTCCCTCCTGTTGCCTCTTCTACTCTAAGCCCTTCCCTTGTGTCACTGCCCCAGCTTTAAGAAACATACTCTCAAAACCACCTGGACTTGTGGTGTGAAATCTTTCCTGCATGAAGTCAAGGGCCCACACACTACAGGCCGGCCTGAGGGAGACACGCTCCAGGACAGTCTCTGTCGGGCAAAACTACCAAGGGGCCCACTCAAAACCACAAGCTGGGCCGACTGGCGAAAGTCTTTCTCCACCAAAACAAGCCCATGAAGACTGGAGGAGGTGACCACTTCTGCAAGTGCATAGACACGGATGCAAGCACACAGGGTAGTGACAGAGCAGGGAAGCAGGACACTGCCACAGGCGGCACGTAAAAATCCATGACGGGTCCTAAACAATGCAGCTCTGTGAGAATCATTGCCTTAGAGAAGTCAAACAAAAATACAAGAAAACACAGGCAACTAAAGGAAAGTAATACACAAATATACAAAGGAAAACAATACACAAAGTGAGAGGTTTAACAAAGAAATAAAAACCATTAGAACTACAAATTGTATAGCTAAAGAGCATAATGACTGACTGAACGTTACAATTGGTAGTTTTAACAGCAGACTCAATCAAGTAACAGAAAGAATCAATGAACTCAAAGGCAAGTCATTCAAAATTATCCAGTCAGAGCCACAAAACGAAAAATGAATGAAAAAGAGTGAAAGAAGACTACAGAATCCAGGGAAATCAATAAATAACAGGCATGTATTACTGGAGACCCAGAAAACTTAGAGGGAGAAAAGGGGGCAGAAAAACTATTTAAAGAAAAAGTGGCTGAAAACATCCCAAATTTAAAGAATATGGATACACCCAAATGTCCCCAGTCATATGCCATCCAAACAGGACTTCACCATGACACATTATAATCAAATTATAAAAAAATCAAAAAGACAGAATTTTGGAAGCAGCAAGAGAAAAGACTCTTTAAATACAAGGGAACCCCATAAGGGTATCAGCAGAACCTTGGTAGGCAAAGAGAGAGATGATACGTTCAAAATGTTGAAAGAAAAGAACTGCAAAACAAAAATACGATACATGGCAGAGCTTCCTGTCAAAGAAGAATAAAGACACTTTCAAACAAATAAAAGCTGAGGAAGTTCACCACTAAATCTGCCTTACAAGAAATTGTAAAGAACGTTCTTCAAACTGAGATAAAAAGGTACGAACAA
>CM052546.1:45575531-45647122 GCA_028533065.1 Trachops cirrhosus | reverse complement strand
CTGTCTAAAAATAAATAAATAAATAATAGTAACATATTATAATAACTATGTATGGTATCAGATGGGTACTGGACTTACCAAGGTGATCACTTTGTAAGTTCAGGTATACAAATCCCTATGTTTGCATACCTGAAACTAATATACTAGTATAATATATACATTATACAAATATAACATTCAACTTTAATTGAAAAATAAAAATTATTTTTTAAAAACAATAACTGAAAATGAGTAAAATATCAACAGTACCTATAGAATTGAAGAAAAGAAGCATATACAGGTTCCCCTCAGTATCCAAAAGTAAAGGATTCCTACAAAACCTTTCATAAGCAGAAATGGCATAAAGCAAAGAAGAAACTACTGTTAATTTAACAGAAAAAGTTCTGAGTGTTCTTAAACCCAAAATTCAACACATGCACAATGTTTTTACTTCATTCACCACAACTGAAATGCTTAATTATGTCCAGTTTAACGCTAAGCTCTCTTAAGCTTTACGGATGGATACCTTAGGACACATCTTGCTGACAGATGAACATAACAAATCGAGAAAAAGCACAGATGCTCACAGACGCAGTTCAAAGCTGTGGCAGCTGGAGGCTGAGGTGCCAAGCGAGTGTGGTTCCCATAAAGGAGCTTGGTGAGGCCACTCTCGCTGGTCTGGGTGCATGCTGCCCTCTAACAGCTGACGCAAAACAAATGCTGAACGCTATTTTCATTTTTTGCCTCTTTCCATAAAAGTGAAAATCCTTTTCAGATTTCATTCAGTTAGTGAATACAGGTTCTAATGTAGGTCCTTTGTAAAAGGGAAGAGGCATAACAGGAAGCGGGGTTAGGTGAATGTTTGAAAAACTTGTAGAGAATAATATTAGTATTTGACAGAGTTGATTTATGATAAAGCTACTTTTTGACTAGTAAATAGGTACATGTTTGCTATTCACAGCTCTTTTTCAGAAATAAAATAAAAAACTAAACTTTGAATTCAAGAAAGAAACAAATTAGACAAAATAACAAACACCAAAAAAGCAGAATGGGAAAAATTATTGCTAAAAATTAATAGTATGAAAATTAGAAGGTCAGAAGAGAGGGAGGCAGGGAAGAAGAGAAGGCAAGAAAGGGGACTGGCCGGCTCAAGCTGATCAATAAAATCACAGGCTGGTTTCTAAAAAAGACCAAATTTAATAATATATTGTGTAAAACTTATCATAATAAATTTTTAAAACTGCACTAAATGGGCAATTTTCTAAGAAAATATAAGTGATAAAAATTGACCTAAAGAAACATGAAAGAACTTGACAAGACCAATGACCAAATCATAAGTTGAAATGGTAACTAAAGCTGAAGCCCTCAAATGGGAACCAGGACCCAAAGGTTTTAGAAAGAAAATTCTACTACACCTTCAAAAAACAGGTAATTCCAATTTCTACAAATTATTTCAGGAAGTGTATTTTTAAAGGGGGGCAGATCCTTGAAATCCCCCTAACTCAGGCTAGTGGACAAGTACAGAATGAAGGTCAGCATCACCCATGAACACAGACCCAAAAACATCAGGTCTTGATAGAGTAAAAAAAATTATTTTTAAATATTTAACTTAATAGACTATGCACCAGGAATACAAAGGTGTTTGAACAATCTGTTTCTATCACCAGAGTTAATCCTTTGCACTAATTTTTAAAGCCAGTTTATTCGTGCTCTACAGAAGTGGACTAAAATAAGAACATGGCACAGCCTCTCCTGACTCTCTTTTCCTCTTCACCTTGTCACATCCCAAGCTTGTCCAAACCACGGCTCACAGCTCATCTACAGTCTTAGCTAGAAGGAACGGTGGCTATCATCTTTCAGCATGAAGACAAGAGACACAAGATTAGTCTCTCTAGTGGTCAGAGAGTCCGTGTGCCACCATGGGAACATACTACCAGCCAGCCTCCCCATTCCACAGCACACCAGTACCATTTCTCCCCACACGGCTATGCCGTCTCACACCACAGGTTACAGCTGAAGACGCTGAGCTGCAATGGAAACAGTAAACTCAGATAATTTGACGAAAGTGTGCTAGAAATGAGCTGATACAGACTTTAAACACATCTGTGCACAATAAAGCACATGTGTTGCCAATTCACCAGAGAACATATGCACAGGCTGGGACTTATTTCATCAGGTAGTGGGTAAATTAGAAACGAGGAAATACTCAAGGATGCTCATGCTGATTCTGCTCTCAAAGGTGGACTACTGTCTTTCAGATTAAGGGAGAAAAATTCTGTTTTACAAAACTGTATATGAAAAAATATCACACTACCTTGCTCTAACCTCTAAACAAGTTAAGTCATTTTTCTGACCATCAAAGGTATTCCTTCCAAATTATAACTACTACCTTCTTTCTACAATTTCTTCCAAGTATTTTTGTTCTTATATATAATTTTTTACAGAAACAGCATCTTGCTTTTCTGGAGCTCTTTTTAATTTATCAATATAACATGAACACTGTTTCCACTTCTGTGAATATTCTACATGATGTATAGTGCTGCATAAGACTTCCCTGTGTGAACAGTCCATAATTTGTATATCCCATTCCTGCTTTTGAACATTTAGATTATTTCAAATAAAGAACTAGATGCAACATGGAAGGATTAACACCCAAAACTTGTAAAGCATTACCAAGAATAAATAAGAAAAAATGCAAACAAACCTATACAACAACATGAGCAAGATTTGATCCAGAAGAGTTTAAAAATTAGGAATCTCAACTGCCGAGTGACATCTGAAAAAATGGTCACCTGCATTATAAATGAGGGGACTGAAAATTAAAATATAGTGAGAGAAGTCCATCTCCATCAGACTGGTAACGTAGCAAGTAACAACCAACCAAGAGTCAGCAAGGATGTGAAAAACAACTCTCATTCACTGCTTGTGGGGGTATAAATTTGTCAGTCACTTTAAAAAGTAGTTGGGCTGACTCAGTACAGCAGACACGTGGGAGCACTATACCCCGAAATTCCCCTCCCAGGGACACACCGTGAGAAACTCCCACACACGTGCACCAGGATTTGTGCACAGCAGTGTTTACAGAGAGGCTGCTTCAAATAGTCCAAAACTGGCAACAGTCCAAATTTCAAACAAAAAAGAAAGGATAAATTACTTGTGACATATGCATGATATGAATTAATACACAGCAGTGAACTCAGCCAGCTGTAACCACATACATCTACGGTGACAAAATTTCACAGTGTTAAATGAAAAAAGCAAGAAAGAATACTGCATTGATGTTTCAAGCTCCCACCAGCAGCCCTGGTTCCTTCTTCTCCTGTTCTGCTTTTTTCTTTTTTAACCATAGCTCGCATCTTCCTGGGCATCCTCTATGTTCTTTAAGTATGGTCTTTGATTTTTGTTGTTCATTAATGCAGCCAATGCACATAAAACTGCTTGGTACCTAGAACTTGCTTAGTAAATATTTGCTGAAGGAATTAAATGATTTCTTGACATTAATTAGAGATGCATAAAGATAGCAAAATGATAAAAATATAAGGTAATGAATATTAGAAAAGTCCTGGTGTAAGTAATCTTTGGGGTAGGGAAGAGAAAGGTAACACAGCAAGGGTGCAGAAAATTTCTCACTCTTAACCTGGACTTTCAAAAGTGCGTATATATATATATATATATATATATATATATATATACACATACTTGCACACTCACAAACTCACACAGAGGGGCGGGCAGAAGTAGGTTTCCAGTCGTTCCTTCGGAAAAGCACAGGCAGATTACAATTGCTGCGACAGCTGTATTACCTCGAGAGCATGTCACAACAGCCCAGTGCACTCGGACACAATCCCGTAAGTGCTCGGACTGCCGGCGTTCGTTGTCCACATGCTCTTGTCGTCTACCTGCTACACTCAAGCAGGCTTTGGGGCTGAGTGTGTTCTAAACCTACCTTTGCCCACCCCGGGGTGTGTGTGTATGTGTATACACACGTGTATGCATGTGTATATTCATGTATGCACATATGCACGACATACATCATGAGAAGAAAAAATACTGAAAACATAAAGCTCCATTAGCACTTCCGCCCCGAGCCCACCCCACCCCACCGACTCTGACTCTGACTCATCACCGTTGTGAGCCAACACAAGCGGTGGGAGCAGCCAGGATCCCTGGTGCTGTGACTGTGGCAAACTCCATCCAGGGACTGGACAGGGATGTTTGGGTTTACATTAATTCTACCTTTGTTTCCAACTGAATTAGGAGCCATTGGATATTATTAGTACACATAAGAAAGTAAGTTTTCACATCAACCAATAAGCCATCAACAGAAAAAAATACTTCTAAGTATCATCAGGCAGATATGTAGATATGGATACAGGTAGATGTACATGTAGATGCACAACAGGTATAATCTTAATTCAGTATGGAGGAAATATTTGAACTATACCTGAATGCTGCCAAACTCAACATTCTCATAGTGGAAATGCGCACACTCAGCCATCTTCGGAAAGTGACCTTTAGTGAAGGGTAACCTGCAGTACATGAAATACACACGTGAGGCAGAGACACTGAGACAGTGGACATTACGAGCCTAAGGAGAAAATAAAATGGGTTTAAGAGCTCGTGCAAGCGAAACTATTCAATAAGCACATGCGCATGAGCACACATATACCCACACAAACCTTTTGAGAAATAAACTGAATCAAATGAAAATTACGTTTAGTGCACAGGTCAGAAAACAAAAGAAAAGAAAAAAGAAAAAGCATCACTATACTCTCCTAACCATGACCCAAGTCAATGCCCATAGAAAACCTATGCTTCCGGTGGATGGTATGGAAACTGAGAACAGCCAGCTTCTACGGAGAAGCAGCATCCCCACCACAAAATACAAAGCCAGACTTTACCTGTGGATGTTGTCGCAGCCCATCAGTCCTGGGGTGGTGGGTCTGGATGCAGAATGAACATTTTTATCCTTGTCTTTTCTATACTTGCAATGCAAACACAGCTATCTAACCCTCTACCAGGTGGAAAGATGGTTTTTCTGTTTAAACTGAAAAAGCAGACACCTTAAGATATTTCACTTAAGTGTCAACTACCGGCATCCATCGCAGCCCTCTCAGAGGCAAAGCTGAGATCCAGCAACTCTCATAACACAAACCTCATTTCTCTAAGTAGATGAGAACGTGTGCCAAGGGTACCTAGAAGGACATACTTGGGTTGTCCTGCTGAACAAATGCAACCTAACAGACAATGACATAAAGTTGCAAGAACAAAATTAAAGTATATTTACAGACAAGAGACCATCTTCAGACCTCTTCCACTAACAGCTGAGTCATAATTTAAGGCTTACCAGTGTAATTTAAGGTATGGAGAGTAAGGGCTTACTTAGTAAGAAATCTAAAGAAAAGTTAGAAATCTAAGAGAACTAAAGAACTGATCTCCATTTATAGGAATCCATTTAGAAACCACCAAAAAGTTATACTTACTTTTTCACATGCTTGACCTTCATACTAGCTGTGTTGCCACATGTCTTAAGACTGAGGTCTCCAGGAATTTCAGGAACGTCTGCTCCTCTTGCCTTCAAAATAATAAGAACAAAAAATGTATGACTATTCCTTTAATATGAACACATTTTTAAAAGCAGAGTGTATAGTTAACTTTAATGGTTCTGGTGACTCTGTACCAAGAGCAATACATATTGATTTAAGAATCTCTCCTTAAAATTATGACTTACTGAGTTTTAATTAAGAAAAAGTATTCACCTAATTTAAATAGTTAACTTTACTATATGAGGGAAAATTTTCTGCAACAAGAATTTTCATGCTGTTATACTCAAATTTCAAAATTAGCCATTATGGGTCTCAGCACAAACTTAAATCTCCCCAGGGAGCTGGCGGAATAAAGTAACCTTGGTTCCAATGATTAATCAAAGGTAATGGCAACACGAACCTAATTAGGAGCTCAGGACATGTATTTCTCACACCAGACTCTGAAAGTGACATCTCCAAACTTACTCCTTCACCTGCCACATTTTCATGTGGCGATTTTTCTAACTCTAGTGACACATTCAACTGCAAGGTCCTTCACACTCTGAACAAAATAAACAGTAAATCCAAAAATCCACTTTTAAAAACATAATTATGCTATATTATCCATGATCTTTTAATTAAATTTATTGGTGTGATATTGGTTAATAGGAGCACATATGTAAGTTCCAGGGGTGCATTTCTATGGTACAAGGTCTGTATACTGCACTGTGTGATCACCACCCAAAGTCAGACCACGCAGGCTTCGTAATCTTCATCATCAGAGCCAATGTCACGTGATGCAACAGGGGAGAATAATACGGGCTGAGCAGTTAGACTGAGTTAAGAGGAGATTCACAAAAAAGATGTGATAAATATATACAATGGATCCTATTCAGCCATAAAAGAATGAAATCGTGCCATTTGTTACATGATTGGACCCTGAAGGCATTACGCTAAGTAAAATGAGTCAGATAAAGAAAGACAAACACCATATGACCTCACTTAATGTGGCATCTGAAAATACAAAGCAAAAAAAAAAAAACCTCAGAAATACAGAGAAGAGCTTGGTGTCTCACAGAGCGGGGGTGGAGAGTGGGCGAAATGGGTGAACAGGGTCAAAACACACAAACTTCCCGTTAAAGAATAAAGAAGTCTGGGCGTGTGAGGCACACTCTGGTGACCACAGCTAACGACACTGTATTGCATATTCGAAAGTGGCTGAGAGTACATCTTAGAAGTTCTTATCACACAAAAAGAAAAAAATCGTGATATGCACAGCGATGAGTGTCAACTGGACTGGCCGTGATGATCCTTCTGCAACGTGTCCAAATACCGAGTAATTATGTTGTGCACCTCCTCCACTGAAGCCTGTCCTGATCATTTAGCCAAATCATGGTATTTTCTCTTATTAACTTCCCACTGGACTCACCCTCCATACAGCAAGTTGAAGCATTTTATTATATTATTATTCATATTTTATTGAAAATTGCTTTGTCTCTCTTATCAATTTTTCCATTCATCAAGAGAATAACTTCCTTGAGCAAGAGCTAATGGAGTGATAAACGTACATATTTTATTAATACCTGACATCCTCAACCCTCAATACAACACTAAAACTTAATAGCATTCAAGAAAAACACTCAAAGAAACCCAGTATTGCTAACTGCCCTAGAAAAGCAAATCAATACTTTTATCTCTCATCTTATAATTCTCCTGGCTAATAAGCAATATCTATAAAAGTCTATAGTTAACAAAATAAAATTCTTCATGTTAAAAGCCCTATTTTCATGACTAGAAATATTTTACTATTACTATTTTTTCCCAAAAGGTTTACTTTATTTACTTTATGATTTTTTTGCCTTTTTTTTATTGTTGTTCAAGTACAGTTGTCTTCATTTTCCCCCTACCACTCTCCCCTGCTCCACAGACCCCCACCTCCCACCCTCAATCCTACCCCTCTATGGTTTATCCATGGGTCCTTTATAGATGTTCCTTTGGACCCTTCCCCTTCTTTCCCCTGTTACCCTCCTTCCCCCTCCTTGTACTACTACTATTTTGATGAACATTGCTAAATAATCCTCCAGAAACACTGACCCAATTTTCGATGCCACCAACCATGAACACAAATGCCTATTTTCTCCCAGCCTCACAAACATTGAATATTATCAATCTTTACCTTTGTCTTCTGGTGGGATTAGCTCCATCTTTCTTGTCTAATTAAATAAGTAAAAGAGTTGAAAAGGGCTTCTCATTTTTAGTGGGCATCGGTATTACTGTGTATATATAGTTAGTTTTAGATTCTGTTATTTTACATTTTTTCAAAGAAAAGAACATTTTTTAAAGTCAAAGGTAGAAATATTTGTCTGACATATAAATATCAAGATATTTAATAGCTTCCCACAAAAAATATAAACCTGGAAGGTCCAGCCATTACAGGTCCTGATTTCAAGACTTACTATAAAGCAACAATAATTTAAGTCACCGTGGTATTGGACTAGAACAAACAAATTAAGTAAATGTGTCAGAAAGTCTGGGGAAAGACCACACACGACAGCGAAACTTGACTTATGAAAAAAGTAACAATTCAATTCAAAAGAATAGTACTGTGTCAATAAATAAGACTGGTACAGTTTTCTAAAGTATACAAAACAGGAATAAACCTTGAGCCTTCCATAAAAAACATACACAAAAAGTCATTCAAAGTGTAAATTCACTCAATGTGAAGATTTAATGCATCTAAAATTGAACACAGAAGAATAAATCTAACATAAATAAAAATGCCTTAAACAGAAAACAAAAAAGCAATACTTATATATAGGAAAAAAATGAATTCAATTACATCCAAATTAAAACCCAGTAAGTCATATTTAAAAAAAACTTCTTGTAATAAAATAAAAACTAACAACCCAATTTTAAATGCCAAAAAATCTAAACGGATACTTCATAAAAAGGATACCAAATGGCCAATAACTGTAGATACTCAATGCCATTACTCATCAAGAATGCAGAAGAAAATCATAATGGGGTAATACTGCACACTCTCCAGAGAGCTAAAAAAAATTTAAATTAAAATACCCAAGTTGGCAAAAAGACATGGAGCACTAAAACTCTCACTTACTGCTGACTGAAGCATAAAATACTAAAAGCCACTCTGGAAAACTGTTTAATAATTCCTACTAAATTAAACAAGAACTATCCCCAGGATCCTGCAACTACACTCCCAAATGCAGGCCTCAGAGGGCTCCACATGTACACGAGTATGTACAGAAATGCTCAAAAGAGCTTTTGTATAATCACCGGAATCGAAAACACCACAGACACACAAAACAGGGACGGCCTGAATAAATGATGGTATATTTATGCAACGGAATGCTGGCTTGAGAAAAGGGTGTTAATTAACATATTAAACAACATGAACAAATCTAGCCACTACTACAGTATGTGAAAGTGTGTGTGTATTGGGCTTCAATTAAAAATTAACAGAAAAATATATCAATAGAAATTTTTTTGACACTTAAGCTGGTTCTACATTTGTCTACAATACTTATAACTGGAAAGAAACAATGAGGAATGGGAAAAGAAGAGCATTTGAAAGAACACAAACAGAAGACTGAGTTCTTGCACATGGTAGGTTAACAGACACCAAAACCATTTAAGAGACTTAAGGACACAAGCAAGGAGAAGACTGAGACAATCAGAAAAGCTGTATAAACGTATAAACCAACTGTTTTAAGCACCAAAGTACAACCATACAGAAAAGACATAAGAAGCTATGATCTTTGAGAGAGATAAATCACCTAATGTGAACTCCATATTCAGCCAAACCCCTGATAAAGGAAAGGCTTAACAGCAGCCGGGGAAAAGAGCATACCCACACGTTGCATCCTCAGGACTGCACGTGAGGAAAGCAGAACGCTCAGACTGAGTTCTCGATTGCTTTTTAAAACTGTCAGCACAGAATGTCCATCCAGAAAATTTATTTCAAAAAAAGACTGTGAGGATTCCAGTCTCTTCCACTGTGTATAATAAAAACCCTACAGAAAACAAAATGAAATAAAATAATAACAAGCAACTACCTGAGAACTCTAAAAACTTTAATGTGAGTAAGTGGACTGGAAAGCAAAGTCAAAGCGTGAAGAGTGACTGACAGCATACTGGCCGCGCGCTTCCTTCCTTCCCCCACGTCCGCCTCACACATCACCTCTTAGAATCGCCCAAGGAGAAGCTGAATCATGATATAGGCAACAAACAATAAGTCAAACACTTAGGAAAACACAATTTCTGGTCACAGGACTTCAAAAATGCCCCTTGGATATGGAAAAATAGCCAAGAGATTCCTTTTTTCCCTCGTCTCCCAGCCTGGCCCAAGGATAGATTTGAGAGCAACACACTTCAGCTGTAGCAGGGGCATAGGAGACTCTGGGGGGAAAGCCATTCTTCCGAATAGAAAAGCAGTAAGAGAAGATCCTGTTGTGTAAAGACTGGCAGGAAAATCCTTCTATTTTTTTCTCTTCTTCTCGCACTATTTAGGCCTGATAGGGGCCCCAGTCAGGAAAAATCTGGGCAGTACAGAGACTAAAACTCCCGGAGAAGTCCTTCCTTCCAGTCAGAGAAATCAGGAAAAGCATCCTCTGAGAGCAGACAACATACACAAAATCAAAAGTGAACTGATGTTGAAATCACTACCCAAACAAGTCTAGATAGAAACATCAATCTAAACCCCACCCAGTTAATGCCTGATAAGACAGAAAAGCCAAGATTCTCCAGAGGACTTCACTAGGAGTCAGTTTTATAACATGATAATCAAAATGTCCACGACACAATAAAAAATTACTGGATAAACCAAAACCCAGTAAAATATGAGCAATTCCCCACAAAAGACAATCAAACACCAAATATGAGATGTTGGATTTATCAAAGGCTTTAAAATATATGTTCTAAACATGCTGCATTAAATACTGGAACCAGTGAAAAGACAAAAACTCCTATGAAAACTGTGTCTATACAATAATACCAAACTGTTAGATAGACACGAGTCCCAAGGTCTGAGCAGTTCTTACTAAATGCTACTGTTGCTAAACGTTAAAAGTATAGCCCAGTATTTTGCACATGTAGCTGTAAACAAGATGAGCTTGACAGACAACCAGGTAAGTGTAGCCAACAAGAGGAAGAAATTAGCATGAAATGAACCAAATAGTATATATAAGCAATGACTGAGCATCCCTTTGAGGAGGCAGAGCTTTGTTTGAGTTGGTTGTCACCTACTGCCAGCAACAACCGCATCTCCTTAAATAGAACACCCCAAGCAGTGAAATCCTTGTATTTGGTAGCAACATGAAAATTTTAAAACTGAAAAATATAATATCTGAAATAAAAAATAGTGGCTTGGCTCAGTAGCAGAATGAAGATGACAGAGTATCTGACATTAGACAAAACAAAGTATCCAATCAGAAAAGATAGCTAAAATTTTTTTTTAATTTCAAAAATATTAATGGACTGATAGATACCCATGGAGAAGAAACATATTAGCATAGGGAAAAAAACTATTTAAAGCAATAATTCCTGAAAACATTACAGATTTATTGAAACATAGTTACAGATTCAAGATCTGAAAAAAAATCTAAGAAAACCACAAAACCAATACATAATAATCAAGCTCTTGAAACCAAATATAAGTGTCTTGAAAGCAGCCAGAGGAGGGAAAAAAAGGCATATTACATACAGTTCAGTAATTTAAATGACTGGGTTTCTCAACAGTTATAAAATGCTGAAAGAACACTCAATCCAAAAAACTACATCCAGTGAAAATATCTTTCCAAATTGAAGTAAAAATATGAGCACACTCAGGTGAAAAGGAATTTATCACCAACAGGCCCTTTCTTGTAAGAAAGGCTGGAAGAAGTTCTTCCTGAAGAATGTTACCAGGGTAAAACTTGTACATTCTGGTTTGAAGGAAGGGCAACAGAAATGGTAAATAATAACAGATCATCAATATCTTCTTAATTTCTTTAAAACATATGTGCAAGTTCAAAGAAAAGACGACAGCACTGTTTGATAAATGTAGATGTGATACTTTTAAAAACCGCAACATACAGGGGGAAATAAAAGGAGCTACATGGTGGCCAGAGTGGCTATATTCCACCTGGAGTGTAAAATTATGGTTTTAAGTAGAATGTAAAAATTTAAAAAATGAAACAAGTAATACAGAAAAAAAGGATAAAACTCCCTAACCAGGTAGATTATTCTAGGAATGCAAGATTAGTGTAACACCTGGAAACAAAACAACAGTTCATCACATTAGCAAAAAAAACGGAGAAAATATTCACATGGTCTTCTGCTAGGAAGTACACATTTGAAGAAATTCCAAATCCTATTCATGAAATAAATATCAGTAAACTAAAAATAGAACATCCTTAATGTAATATTTTAAAAAGTATCCAGAAAAAAATGAAAGGAAATATGATACCAAATGGGGAAATATTTAGTTTCGCCCAATATCAACAATACAAGGATGTATGCCATTACCATATCTACTCAAAATCACCCTAGAGTGCCTAGCCAGTACAATATGAAAAGTAGAAAAAAGAAACACGTGTGTACAATGATTTACAAACTCTTAAAATTAACCAAAGAATTTAATTTATCAAGGTCTCTGGGCATAAATGTACAAAAATTAATTACATTTCAACAAAGTAGCAACAAACAAATAGAAAAATAAAAGTTTAAAATAGCAATATAATAACATTAAGAAAACATCAAATACCTAGGAACATATATAATAAAATACATAAAAGAGCCCTACACTAAAAACTACATTTTTCAAAGTTTAAGAAGACGTCGTAAACTGATATATGAGTAAATACCCTCGTTTGCATGGACTGAATGACACAACCCGGTCAGGGAGCCGGTTCTCCCCCAGATCACCTATAGGTTTATCTGAGTAAATGGGCAAACCGAGTCTAAGAATTTGTACAGAAATGCAAAAACACATGAACTGCCAAGTGAAGAAGAGCAGAGCTGGAAGACTTGCTCTACCAGGTATCAAGATTCACTACAAAATTAGAATTAGGACAGTGTGGCTTTTGCCCGAGAATAGAAAAGTGGACCAGTGGGGCCCATAAGAAAATTCAGGCAGCAGCCAATAATGTGGTCATCTGATTCATGACAAAGGCAACAGTGCGATTAAGTCAGAAGGAGAGACAGTCCCTTTAACATATGTACTAAGTCCATCCAATTTCCAAAGGATAAAAGTGAACGTTGATTCCCTACCTCATATCACACACAAAGTTCAATTTTAAGTTAGGTCATAGACCCAAACATAAAACGTAAACATGTTCCTCAACACAATACTTTCATAACTTTGGAGTGGGCAAAGATGTCTTTAAAATACACAGAAAAAAATAATAATTACAATCAAAAAATGTTTTAATAAATTGGGACTTCACTAAAGCTAAGCATGTAAAAAGACAAGTTGGAATCTGAAAGAAGCTGAAATATATATATATATCTGATAAAGGTATTAAAGTCATATATATCTACTATCCATAATTTATGAAGAACTGTGCTATGGTACATTGACACAAGGGAATACCACACAACAGAAAGAAAGAAGGAGCTCCAACCCTTCACCACACCATGGATGGATCTGGAGAGCATTAAGCTAAGTGAAATAAGCCAGGTGATGAAGGACAAATACTTTATGATCTCACCTATAAGTGGAACCTAATCAATGAAACAAGCAAGCAAGCAAAATATAACCAGAGACATTGAAATAAAAAACAAACTGACAGTAACCAGAGAGGGGGAGAAGGGGAAAACGGGGTGAAAAAGGGGAAGGGAACATGTATAAAGGACCCATGGACAAAGCCAAAGGGGGGTGGGATCGAGGGTGGGAGGTGGGGATGGGTGGGGCAGGGGACGGTGGTAGGGGGAAAATGGAGACAACTGTATTTTAACAACAATAAAAAAATAAAATTGAATTTAAAAAAGAACTTCTAAAATTTATTTTTTTAAAAAATAGGCAACCCAACAGAAGAAAAATACATGGCTTGAATGAACTTAGCACAGAGAACGATATCTCAATGTCCAATAAGCAAATGAAAAATGGTACTAAACATAAATCACCATCATAGAAACACAAATAGAGAACACAGTGATGCTGACACACACAGCAGCATGCAGGCACAAAGAGCACACACTGAGGATGTCAACTATAGGAACAATGGCTGCCTTTGGGGGAAAAGTACGACTGAGAGGCATGCAAGGGAGCATTCGGAGTTTCGAGAAAAGCTGTATTTTTAAATCTGGAGGGTGGTCACATGGGAAAAATAAAAGTGCCAATTCATCGAGCTCTACATAAGATTTGTGACTTCTTTGTATGTTACACCACAATGACAACCGATAGGGAAAAAATTAAATGTGGAAAAAGCAGACAATATGAGGACAGAAAATTATAGGTCAATCTCATTTATTAAACACAGATGCATAAAAACATACTAAAGAAAACAGCAATCCAGATCTATCATTGTATTAATTTTTAGAAATAAATAATAACCCAATTGAATTCATTCCAGGAACTCGAGGACAGTTAACAATAAAAAATTCATTATTAGTAATAATTAAAATTAATTAGGAAAAAATATTAGATTGTTGCAACAGATGCAGAAAATTATCTGATAAAATAGCCCCATTCATGATAACATCGAGTAAGACTTTTCATTGAAAATAGTAAAGACACATTTATCTGTTCTAAAAAAATTACCAAAATAATTTTAATTTTTAATATATTTTATTGATTATGCTATTATAGTTGTCCCATTTCCCCCCTTCAATCCCCTCTGCCATGCATACCCCCTCCCACCCACATTCCCCTTTAGTTCATGTCCATGGGTTGTACATATAAGTTCTTTGGCTTCTACACTTCCTATACTATTCTTACCCTCCCCATTTATTTTCTACCTACCATCTATACGACTTATTCTCTGTACCTTTTCCCCCTTCCTCCCCCTCCCATTCCCCTGTTGATAACTGTTGGGAGCTGCCCTGCCTGGTTTCAGGACCTGTAACCCCCGCATGGCTAAGGCTGAATGAGCGACCTTCGGACCATACGAAGCCACTAAGGAGACAAAGCTTATCTCCCTGGCAGGAGCACCACTTCTGCTCCTTTTTCCATAACTGGCCCCCAATGCTTGATCAGTTAGCCAATGACGGGTAAGATTCCCCCAGGGAGGAACAATCTAAGACAGGCATGATCACATGGAGGCCCCAGGGAAGGACTTGGGGAGTTACAACAAAAGGGGGTGAGGGACCCTCACCCCTCAGCTTTGACATAGCCTGAGTCCTCATTCTGTCTGCAAGAAGTCTCCTAATCTCTTGGCTGCCTTAATTCCCCTGCCTCACTTAAGCCTGAAACAATGACAGAGGGTGGTGCAGCCCTGTGCTGGAAAGGGCAGGTTCCCCCGGTGATCAGGCCTGAGAAAGAATGCATAAACTCCTGTGAAACCTGCTTTGCTAAGAATGCTCTCAATTAAATGATAAAGGCCTGAGAAGGAAATGAGTCTGTTTCCCAAAGTTTTGTAGCCCTTCAGCTAACAGACCCTGACTCAGAATAAGCCCTCGTAGTTCTTTGTATGCTATCTATTGTTTGATCCTTACTGCCTGACAATGATTAATGAACTTTACCTGTATTCCTGTGCAAATTAAAAGCCAATAAAAACCTGTGAAGGCAAGGATCAGCACGCTGTCCTCTTGAGAGAGTGGCCAGGCCACTCTGAGGCACCGTCCCCTTGAGAGGGAAGCCATGCCGTCCCTTTTCCTCCACAGGACTTGGTAGTCCGTGTGAATTTGTCTAGTATCTCATCCATAACACTGCAGACACTGCAGGCCGGTGTCCGAGACAGATAACCCTCCATGTGATTTCCATTTCTGTTCTAGCTGTTTGCTTAGTTTGCTTTTGTTTTAGGTGAGGTTGTGAATAATTGTGTTTGCTGTCATTTTACTGTTCATATTTTTTATCTTCTTTCTTATATAAATCCCTTTAACATTTCATCTAATAAGGGCTTGGTGATGACGAACTCCTTTAACTTGACCTGATCTGAGAAGCTCTTTATCTGCCCTTCCATTCTAAATTAAAGCTTTGCTGGATAGAGCTATCACTTTATTCTTATATCGGCAGAAGTAAAAAGTGCAATGTGTATAAGGTCATTCTTTGCAGGACTATCTCCAGTAACAGTGAGAAAGACAGACAACAGGCTGAAATGGAGTCACTTGTGCTAAAACCACATGACTGAACTGAACCTTAATACCGAACCTAACTGCACTTTCAGTCTCTCCCAGGAATGTAATCTCAACCAGTCAGCTTGGCGTTTTCTGGTCAGCACCATTGAGGTAAGCTGCCACGTAGGCCCTTTTCCACCCCACAGAGGAAGATCAGGTAATCCGTTCCTTCCCTCTCTCTTCCCCTTTTGGCCTGTAAAGCCCTACACTTTCTGCAGCACCTCAGAACTCTTTTCTGCTTACTTGATGGCATGCTGCCCAGTTCATGAAGCATTCAAAAAGCCAATCGGATCTTTAAAATTACTCAACACCATGGCAAGTCTTACAAACTCAGATACCTAAAGTAGCCACACAGGATGATCTGAAATTAAAATTCCTAACTAAAAGGGAGTCATAGCAAGTAGTCAAGCCCTAGACCAGTACCTTTCTTGACAAAAGTCTGTACCTTAACTGAGCCTTTTTTGCAACTCCAATAACATGCCTTTCAAAAGTCAGAGTAATCACATTTTTCCAGACCACTCGGGGCACAATTTCCTTCTAGAACCTGAGACCACAGAACCAAGGCAGGATAATAAGAAGCTAGGAAAATTCGTTGGCAAGTGGAATCGGGAAACTGACACAATTAAACAGCCAAGCAATTTACAGCCAAATAATAAATCACAAGATCTTATCTTCCCTAACCAAGGACATTTTGGAGCAAATGGTTTCCAGGGGTGTCCAACCAATTGGCGTCTCTGGGCCACACAGGAAAAAGAAGAGTTGTTTTGGGCCACACATTAAATACATTGCGACACATAATCACAAAAAAAAATCTCATAATGTCTTAAGTAAATTACGACTTTGTGTTGGGCCACATTCATAGCCATTCTGAGCCGCATGTGGCCTGCAGGCTGCAGGTTGGACACCCCGGGCACACTCCAGACCTTGCTGGAGCAAACCTACCTCGGTCCTGGTACCTCTTCAGTGACATTCTTGAACCACAGAATGACCTTGATCCCTCTATACGCTCATTTTGAGGTATCAGCGTATTAAAGGACACACCTAGAAAGCTGATGAACATTCTACTGAGATTCTCCCATGAGACCTCCTCTAACATTCCTGCCTTTAGAAAACAGATACAAACCCAGAGCACACCTGCGCCTCCCCTCCTTCCTTCCTCAGGCATGTATCTTTAAGGATCCCAAGGAGACCTGCAACCAGGGAGCAACAGGCGGGGCAGCTCATTCCCGGCTAAGCCCCTGAGTCTGCCTCCAAGGGCCCTTCATTTGCCTAGCTTTTCAGTGAGTCAAGAAGCAGCTCTGCTCTGCTCATTCCCGATGCTGTGATCTTGCCTCTTCTATATTAAGCCCTCCCCTGTTTTGCTGTCTCCAGCTTTAATACATCTACTCTCAAAATCACCTGGGCTTGTGAAATTTTTCCCAGATGAAGTTAAGAGCCCACACATCCCAGACCATTCCAGGGCAGAGCCACCTCAGTCCCAGTCCCTTTTCATGACAGAACCCCTCATTTGTATCTCGTTCTCCCACATACTATCTCTACATATGCTTTCAGTGTTCATTGTTAACTCTCCTATACCCACCAATGTAAAAGAAGGATGTGTCTATTTTACTTTTTGTCCAGTCTCAGAGATTTCCCCACTTCGCTTTCTCCTGCCTCCCTAATCCACCACCAGTGGGTATCACGTAACCCCCTCATGTCTTCTCCTTTGATCCTGACTATAAAATAAGGTGCAAACTGCCTGGAGCATTTTCTCAATCCGTTGAGACTCTGCTTCTGCTTCTCAGCAATTATTGTCAGTTCGGCTTAAATAATAAACTCATAAAAATTCTTACAGGTTTGGACATTTCTTATGTCAACAGGACAAAGACCAAATATATTATGAGAAACATTTTGGTCATTTGAATAATCAAATATGTACTTCCTATAAATCAAAAAAGCCAAATAAAAGAAATAAACCTAATGAGTTTAAATTGGAGGCTGAATCACACAGAGAGGAATGACTTCAATCAACAGCAATACAAAAGAAAAGATCCCAAGTGGGATATATCCTGGAAGCGAAAGGAAACACTGTTTCCACTAATATTTGCATTGTTATTTTGAAAGTATTAAAAACTAAATGATTAAAGCAAGCAAACATCAATGTCATCAAAAACTAAGGTTTGTATTTATACAAATACCAATCCAAAGGCTAAGGACAAACCCTTACTCATTTCCTTTGTGTTGGTCGGGGTCGGGCAGCGGGGAGTGTTTAAACAAGGCGGCTGGAATGACACAAGTGCAGAAGGGACTGAAACAGTCACACCCTGGGATATACTGGGCTGGCCAGCAAGTTCGTTTCCTTTTTTTTGTACGATGGCTCTAGCAGGGATTAGTTGTCTTTAACCCCCATTTGAAACAATTTTGTTCGAAACAATACAACTGTATTGTGACAGCTGTCATATCAGCATGCATTAAAAAATCAAAATTGGTGAATTTTTGTGCAGCTGTTTCAATATTGAAGATGGATGAATATATGCAACATTTTGGCATATTATGCTTTATTATTTCAAGAAAGGTAAAAACTCAACTGAAATGAAAAAAAAGATTCGTGCAGCATATGGAGAAGGTGCTGTGACTGATCAAATGTGTCAGAAGTAGTTTACAAAGTTTCTTAGTACTATTGACATTTTGGGCAAATAATTCTTTGCTGTGGGGCTGCCTTATGCATTGGAAGGTGTTTAACAGCACCCCTGGCCTCTACCCACTAGAAGCCAATAGGAAGAGATAGCCGACATACTCAAAATATCCAAATTAATCAAATTATTGGTGAAAATGAAAAATGTGTCTTATGTATTTTACAAAAAAAACCTAAATGGACTTACTGGCCAACCCAATAGCTGCATATTCTGTGATATACCCGTTGTTAGGATTTTAAAATGGAAATTCAGTATTAATACTGTTAGATATCTTTGAAGCTGATTAAATACTCAAGAATGTTAGGTAAGTGTCAATTACACTGCAAATTACTCTGCAGCAGGAAGGTTGCATAAGAGATCACAGGGCTCCTTTATGCCTAAATTTCTCACAACTTTTATAAAAGACAGGAACACAACATCCATCATATTTATGGATAGGAGATAAATGAAAGGGATATTAATACTCTACTGACAGAATTCAAAGTGATTTTAACAGGCTGCAAAGACAAATAAAAATGATTATGAAGTTCATCAAGAATAAAAATTAAAGCCCTGAATTTATATTCAAAATTCACATGAGTATGGCAGGGAGCACACTTTGTCTGACAAAAATTCAAGGAACAAGATCAAAAGCCTACAGTTTGGCACTAGCTAAATATAAGTCAAAAGTATGTCCTCATTGGTAAAAGAGCTAATGCAGTCTGAAAAACTGTGGCAACTGTAACAAGGAAAGTATTTGTTTCTCCATAATCTGAACTCTTAGACCACATAGAAGACAGTTCATCATTCCAGGAAAACATAATTCGATAATGAAATTAGCAAAAACAAGAATTGGCAATATTTAATCCTCTCTGCTTCACTGCTCACTAAATCCAGAAAAATACTCTACCATTTCTGCCACTGGTACAGATCTTTAAAGAATCTTTCAAATTTTATTCTCTTGATCCCAACTTTAAGTGCAGACGTAACATGGACTAGGGAACTGTGAAATGATTTAACAGCAGTGTAGCCCTGTGTTCTGATACACAACCATTAGGCTGGCTACTTCTAGTCACCCCACCACAACGCCCACCCCTTCTGTGTGACCTACGTGTGTGACTATCTTCTCCAAAAGTCCATCTATGTAATCCATCTTCACAGGTATGAGCAAAATGCTGATGGGTATTAAGATTTTGCCCGAGGAAGAAATACAGCAATGGAAGATGGCTAGTCTGTAATCACAGAACTGAATGTAATCTCCCGGAGCTACTCCACTGCGAAGAGGAAACTGAGAGGCAACTCGGCACAGGGTGTTTAGGTACTGGGCTTAAATTAAATTGAATTTTTATCATAAAATCTACTATATCAAATGTATTAAGCATTTGGAAGAAAAGAAGTTCAAAGGCTGTCAAATTTTTAAATGAAAAATTACAATGAGATAGTTTTACTCCTATCAAAATATGAAAGACTAAAAATATTTGATTGAGAAGGTATGGCACAAAAGACATTAACATTACTGCCTAGAATATGAATTAACAAAATCCTATTATACTCTTTAGATAATTCCCCATAATAGTTTAAAAAAGACAAAATTCATCATAAAGATATTCATCAAAAATATAAAATAAACTCAGAGCCCTATCAATTAATGAAACACCAATAATACATCCTGTATTATAGGGTTTTATGTAGGCACTAAATTTGTTTATTAAGATCTTTTCATTTAATACCAATTATAACATACTATACACATAAATTTCTCCCAGGCACGTTTTATGAAATATTAGTGGTTTTAAAATTTCTGGAATATTTGCAATTGTCATCAACTAATATTATCACATATGCTAACTACATTATGAAGTATAAATAAGAGAGAAAAACTGTATAGCACTGTGGTAGGAAAAATTCTAAAGAGAATCCCTGCCAAGATTTCCACCTTCTGGCTATCTGAACATTAACTTGAGTAACTCTGGGAAGAGACGGGTCTGATATAATTAAAGTTCCAGGTCAGTTAATCTTAAAATAGGAAAACTGTCTGTGCAGGCCTACTCCGGGAGTCTCCGAGGCTCCTGCTGAAGCACTCCTCACAGAACCACGCTGTTCCTGGGGAGGCAAGCCCTAGAATTAAGTGCAAACTCTGCAGGTACGGAGGGAACTGGTGGCAGGCATAGCAAGCCGACTCAGTGCTGAGCCACCTCTCTCTCCCGTGCAGTCACTGTTTCACTGTGCATGTGACAGCTGTGCCACACCTCACTCTGCAGGTCTCAAAGCCTTCACTATTTTCTTCTAAGGGGAACTTAATTCCTTTCCCACTTCACAACACTGGGTTTTAATCCCCCTTCACAGGTGTCCCTACACTGTGTCCACCAGCTAGTCATCTCCCGAGATCTCGTCCTTCCAGTGACACTTCCCATAATGTACAGTGGGAAACAGTCAACTTTCTCTTAACTGTATGTAGCACCTTAATAATAAGGTAGAATGTCTATGTTAAATGGAAAGGAAAGAAATAAAATTGTATATGGTTTACAATTATAAATCACATTTCCAAGCATTATGGGAAATAATATAGCAACAAAGCAATATTCTTTGAAAGTAACCATTTGGAGAGTTTTATGTAAGATAATCATGTTTATATGATGTTGTATTTAAAACTCTGCATTGCAAGAAATTATGAAAGAAATACAGCAAAATAATCTCACCACTGTGGGAAATGGGATTTTGGGTGACAATCTCTCTCTCTTTCTCTCTCTCTCTCTTTTTTGCCTTTTTTATATAAGCATGTTTTGTTTTTATAAAAGAGGGAGGCTTTATGATGAAAGAGAGAAAAGAAAGAAAGGAAACTAGCTATCCTTTTCCACCTGTGCATGCTACCTATCTTACAGCAACAATTCGCAAACCCATAACAAACTGTCATAAATAAATGAGATTATATATTCTATATAACTCTAATGGGCAAAACTAGGTATGCATATTTAGGGAAGAACAAGAATTAAAACACGTTTATGATGGGATGTATCCATGTTATGGAAAAAAATGGATTTTTTACTAATCATTGAGCCAAATTATGAGATATCTGGTGGGAGCTAGAACCATAGTGGAGATACCCATCCAAGCAGAAAGGAGAGGGAGAAAGCACCAGGGCCTCTCTGTGGCCACACCTAGGCAGATTTCTGCTGGTAAGGGAGCCCAGGAAATGCAATTTGCAGAGATAAGTCTCCCGCAATAGAGAATAAAGCTCGAGGGCAGAACAATCCCAACCCTAAATCCATTGTAGTCATCACTAAACACTGAAGATATACTTGTATATACAGCATACTACCAATCATTTAAAATATACATTATTTTCTATAAAATACCCTCACATTTTGAAGATACAGTAGCCAAATTACACACACACACATACAATCAACTGAATAAACAAGATTGTAATACTAAATTTGTATTGTGAATAAAGACAAACTAAGCAAAATAAGTTGTTAATACTTGAGAACAGTAAAGGAGGATCTGAAATCATTGCAGAAAAATCAATAACATCACCAAATAAGCATTCACAAAGGACATGAAAACACAACTGATGTAAGAATATACACTACTAAAGTGCCCATGAAATGTTCTTTTCTTCATGGACCAAAAAAAAGCAACACAACATGCACAGGGGCCCTGGACCAGGTAGCTCAGTTAGAGCAATACACCGTCCAATACACCAAGGTTGAGGGTTTGAGCTCTGGTCAGGGCACATATAAGAATCAACCAATGAATGCATAAAACTGTGGAACAACAAATGTCAATCAATCTCTCACCCTCCCTAAAAATATTTTTTTAAAAATATGCATGGAGAAAGAAAGTCTGGATCAAAATCTTCTCTAGATAAAACGCTAGCAAAAAGTATCAGAAAGTAAGACAGAGGGAAAAATGGTGATTTTCCCTTCACTTTTCACTGTTTTTCCTTTAACAGACTCAAGTCTTATTATATTCTCTTTATTATTTGTACTCAGAATATGAAGAACACAACAGCTTTAAACTAATATTCTAATAATATTTCTTGATAATGATACAAAATAAAATCTCTCCTTAAAAATACTGTAGTAAAGGGGAAAATCTTTGACCTCTTAAAAAGAGAAAAAATCGGAGAAGCTACCTTTCTGGTAGTAGGACTGTGTATACGCATGTATATATATACACAACTGAAAAAGCAATATTTGAATGTGAAATTCATTCTGTCAAGTAAGGCAAACAGGACTGCTGATTTCCAACACAGTTTAATCATAGTAAATAAAAGCAACAAATCTCTTTAATGAAACATGTTTACAGAATTTTAATTAGTCTAAGCATTATTCCCTTTCTTACAAAGGAACAAGAGACACTGGAGTAAAATTTAATAATAATCATCCCAATACAGCAGAAAAACTAAATTTATTAAATCTACAGTATATTACATTATCACTAAAATGATTCTTAAAAATAAGTATATCACAAAAAATTCAATTAACTGAGTTATTTGTGTATTTTCAGAAGAATTCCAATGCAGGAAAACACTCTTGATGTTAAAAACATACTACAAAACATTTCCTTCACTGATTTCCTCCAACATGTTATCCAGAACTCCCAATGTGCAAGTGCTAAAAAACAGGTAGGAATCAAAGGAGGCAGGTAGGTTTAAGTATGTGGGTGATACACATGATGTACAAGTAGCCATCAAATACACCCCAGGAGTAAACTACATAGTTATTCCTATTTAATTCTCTATTTTGATGGGGAACATTAAGGTGGAATACTAAAGCAAAAAAAAAAATGATTTCTGACACTGATTATAAAACCAGTTCTATTGCAGCAAAGGAATCACCTTTAAAGCTTACTTCTACTAGAAGATACGTCCTCAGAAAGGAACATGCAACAGCTGGGAAAAAAATTATTCAAGAACAATGTTTAAAATAATTTAGGAAAAATTATTAGCAAGTGCCGTTAGTATAATTACAAATTCTCTAGTAGGCAACAGATGAATAATCAACTTAAAAATTAACACACTGACATATCAGCAAAATGTTTAAATATTCTGAAGTTTCTCTTTTCTGTAGTGGACAGTCGTCTACTCCTTCATCTCACTCCCATCTGCCCCGATCTTAAAGGTAATCCTACTGATTCAGCAGCTATTTACTCTGCTGAAAATATGGGGTTCCTTTGTTGAGTCTAATTTTAGCAGACATTTTACTAAAAGGTTCCTAGGAAAATCTAAAAACAGTATACAATTAACTTCATAGGCACTCTATTTGGGAAAATAAGTGCTATTCTTTTGTGCCACCAGAAAATGGTCTGTTTCTATACTTGAATTTTGTACACAAGCTCTACTAATAAAAATGTACATATAATATTTAAACATAGTATAAAAACATAAACTATAAATTATTTCTGAAACAGGCAGGCTATGAATGGAAGAAGGGTAGAAGGGAGAATAAAGAACCAAAAGTGATGCAGACAATTGCAAAGTTTCTATTAAAGGAAGAAATGGCAAGATTCTAGACTTCCCACGGCACTCCAGTTGAGATCTGTAACAATACTTACTCTTCTAACTGCACTCTTCTCCTTCAATATTTTATAAGTTTAAAGATTTTTTGAAAAGCTACATAATAAATTCTATCAGTAGAAGTAACATCCAGATCACTTAAAGTCTTAAATAGCACAATATTTATAATGTAGTTTTTAGTTTAATAATTAACAATAAAATGCTGGGCTTAAGATCACTTCACTAATTCAAAAGATTTTAGGCTTAACCTTATAAAACTACTCATTTTCAACACTTTTTAACCTATAAAATTAACAATTTCATGCAATTCAACCTACTACAAATTCCAGAACTCCCAGTGATGCATTAATTATCTTCAATAATTAACAGCATTTGATTCACACCAGAGAATTCCCACAATCTTCAGCCAGACAGAATGACCATGTAACAGGGTGGGCATGGAGTTGTTTATTGAAGAGCTTTGTATAATATGCTGGCAAAAATTCAAAATCTTGGCTTTGCATATTAATCAATGGCTGCATTTGTGATTGTTCACAAAGCAACACTAAATAAAACATCCAGCTTTTAAAGACTGTGAAATGATAAACATCACCCGTTTCTCTGAATTATAAGTAAAATTCACCCATCAGTCAAATATAAAGTTAAACCACACAGTAATAAAGAACTAAAGAAATTAATTGAAGGAGCATGTGCAAAGACTATCTTTTTCTTTTATTCAAATTGCAAATGTTTTTGTAACTGACGGGTAAAAGAAATCAGTGTAAGTTCCATGGGGAGTGGACAACTATCAGCCCAAGGAGCAGCACACAAAATGCTCATCTCTTCCAAAATTACCTCTTCAAGATTATTCAGGAAGAATTACTATTCTACCAGTCCTCATTCCTCTTTAGAAAGCAGGCAACAGAGGGGGGAATGGACCAAATACAAAGGGTACTTTTGAAAAGTCTAAGAAAAATGTAATGGTCTCACTTCTGTTTTAAAAGGCAAAGAAAAGAGAGAAGGGGAAAAACAAAGAAGAAAAAAAGAAAATTCATATTAACATGCAGCAAATGAAATTTAGGGCATGCTCAAGGAAAAAACAATTCATCTGATTTGTCCAGAGAATGACAATTTCATTCATTCCCAAAATATTTACTGAGAATTTACTACGCCAGGCACAGTGACAAAGTTCCAGTACTCAAGGAACTTACAATCTAATGGAAACAAAAGAAATATTCATACAAATATTCAGCATTTCCAAGCACTGTGGAGAAAACTAAAGCAGCATTGGAAAGACAGAGAGGAAGGCTGGGTTATTTATTTCATCTAAGAGGGTGAGTAAAGGCAGCACTTAACTGTAGCATTTGAAGAGAGAACTGAGCAAGCTTTGCAGATCATGCAGGGAAAGCACTTTCAGAAAAAAAAGAATGCAAACAGAGGCTCCAGAGCGGGAGAACACGTGGTATAATCAAGAAATCAACAGTAAAGAGGTCAAATGTAAATAGAGCAAAATGATCAAGTAAGGGAGGCCTTTGTCTTTTAAGGAAAATTAATTGAAACCACTTCACTTATAACAAATACAAACTTTTAAACCTGGGTGACTGAAATAAACTTAGTGTTATAAACACAATCTGTAAAGTTGAAAAGAAACTCACTTCAAGGAGCAGAAAGGTGAGATTTAGTGAAAATCAGGGCCACCAGTTGGGAAACGAGTTCTTACAGGGCCAGAGGTACAGACATGGAAGCAATCTACACAGAGAGGACAGGCACATCTGCAGGAGCTGTGCAGAGAACGGGGGGAGGGGACACACACACACTCATAATGGGAGTGAGTACAGCCCCTGTGCACACCTGCGTCTAGCAGGTGGGGAGAAGAAAGGCAGAGGCAAAGGGCCTGCCCTTCAGGGGTGAGCCCCGGTGAGAGAGTGAGTGCGTGAGTGTGTGTGTGTGTGTGTGGCGGGGGGGTGGTGAGAGAGAGAGAGAGAGAGAGAGAGAGAGTGAGAGAGAGAGAGAGAGAGAGCACGTGCTCACGCATGTGTATGTGTTTAGAGAGGAAGAGGGAGAAAAGGAGGAAGGAAATGGAGAGCTTGTGCAGGGACACACATGTGGTGCTGATGACACCAAGAACCAATTTTCTATCTTCCTTCCCAAACTGGCCGGTATTTTGGAAGTTCAGAATTTACACCTTGTTTTAATTTTCATGACTCCAGTTGTTACCCATGTAAGTATTTTCACCCAGGACCCTGATTTTATCAACAACAATTTCATTTGTTACAACATGACCTACTTTAGACCTCAGCCCTGAACAAATTAATTTTAATAGAAATGGTAACAAGTGAGAAACTGTTCATAACAAAGGAAGTTTGAGAAATACAAGATATATTCTGAGGATACTGAAACGATCAATAGTAAAAATAAGATGGATCGAGGAACACTAGGAAGTATGATGATCAAAACTGGCAAGAGATTTCCTCTGTTCACATCTTTTATTTTAAAAAAGCCTAATATTAATTACTATATAATTTGTTGTTAAATCATTGTCAATAAATATTTTACCCTTAATTTTTAAATACTCTAGCTTTTTATTAGATTTCTTAAGATGCTTAGTTATTTTGTTACATCAAAAAAGGAGAGCTCTATTTTAGGGTTTCTTCTTTTTGTTTTGACTTAAAAATGACTATTAAGAATAGACCAAACACTAAAAGAGGGATTGAATAATTAATCAAAAATCTCTCAACAAACAAAGATTCCAGGACCTTTGATTCCAGCTTCAATGATAAATTCTATCAGACAGTTAAAGAGGTTAATATCAATCCTTCTCAACCTCTTCCAAAAAATAAGAGGGAAAACTTACAAAGTCATTTTATGAAGCCGGAATTACCCTGATACTAAAAACAGACAAAGAAGCCATAAGGAAAGAAAATTACAAGCCAATATCCCTGATAAACAGAGATGCAAAAATTCTGAACAAAATATTAGCAAACTGAATTCAATAGTACATTAAAAGGATCACACACCATGATCAAGTGGGATTTAATGCACAGATTCAAAACAGCCTAATATCCACAAATCAATCAATGTAGTATGCCACGTTAATGAAATGAAGGGTAAGTCATATGATCCTCTCAACAGATACAAAAGCATTTGACAAAATTCAACATACATTTACCAAAAAAGCTCTCAATACAGTGGGTATAGAGAGAAGGTACTTCAACATAATACAGGCCATCTATGCATAGCCCAGAACTAACATCATACTCAAAAGTGAAAGCTGAAAGCTTTTCCTCCAAAATAAGGAGCCAGACAAGGATGCCTACTCTCTCTCACTGCATCTATGCAACATGGTACTGGAAATCCTAGGCAGAATAATTAGGCAAGGAAAAGAAATAAAAGGCATCCAGTTTGGAAAGGAAGAAATAAAACTGTTTTCAGATGACACATAGAAAACCCTAAGGGCACCATCAAAGAATTAATAAATAAATTCAAAGTTGGAGGACATAAAGTCATCACACAAAAATCAGTTGTGCTTCTCTACACTAAAGGCAAAGTATCAGAAAGATAAATTGAGAAAACAATCCCATCAATTACACCAAAAAGAATAAAATATCCCAGAATAAATTTAACCAAGGAGGAGAAAGACACTGAACACTATGTCACTGATGAAAGAAATTGAACAAGGTGCACAAAAAGGAAGGACATCCTGTGCCCGTGGATTGTAATAATTAATACTGTTAAAGCGCCCAAATCCAATGTAATTTACAGATTCAATGCAATCTCTATCAAAATTCCAAAGGCATTTTTCACAGATAGAAGAAGCAATCCTTAAACCTGTATGGAAACACACACACACAAATATCAAATAGCCAAAGCAACTTTGACGAAGAAATACAAAGCTGGAGATATCACATGTCCTGATTTCAAACTGCATTACAAAGATTTAGGAATCAGAACCTCATGGTAGTGGCATTTAAAAAAAAAAAAAAAAGACACATAGATCAATGGAACAGACTAGCAAGCCCAGGAAAAAATCCACATATATGTAAGTCAACTGATTTATGACAAATGAGCCAAGAACATACAAGGAGGAAAAGACAGTCACTTCAATAAACGCTGGTGGGGAACTGAATAGCCATATGCAAAACAATGACACTGGATCACTATCTTATGCTACACACAAAAATTAACTCAAAATCGAGTAAAGACTTGAACAGAAGACTTGAAACCACAAAACTTCTAGAAGAAAACAAGCAGTAAGTCCTTGAAATTGTTCCTGCTGATGATTTTTTGGATTTAACACTAAGAGCAAAGGCAACAAAAGCAAAAATAAACAGGTGAATGGGATTACATCAAATAAAAAAGCTTCTGCACAGCAAAGGAAACCACCAACAAAATTAAAAAGCAATCTACTGAGAGAAAATATTTTCAAAATTATATATCTGATATGAGTTATTATGCAAAATAAAAAGAAACTCATGTTACTATAGACAGAGCACCAGAGAGTCTCCCCCATTGGCCAACACGGCGCAGGAGGTTCCTTATGCTGAGCACCTGTAAGCTAGAAAGATGAATGGACAGGACCCAAGTGTACCAACAGCTAGAAAGATGAATGGACAGGACCCAAGTGCACCAAAAGCTAGTAAGATAATTAGATAGAAAATTAAGCTCTCCCATCTCTATCCCGATAAGAACCACAAGCTTGAGCCGGAAGTGGGGATGGTTTTTGAGATGGGAGTCCAGAATTTTCGCAGGTCACAGCACCTGAATAAACCTTTTTTCTTTTGTACTAGCACCTGTCTCAGGAGTTTGGCTTTCATTGCATCAGGCAGGCAAACCTAGGTTTTAGTTACACTCACACAACTCAACAGTGGGAAAAAAAAAAACAATTAAAAAAGTGGACAGAGGACCTGAAAAGACATTTTCCAAAGAAGACACAGACGTCCAACAAGTGTATGAAAAGGCACTCAACGTTACGACATTTGGGGGAGTGCAAATCAAAGCCACAGTAAGATATCACCTCACACCTGCTGGGATGGCAATTATTAACAAAAGAGAAAAGAAAAGAAAAGAAATAAGTGCTGGCAAGAATGCAGAGAAAACAAAACCTTTGTGCATTGTTGGTGGATGTGTAAATAGTTACAGCCAGTATGGAAACAGTATGAAGATTCCTCAAACAATTAAAAACAGAACTATCATAAGATCCAGAAATTCCACTTCTGGGTGTTTTTCTGAAGGAAACAAGAACACTAACTTGAAGAGATATCTGCACCCCCATGTTCACTGTAACATTACTTACAGTAGCCAAGACTTGAAAGCAACGTGATTGTCCACTGACAGATGAATGGGGGGAAAATATGACAGAGAGCGAGAGAGCAAGCAGGGGAGCAGTTGGGGGGGGGGAATGTGCGTGCTATAAATATAAAGGAAATCTTGCCATTTGTGACAGCATGAATGAATGAGAGCATTATGCTAAGTGAAGTAAGTCTGACAGAAAAACACAAATACCATATGACCTCAACTGTACGTGGAACCTAAAAAATAAAAACAAACTGAACTCATAGAACAGATTGGGTTGCCAGAGGAAGGGAGTTGGGGGTGGGCAATATGAGTGAAAGTGGTCAAAAAGTACAAACTTCCAATTATAAAATAAGTCCTGACTATGTAATGTACTATATAGTTACTATAGTTAATAATACTGTAATATATATTTGAAAATTACTAAAAGAGTAAATCTTAAAAGTTCTCATCACAAGGAAAAAAATCTGTGACTATGTGTGGTTACATAGTTACCACGCAGTTACAGATTAAGTAGACTAGTATGTTGACCATTTCATAAACACACATATATCGAATCATAATGCTATATACCTGAAACTGATATGTTATACATCAATTATACCTCAATTACAAATAACTATAAAATTTTAAAAATTCTTAACAATTCAGAAATTTCTGACTTTCTTTTAAATATGTACTTTTTAAAACTAATATTCTGCCCTTGGCCCATGTGACTCGTTTGGTTGGAGTGTCATCCCACACACCAAAAGATTCTGGGTTCATTTCCCAGTTAGGGCACATACCTAGGTTGCAGGTTTGGTCCCCCATCAGGGCATGTACTGGGGGCAACTGATCAATGTTTCTCTCTCTCTCTCTCTCTCTCTCTCTCTCTCTCTCTCTCTCATCAATGCATGTATCCTCAGGTGAGGATTGAAAAAAGATAAAAAGTTAACATTCTGGCTATACCACACAAATCCAAAGTTTCACAGTGAAGACTTGTTATTTCTAAAGCAACTCAAAAATTGACTACATGTGATTGTTTTGGAGAAATACTTTATAAAGATTGATTTCTCTTAATAATAAACTTCATTCTCAAAATACTATTTCACATAGATTATTATTGGAAGAGAGAAGGGTCCCAAACTTTCTTTACTCTTACTTCTTCATTAAAATCAATGCAATTTTCTAGAGAAAGTATAGTAGTAGCTCTGATCTCACTTATATCTATTTTCTCCATCTTTCACTGCACACTTTTTGCAACTTACCAATGTACTATTTATTGAGTTATGATCTTTTAAACAGAATCAGAGCACCTGCCTTCAAAAAATTTACACATGTAAAAATATAGTACCAAAATAATAATATAATAAGGTGCTACAACATATGACATAAATGGTAATTCCCATAGACAAATCAATGTGGACTCCAGAAAGGAAAATTCAGTAACTTTCTACGTAAGAAGTCTGTCTGGAAAAAGTCCAACCACTGTTAATACAATGAGAACGGTTTGCATAACACTGATGTAACCTGGCAATCAAGGAGAAGGGACTAGAATGTGCATGCATGAACAATGACAACTTCACTGTAGTAATCACTGGGAGTGGTAGATGCCGTTGAGTGAACATGTGTACTGTGTGGCTGTGGCATTCAAAATGACTGAGTGAGCAGAGCAATGAATCTGTATCAAATTTTGTGTTAAGCTTGAATACTCCTCTGTGGAAACTATCCAGATGATTCAGAAGGTCACAGCTATGAGCAACTGGTGATTGGCAGCTTCATCACGACAACTCACCTGCTCATGCATTACATTTTGTGCAGTTTTTTGTGAAACATACAATCACCCAGGTAGCTCAGCGCCCCTACAGCCCAGATTTGGCACCCTGAAATTTCTGGCTTTTCCTAAAACTAAAATCACCTTTGAAAGGGAAGAGATTTCAGACTGTGGATGAGATTCAGGAAAATATGACAGGGCAGTAGATGGAGATTGGGAGAACTGTGTGAGGTCCCAAGGGGCCTACTTTGAAGGGGACTGAGGTGTCATTGTCCTTTGTACAATATTTCTGGTATCTTGTGTCTTCTTCAACAAATGTCTCTATTTTTCATAGTACATGGCTGGATACTTTCTAGACAGGCCTCATATACAGCATGTGACCTTTTTTTAGGACTTTATTTATTTATTTCTAGAGAGAAGTGAAGGGAGAAAGAAAGACAAGAGGAGAAATACCAATGTGTGGTTGCCTCTTGTGCACCCGCAACTGAGGACCTGGCCACAACCCAGGCATGGGACACTACTGGGAATCGAGCCAGTGACCCTTTAGTTCACAGGCCTGCACTCAACCCACTGAGCCACACCAGCCAGGGCGCATGTGACGTTTTGATACTAACTACCATATGATAACAAATATCACCTTTCTTCCCATTGGATAAATTGAATGTAGATTTTTTGGAAGTCATAAAAATGTTTGGAAAAGATGTGGAATATTTAAAAATGGGCATAAGAGATTACTGCAATCCTTTCAACAGAATGCTGGCAGCTCTATGGAGTAGCTGACTCAACAAGGGCCTGTGCCTGCTCGTGTTTGCCTCGGCCACTTCTCACCTCTGCAGAAAAGTCAACTGTAGAAAACTTATGGGGCGAATAGTTTCTGTCCATAAAAATGCAAACTACATCCAGCGGAATGGAACAGCCTTGCCAGCCTTCCATCCATTCGCATCAATTCCAGCATGATTGATCTCTAACAGTACGGGACTTTGAATTCTCCTTTGGACCAGTTGTAACACTTGACCGATTCCTTCATCAATTATTGAATCAAATATCTTTGGTATGTGTTCATTTTATATTTTATGAGAGTCATGATTATATCTTCTTCTGAAATTTATCCTTCAGTAAAATAAATACAAAATGATTGATACGCATTTCCAGAGAGCTCACAATATAGTAAAGCAGATAAATACACTCACAGCCAACTAGAATGAGATTTAGTATTGCAATAGAGCTATGAACAACATATAAGAAGTAAAATAAAACCATTCTCCATCTGGAAGGTTTAAGAAAGCCTTACATCTTAAGTTACAATTACATAATAAAGTAGAGAGGGTCAAAAAACTAGGGCCAGTCCAGCCCATTCCCTGTTTTTGTACAGCCCATGAGTTAGAGGTAATTCTCACATTTTTAAACATTTGGGGGGGAATTCAAACGAAGTGTGATTTCTAACGATACGTGAAAATTACATGACATTCAGATATCAGTGTCTACAAGTAACGTCGTATTGGAACGCAGCCGCATTCCTTTATGTATTAGCTGTGGCTGCTCCCGCATCACAATGGCCGCGCCCAGCAGCTGCAGGAGACCCCACAGCGCTGTTCTGCACACCGCAGACTGCAGGACTGAGGTGGAAATGCAACGGCACCTCAAGTTCCACAGGCAGCACCGTGCCACGTTTTGAAATGACCCATTCGTACAGGCCATGTAAAAACAAGCAAAGAAGCGATAACAGACTTTGAATGTCATGCTTTACGGCACAGAAGAGTATGGGTTTTGTTATCCAATTAGGTGGCAAGCGTTGTATTCACTATGAGTGACACTACATTTGCACTGAAAGAATAGCATGTGCGTCAATATTACCAGACTCTGCACTCATCACAGTATTCTCAACTCACAGGGAGGCAATAATCTGAAAAATGCAGTAACTCTAAAAGATTTATCATCACATAGAATTTCTTCATGAAAATAGAAACAAGACTGCATCCAAAGTAAATTTCCAGGAAGCTGATTTGTTGGCCAAGCACGGCAAGTCATTTACCAT
Organism: Trachops cirrhosus; assembly: GCA_028533065.1. Lineage (NCBI taxonomy): Eukaryota > Metazoa > Chordata > Mammalia > Chiroptera > Phyllostomidae > Trachops > Trachops cirrhosus. The sequence goes on along the minus strand of CM052546.1, from coordinate 45,614,109 downwards.
TCACCAACCATGAGTCACTCAAATTGTATTTGACTTAAGCAGCCAAAGAAATGCATCCAGAGAAAACAAACTGTTCAGCCTATTAGCCTTTTGGTGAGAACAGTTGCTTGAAGAGTTGAGGTTCTTGGGAGAAAAATCAATAGTAATTTAAAAACAAGGCAAGTGATGTCAACTGGCTTTCCATGACTCGTGACGATGAATTAACAAACGTAACCAATTTTGCTCAGTTGTCAAGTCAATGTGGAGCTTCAAGAGGCTCAAGAATTAGCTCCCGTGAACAGTCTTCAGGGGGCATCTACGGGTGACAATATTCTCGGCAAATGTTGATTCAGTACAACCTGAAGTGGAATCCACCATGATACATTACAGCTGACTCTGGCCAAAAAAAATACCTGTGGAGCAGAAAATGGCTCGGATGTCCTTTCAACCTCCGTTACTGAATACTAAATAGCTTTTATAATTGGTTTTTGCTGAATTGGTGCAATTTCTTTTTTTCAAGCACAGCTGGTGTCCTGTGGTATATTAAAGGGGCGCCAGAGTCAGAGTGGGTACAGCTGCAGGTTGGGAGGAGGGGGCAGGGGGCTTGGGCATCGCGCCAGCCTGAGGCCAACAAGACAGCAGGCCAGAGGGCCACAGGCAGTAGAGTGTCGGCTGAGGGGCAAGCATGCAGGCTGCCCTTCACCCTGCGAGTGTCTGCACCCAGGGTGCTGGCAGAAGCTTTCGGAGGTGGTGGAGGGTGTTGGTGTCTACCTCCAGATACAGCTGGAGTAGGTAGGGATACAACCCCTACCCCATGGTGGGGTAGGACCATGCAGAGGCCCCCACCCCAGGGGTCTTGAGCCAACAGGAGACAAGCATGGGAAGTGGGGCGGTGCCACTCAAGGTCTGCGGAAGGACACTTGGGTAACACAGGCAAGGGGTGGAGTTGGTGGCAGCAGTGGCTATAGAGAGGAGCAAGGAACAGTGTGGTGCTGAGAGGCCGGGGCCCCAGGGGGCAGGGGACCTGGGCCTTTGGGTAGCTCCTCTGAGCCCCAACATGGTGGAAACACCACTCCCGAGTCCAGGACCACTGGGACAGCTCCTTGGCTGTGACGTCTTTTCAGCACTGGCAGCTTATGGGAGCCTGGAAGCCCATCCTTGCCCACAGCTTGTCCTTCTGGTGCAGAAAGTCTACACCAGACTATGCCAATCTTTGCCAAGGGCCCACAGAAAAGTCACACATTTGGCACCCTCCAGATCCTCCTCTATCATTTGCAAGGTGCCTATCATTTTCAGCCACAGAGCTGAAATGTGGAAACGGGGAATCTCTGGAGAGGAATTCCTGAAGATAACTGTGCTCCAGAAGGCTGAGGAAGGCCTGGAGCTTCTGGTTCTGGCAGGAATGGATAAGCCCCACTGCCCCCACCCTGACAGCTCCAGTCCCACAGCTTCACCTGGGTGTCAAGCCCAAGGTCCTGGGCTTCACTCACAGGGGGCGGGGGTGAGTAGGATGGAGCCAGGATGACCTGAGCTCAGTGATTACCTACACTACAGCATGGTGGTGCTATTCGCTATTGAATTTTACCTAAAATTACACGGCAAGACATGGCTTATATGAGAAACTTACACTGGGATAATACTGTCAGAATCATAAGTAATCATGAGCTGCTACACATATTTCTCAACTACCAAACATTAAAACAAGAAGGGGGATCTCCATCGTGATATAAATTGGCAGTGAATATATTTTCTAAGCTCAAAGTACAGTTCCAACAGAATTTTTCAGTTCACAATACCAATGCAAAGTAAATTTCCATATTGCAAAATCCATTTAGCTGTGTAACTGAGGAGCTTCCTTCCATCTAACCTTCAATTGGAAGTTTGCAATGCTAGCTACAAGGCAAACATTAAAAGAAAAATCTAATAGAATTCTGGAAATGCCTTCTAAGCAATGAATATGCTCAATTAAAATCATATGCTTGTGAATTGATGTCAGTATCTGGTAGTACTTATCTGGGAGAAAAGGTATTTTCAAAAATGAAATATGCAAAGTCTCAATACAGATCAGCACTGACAGATGAACATTTGCATTCAATTTTGATACAAAACTTTTAACTATGATTACATAAAATGCTACTTTCCACAAAAAAATATTTCACTGTTCTTATTATGAGACCTGAATTGCAAAAAGTGGTGATAGATTAAATGGGCATTTTGGACTTAGGTGGAAAACCATACCACAGGGGAGTCACCCCCAACATCTCAGTGATTGTACACTCTGTTCTGCAGGTTGCTCAAGCCAAAAAGCCTGACATCATCCTTGACTTCTCTTCACCTCACTCTCTGTACCCCATTCCTCAGCAAAACAGGTGCCTTTTTCTGTAAAACCACATCCAGAATCCAACCATTTTTCAGTGTATCTACCATCCTGGTTCAAGCTATCACTGTTGTTCACCTATCATAGTCATCCTCTAATGGATCTCCTTACTTCCTCCCCATTACACTATTCACAGCAACCAGAGGCTCCCTTCAAAATTTTAAGCCAGATCATGTCACTTCTCAGCCAGCAATTCTCCAGTGCTTTCCCATCTCACTCAGCAGAAGAAAACACAATCCATATAAGGGACTACAAGAAACTACATTATCTGCTCTCCATCCACCAAACCACTTCTCTGACCTCATCTCCTTCTACTTTCCCCAACTTCAGCCACATGTCCTATTTTTGTGTTTTTTCCAACACTTTTTAATCCTTTGCCACACTGTTTAACTTGTTCTCTCATGGCCTAAAATGACCTGTTCCCAGATAAATTACCTCCTAAAGGCCATCTGTGGCCACCCCGTGTAACCAGCAACCATCCTTTCACACCCTGTCCCAACACTCTGTAACCCTACTACTCCACATTAATCTTTCACAGTAGCATATGCCAGCATTTGGCATACTATCTATTGGTTTGGCAAGAAAATCCATTTAATAGTTCCATAAAATAAAAAGCACATTTCTCATTTCCATCAACTTTATTGATTTAGATATTCTAAGTATGTCGCCTATCTCTCCCTATTACCCTCTATGGGTAGAGGCCAGAGGTGCTGCTAAACATCTTCCAATGTGTAAGACGGCCCCACAGCAAAGAATTGTTTGCCCAAAATGTCAATAGTGCCAAGAAACTTCGCAAACCACTTTTGACACGTTTGATCAGTCACAGCACCTTCTCTATACACTGCACAAATCTTTTTTTGCATTTCAGTTGTGTTTTCACCTGTCTTAAAATAATAAAGCATAATACACTGAAAATGTTACATATCTTCTTCCATCTTCAATATTAAATGGCTGCACAAAAATTCACCAATTTTGATCAGTTTTTTTTAACGCATGCTGAAATGACAGCTGTCACCATACAACCTAACAAAATTGTTTCGAATGAAGTTAAAGACAACTAAGCACTACTAGAACCATGGTATGGAAAAAGTAAACAAACTTTTTGGCCAACCCAATGCTGAATTAATTGCTTTTCCTCCTACCCCACTGAAATATAAGTTCCACAAAGCCAGGAAATTTGCATGTTTTATTCAAGATTCTACCCACACGGCCTAAAACAGTGTGTGGAACAAATTATACACTCAATAGAGAGTTCCTCAATAAATGAACAAAGCAACAACAAAAAGAATTTCTCTATAAGTAATGCTTCTTCAGTTCCTTTTCCTTATGTAAGTAAAAAATACATATATACATATGCATAAAACTGACTCATCCCCCTGACCAGTGTGGTTCAACTGATTGGGTGTCATTCCTCAAAGTGAAAGCCTGAAGGTTCGATTCCTGGTCAGGACACATGGCTGAGATGCAAGTTTGGTCCCTGGTCAAGGCACATGAGAGGCAACTGATGGTTGTTTCTCACATCGATGATTCTTTCCTTCCCCTTTCTCCCTCCCTTCCCCTCTCTCCAAAAATAAACAAATCAACTCTTTTTAAAAAAACCGATTCACCATCGCACTGAGTGTTTCCTCCCAGTCAGGCCGCTCCCGAGGGTGCACGTTTCTGTGTAGTTCAGGAACAAAATCGTCCTCTTCAGAATGCGCCGAGGACTTCATCTTCCTAGAAATCAAAACGTGAGATTGTGATAAGAATTTATATTTCTATGAAGTCTTTCCAATTACCACAATTCAAAGAACAGAAAATTATGTGAGATTTAAAGCTTAGTTAAAAGAGGTTTGGTGACCATTACTGTTTCTTCATTTCTACTCTAGTTTTCAGAGATCTTTCCTGATATACCAAATACCTACTTTCATTCCGGAAGATAAAACTAAGGTTTATTACTAGTTAACCTTTATGGTCTGTGGTAATTATTATAGAAGGACTCATTTTATCAGTTCAAGGCAGCTGGAACCTTGAAAGGATTTGCAACAGCCATCAGTATTTGTAACACCAGAGTAAGCATTAGTAAAATTCCAGGATGAAGGAAGAGGTATGATGCTTCTATTTCCACTTTATAGAGGAAGTGTATTAAATTAGCACTCTCAAGGGAACAACTATGAATATTAGACAAAACATATAAAATTACTTGTCTGAGGCACAGGAAAGCAGTCAATACAAAATAAAATTTCTGGGACTACATTCTTTGAGAGAAGAAAACCCATGAAGCAAATTCCACATATAATCATTCTTTTTGTAATATAGACTTTCTAAAGTAATGATGGAAACTAGGGGCCAAGCATAATATTGTAGTCTAACTAGGCTGGAGAGGCAGAGGTTGGACACTGGGGGTGTCAAAGCAGAGGGGGACTCAGGAAAAAAAGGACAAAAATCTACATGGAAGTTCCCCTCAAACTGTTAACCAATTCCTCAGCTTATGTGTATGTAGAACAAGATGCCAAGAAACTTCTCAAAAAACAGCTGATGGTCAACTAAGGAGCCAAGCAGATATTTTACAGCCTCGCCATGCTGAGGGATGGAGGCTGGCAAGCAAGCAATGCCCAAAATGAATAGGGGCACTCAAAAATGCAAGCAAAAACCTGGACTCTCAACTGAGACTCCAGAGAAGGTAGGCCTTAGGACTAAGGACATAAGAGCAATAGACATGCTCAAACAAAGCCTAAAACCAAGCCTTTACAGACCAGGACTGCCAGAGGCAAACTTAACTCTCTTCAGAGGAAAATCATGTTCTTCAGACCCCTTGCAAATTTTTCATTCACCGTGTGTGGTATCCAGTAAACATTATAAGGCATGCTTTAAAACAGCAGGAACAAATGGATAAAAATTGGAAAAAATGTAGTCAAATCAGAAAAAGATTCATACTTGACTTATTTTAGAATTTTCAGAAAGGGACCTAAAAATGGCCATAAGGGATTTCTGGCCATTGGGTATGAGGTAGACAGCTATTAAATGCATCAGTCCAAGGCCTTAAAAACAAGAAAGATAATCTATGAAATCATAACTTTGCTTGAATTCATAAGAAAACTGAGGTCTCGGGGCAACCAATTACTAGCCTAAACTAAAGAAAGACAGGAATACCCAAGATGTTCTAAAGCACAAGCAATAAGTTGCCTAGGGCAAGGAAGGTGTAGAACAGAGACACACAAGCTGCTAAGAAAAGTCCAGTTAAATTTTTATCAAGCTACTAAAGATATTTATAATCAATATGTTCAGAAAAATATGTTCATATAAAAACATGGAAAATACAGAACTACAACAGAAATTGTAACCTATGAAAAACAACCAAACATTCACCCTAAAAATGACAACTAAAACACCTGAAGTTGAGAAGTCAATAGACAGGTGCGACGGACCGATGGACACGGCTGAAGAAAACAGTCCCACTGAAGAGCGCAGGGAGTAGGGACAGATGCACAGAAGAGCACAATGTGCAACAGACTTGCTGAAAAGCCTCGAAGATGTCTAAACTAGCTACTCGAAGATAAGAAATATGAAAGACAGGGACAAAGGCAGTATTTGAAAAATAATGGCTGGAAACTTTTCAAAACTGATGAAAGCCATACAACTACAGATTCAAGAAGTCCTTAAGCAGAATTTAAAAAAAAAAACACGTAGGTATATTATACTCACACTACTATTTAAAAAACTAATAAATTCTTTAAAACAGCCAGAGAATAAATGCCAAGTTGACTTCAAAAGGGATTAAATAACAATATGAGAGAATATTTCAATGGAAATGAGAAGATAATAGACTAAATTTTCAACTTATGAATGTAAAAGATACTGCCAACCTAGAATCCTCTATCACACAAATTCATACATTTAAAAAACAGGTAAAATAAGTTATTTTCAAACAAAAGATGAATGAAATTGCCACCAGGAGACCTGCAAAAAAAAAAAAACGTAGTGTTCTTCCCATTGAAAGAAACTGATCCCAAGACTACAAAAATGAATAAAGAATATAAAAAGGATGAAATATAGAAAGACTTAAGTAAATACTGACATAAAAACTAACATACACACAAAAATAACATCCTATGAGGTTTATAATAAACATAAGACACAGATATAGGAAAAGTACATGCAAACAGTATCAAACCGTACAAGAGTCTCTATTGCTTGAGAGGTGAAATAAGTCCAATTTTAAAGAATGCAATAAGTTAAAGATAAAAGTTGCAATCTTGATGGTAACCAGTAAAAGAATAATAAATGAGTAGATGACTAAAATGCTGATAGAAAAATTTTTTTAAATAAAACATATTGATTAATCCAAAAGAAAGCAGTAAAGAATAAAGGAATAAACAAGGCTATCAGAAAGTTAAGATGGTAAACTTCAATTCAAGTATATTACTATAATTTTTTAAGTGAATAGAATAGTAGGTAAGCATGTGGAGAAACTGGAACCCTTACTCATTGCTGGTAAAAATTTAAATGTTGTAGCCACTGTAGAAAACAGTTTGGCAGTTTCCCAAAATGTTAAACATACAAATACCATATGATCCAGTAATTCAATTCCTAGATATTTAGCCAAGGGAAATAAAAACATATCCACCAAAAACTTGTACATGGGTATTCATACCAAGATTATTCTTCATATTAGCCAAAAATTATAAACAACGAAAATGCCCTACAACTGAAAAATGAAGAAACAAAATGTACCAGGTCCATACAATAAGATATTGTCTAGCCACTAAAATAATGAATGAAGTGCTGATTCATAATATCCACAGATGAACAGTAAAAGCATTATGTTAAATGAAGTAAGTCAGACACAAAAGGCTACATATTATATGATTGCATATATACAAAATGTCCATATTAGAAAATCCATAGAGACAGAAAGCATATTGATAATGGCCAGGGACTCAGGGTAGGAGGACACAGAGTTTTACTACTAGTGGGTAATGGAGTTCCTTCTGGAATGTTCAAAAATTAGACAGTGGTAGTAGTTGTATAACTTTGTGAATATACTAAAAACCACTTAATGGTGTGCTTTAAAAGAGTGACTATTATGTATGTGAGTTGTATCTCAGAAAACAAGTAAATGGACTAAAAAATCCATTAAAATAGATAAAGGAGTACATTTCACAATGATAAAGCTGTCAAATCATCAGGGTGATATAATAAAATCTGTACGCAATGACTAACACAGCTTCAAAATACATAAAACCAATTTGAAAGAACTAAAAAGAAAAGAGATAAATCCACAATTAGAGCTGCAGATTTTAATAAACATCTCAGTAACTGACAGAATAATCAGACAGAAAAAGTCATAAATATATAAAACACTTGAAACCGATATATCAACCTGAACTAATATAGAACATTAAACCCAACAACTGTAGAATATACATTTTTTTCAAGTACATATGAAACATTTACCAAGAGACTATACATAGACAATGAAGGAAATCTCAACAGAGAATTTAAATTATGAATGGTTTTGTGACCACCATAAAATTACACTAAAAATCAATTACTGAACAATAACTACAAATTCTCCCAAATATTTGGAAATTAAGAAACATATCTCTGAATAACTCATGAGTCAAATACATACTACCACCATGGAAATTATAAAATATTTTGAACCAAATGATAATAAATACACAGCAGATTAAAATGTGTGGATACAACTAAAACAGAGGAAAATCCATACCCTATTATTGGAAATAAGATAAGTTAAAAATAAATGTTCTAGGCTACCATCACAAAAAGCTAAAACGAGAATTTCACATTAACCCAAGAAAAGTGGCAAGAAGAAGAAATTTTAAATGTAGGAAATCAATAGAAAGCAGGTGTGTGATAGAGAAAAATCAAAGCCAAAAGCCCAACCTCTAGGAAAAGATTCATCAAGAGAAGACATATAAAAATGAAAAGGGAGATATATGCAACTAGAAAGCCTACATACATTAAAAAGATTCTGAGGACATTAAGAACAACTTTTTTCCAATGTCGCTGTGAATTAAGTTGTAATGGAAAAATTCCTTGCAGAACACAACTTACCAAAATTGAAACAGGAAGCCAAAAACTGTAAGTTCTTATAACTATTTAAAAAACTAAATTCGTAAGAAAACTCCAACCTAAATGGATTCTTGGTGAATTATTTCAAAAATTCAAGGAATAAATAATAACAATCTTAAATACATTCTTCCAGGATATAAAAGTAAAAGGAAGACCTCCAGCTTGTTCCATGAGGCCAGGACAACCTTCATAACAAAAGCTGACAAAGACATCACTAGGAGACGAAATCATAAGTCAGCATCATGAACACAGCTGCAGAACTCCTAAACAAGATAAGAGCAAATCAAACCCACTGGAACACAAAAAGGACACAGAGTGACCAAGTGGGCTTTAGTCTAAAATGAAAGTTATTATAGTATTCTAAAATCAATCCCTGTAAGTGACCACATAATTAAATAAAGGAATAAAAACATCACTTCAGTAGATAAAATTTCATTCCTCTTCATGACTTTTAAACATATGCATTAATAAAGGTTATGAAAACACACACACAGAGCTAACATCACACTTAACAGTGAAACTGACACTTTGCCGCTGACAAGCAAGGTCCACAAGGCCCTGAATAAGACAAGAATGTCTTGTATCCAACATTGCACTTGAGGTCTTAATTCAAGCTTTTTTGAAAGACAAGAAAAAAAATAAAAGGTATAAAAATTAAAAAGAAAAAATAAAATTCTCATCATTTGAAGATGACATAATGTGTACAAAATCTAAGAGTCAAAAAAACAATTAAAGTTAGTAAGTTAGCAAGACTGAAAGATACAAGGTCAAATGCAAAAATCAAATGTATTTATATCTGTCATTTAGTTATTAAGTCCAAAAAGTTCACTAAAAACAACAGATAAATAATTTGGACAATTTTCTATGTAATAGACTACTACATAGAAGTGAAAAAGAATTATTACAAGGTTCATCAACTTCCAAACTGGTGAATCTCAAAAATGCTGAGGAACAGAAGCCAGACATAAGAGTACATAATGTTCCCAATACAGACATGTATCAAATCATCACGTTGTACACCTTTAACTTACATGTGAATTATATCTCAATAAAGCTGAAAAAAGAAATATTGTATAATTTTATTTACATGAAATTCAAAGACAAGCAAAACTAATTTACTATGACAGAAATCAGAATAATGTACCTTTGAGAGAGATACTGACTAGGAAGGGGGTAAGGGTTTTAAGGGGTGCTGGATATTATTGACACCTTGACTGGGTTGTGATTACATGCATATATACATTCGTATAAATTCTTCAAGCTATATACATTGATAATCTGTAAACTTTATGATATCCAGGTTAATCTAAATAAAAGTGAAATAGAAGTTTACTGGCAAATGTTACACATTATCTTAAAAGCTATAAAAATTATGTTTATATATGTTGTATCATGTAACAATGAATCAACTCTATAAACAATATTTAATTGGCTCTGTTCTCTATAAATTATAGACAGATTGTACCCTTAACATGATTATAGTTTTATATATCTAACAAAAAAGATACAGTGTTAAGATTACCAACCATAAAACGTGAAGAATCTAATGCTATATTTACAAGAATTTTCTGTAAAATATCTTTAGATTTGAACATGAACATTTTTTTCCTCAAACATTTATTTATTTACTTACTTACTTATTTTTAGACAGAGGGGTAGGGAGAGAGAAAGAGAGGGAGAGAAACATCAATGTGTGGTTGCCTCACTCCCTCAATGGGGACCTGGCCGGCAATGCAGGCATGTGCCCTGGCTGGGAATCAAACCATCAAACCTTTGGTTCATAGGTCGGCACTCAATCCACTGAGCCACACCAGCCAGGGCTGAATATGAACATTTTTAATAAAAAGAAGCTGGCACCTTTCCTTCTATTCTAGCTTCTAAATGGTTACCGCCACCTAATACACTATTATTAGCCCTGGTTTGCAGATAGAAAAACTGAAACACATTAACACATCTCAATCCCTCTGGATGAGGTAGACTGCTTTCTCCTGGAATGCCCCTCACTTTCCAGCCCGAGGCAGACACTGAAACACGCCATTCACACCTCTAAGAACCAGCGGACTGGGTAACAGACACCACAAGTCTGCCTCAGTGTTCCCTTCCAAAGTTTCCTCTCAAGAGCCATGACAAAACTACCAGTGGACTTCCTATTCAAGGACTGCTTATAAGTAGAGAACAGATCTCTCCTTCCCCTAGGTTCTGAAAAGTCAGTAAATTGAATAAAAGCACACCCTTAGCAGAATGGTATGTGTGGCATCAGCAGATCAGAGAGCTTGATCAACTTCTGGAAGACAAAAAGCATATTGACTAATAGGCCAAAATAGAAAATATAAGGTTCAAGGAGGCTATGCTCCCACTTCTCTCCACAAAAGAAAGATTTACCCCCCAAATAATTAATAAAAACTGGAAAATTACCTGTAAAGAAATTTAACAATCAATTAGAAGGAATTGGGCACTTAATGCGGATGTCTGTACCCATGAGAAGCAAGGCAGAAGCTACATGCATCATGGGACAAAAAAACAAAAGAGAAAAGAAAAGAAAAAAAACCACTGGTGGAGAAGGAGGCAAAGAAAGTCAGATATTTAGCTTAGCAGTTAAAAGCAAAACTTCTGTTAAGTCACAATGAAAAGGACATGTGCATTAAGTAACTAAAGCTGCAGAACTAAGTAAGAAAGACAATAACCTAAATTTTTTCCTAGAGTAGTCCCCTTGTCTGTTGTTTCACTTTCCATGGTTTCAGTTACCGATGGTCAACTGCAGTCCAAAAATGTTACATGGAAAATTCCAGAAATAAATAATTCCTAGGTTTTAAATTGCATGCCATTCTGAACAGCATGGTGAAATCTCGAGCCATCCAGTTCATCCAGCCCCTGGGACGTGAGTCATCCCTTTGTCCAGAGTCTCCACGCTGAAGGTGCTCCCGCACGTTCATCACTCAGTAAGCTCTTGGTTATCAGATGGACTGTCCTGGTGTGGCAGCACTGTGTTCAAGTCACGCTTATTTTACTTACTAATGGCCAAAAAGTGCAAGAGTAGTGATGTTGACAACCGGGATATGCCAATGAGAATCCATAAAGTGCTTCCTTTAAGTAACAAGGTGTGTATGTGTAGGAAAAAACAGTACAGTACTATCTGTAGAGTGTGGTACTATCCACAGTTTCGGGCATCCAATGGGGGGTCTTGAACACACCCCCATGGATGGGGGGATTACTATATATAAATATATATGACAACATCTATACATGAATAAGAACCCTTAAAATTAATTATCTACTGAAACTGAATGTGGGAGATTAAAGACGGTGGAACTAGTGGCCTACAGAACAAATGCAAGAAATACTTCAGTTCCCAAAATAAAAACGTAAAAAGAAATACAACATGAAAGAGAGGGTAGATTAAGGAGATCTAATATGCAGTAAATAGGTTCTACAAAGAGAAAATTATTACAGATAGAAAAGAACTAATAATTAAGTTAACAATAGAAAATAAAAAATTCCTAACATGATTACTTGAATCTGATGATTGAAAATCATTGAGCTGAAAGATGAAGAATTGACGACAAAATATAAATAACTATGAATACAAAAAATCTTGCAAGCACTCAGAGAGAAAAAAGTTACCTACAAAGAAAAAAAATGACATTTTAGTACATGGAAGAAATCAGAGCACATCACTCGGGACGTACCTCAACAAAATACTCAAGAAAATATCAACCAAATACCACCCAAACAGGCACGTTAAGATGGAATGGGATAAGAATGGAGAAGCAACAGCAGCGAGCACTGAGCAACCATACATTCACGCACGCCTCGTTTTACTGTACTTCACTTTACTTGTTTCGCAGACACTCGCCTTTGAAGGTTCCTGGCAACCCTGCATTGAACGAGTCTATCTGTGCCACTTTTCCCAGAGCATTTGCTCATTTCATGCCCCTGTGATACTTTTTGGTAATTCTCACAGAATTTCAAATTTTTTCACTATTGTTACATTTGCTGTGGTGACCTGTAATCAGTGATCTAGGATGTTACTATCATAATTGTTTCTGGGTGCCACAAATTGTGCCCACATAAGATGGAAAACTTAAAAATGGGTATTTTCTGACTGCTCCACCCCATCTCTCGCTCCCTCTGCTTGGGCTCCAAGTGTTCATGGGAAAGGAAGAGTTGCATGTCTCTCACCACAAATCACGAGCTGGAAATAATTAAGCAGAGCGAGGAAGGCATGCCGAAAGCCGAGACAGGCTAGGCCTCTTGAGCCAAACAGTTAGCCAAGATGTGAATGCAAAGGAAAAGTTCCTGAAGGAAATGAAAAACACTACTGCAGCGAACACACAAATGATAAGAAAGTGAAACGGCCTTATTGATGATATGGAGAAAGTTTTAGTGATTTGCAGAGAAATCAAATCAGCCACAACATTCCGCTCAGCCAAAGCCTACTCCAGAACAAGGCCCTGACTCTCTCCAGTTCTTTGAAGGCTGACAGAGGTGAGGACAGTGCAGAAGAAGAGTCTGAAGCCAGCAGAGGCTGGGCATGAGGTTTAAGGAAGGAAGCCATGTCCATAACATAAAAGTGCACACGGTGAGCCAGCAAGTGCTGATACAGAAGCTGTAGCAAGCTCTCTAGGAGATTAGCTAAGATAATTCAAGAAGATGGCTACAATAAACAACAGATTTTTAATGTAGACAAAACAGCTTATACTGAGGAAGAGGCCATCTAGGACTTTCATAGCTAGAGAGGAGGCACTAATGCCTGGCTTTAAATAAGTTTTAAAGGGGTGACATTGGTTAATAAGACTATATCGGTTTCAAGTGTACAATTCTATGACACATCAACTATATATTGCATTGTATGCCCACCATTCAAAGTCAAATCTTCCATCACCATATATTTCACTCCCTTCACCCTTTGTTACCCCCACCCTTGTTCCCCCCTAGAACTACCATGTAGTTATCTCTCTATGAGTTCTTGTATGATTTTCTTGCTTGTTGGGTTTTAGAAACAAAAGGTGCAAAGGACAGGCTGACTCTCTTGTCAGGGGCTAATGCAGCTTGTGACTTTAGGTTGAAGCCTGTGCTTGTTCACATTCCAAAAATACCAGGGCCCTCATGTACTAAGCTCAATCTACTCTGCTACATGGAACAGAGCCTGGATGACAGCACATCTGTTCCCAGTATGGTTCACTCAGTATTTTAAGCCCACTGTTGAGACATACCACTCAGCATATAACATTTCTTTCAAAACTAGTACTGTTCATTGGCAATGCACCCAGTCACCCAGGAGCACTGAAGAAAATAAACAAGATTAATTTTGTGCCCGCTAGCACAACATTCCTTCACAGCCCATGGATCAAGGAGTAATTCTGACTTTAAGTCTTTTATTTAAGAACATATTTCACAAGACTATAGTTGCCATAGGTAATGAATGATTCCTCTGAAGGATCTGGGAAAATTAAATTGAAAACCTTCTGGACAGGATTCCCATTCTAGATGCCATTAAGAACATCCACGATTTGTGAGAAGAGGTCAAAATATCAACCCTCATGAATGACTCTGAGCGGTTCAACTTCAGTGGAGAAAGTGATTCAGTGGAGGTGTGGTAGAAAGAGCAAGAAAACTAAAACTAGTAGTGGATCCTGAAGATGTAAATGGATTGCTATAATCTCACAATAAAACTTGAAGAGATGAGGACTTGCATGTTAAGGATGAGCAAAAAAGGTAGCTTCTTGAGATGGAATCTACCCTTGGTGAACATGCTGTGACAACTGTTGAAATAGCAGCGAAGGATAGAGATTACACAAACTTAGTTGGTAAAGCGACAGCAGGGTTCGAGGGGTCTGACTCCAATTTTGAAAGAAGCTCCGGGGATAAAAGCCATGACACAGCATCACATGCTACAGAGAAGTCGCTTGGGAAAGGAAGCGTCGGTCAGTGCAGCAAGCTTCATGTGATCTTATGCTGAGAAGCAGCTGTCAACATCAACACAAGCAAAAAGATTATGGCTAGCTTAAGTCTCGGAGGACAGTTAGCACTTTTTTAACAATAAAGTATTTTTCACCAAGGCATGTACACTGTTTTTTTTAGGCATAATGCCACTGCACACTTAACAGACCACAGTACAGTGCAAACATAACTTCTGTAAGCACCTGGGAAACCAAACAGGTCATGTGGCTCACCTCGGTGCAATAGCCCCTGTATTGCAGGGGTCTGGATCTGAACCCACAGTACCTCTGAGGTCTGCCTATATTGATTACACCTGAATAAATGACAAAAATATGAAATCACCTCAACAGGAAAACAGAATTGGGGGTGGGGAACAATGGTGATAAATAAAGGGTACCAAAAGTCTCATCCAGGGAGGAGGAAATTGAGAGAAACAGAAAGTAAAAGTATTCTGAAGAGCTCAAGACAAAGAGAAGTAGAGAAGAAAAGACAGAGTCACAGTGGGGAAATAACAGCACAACTGGGTGGAGAATATTACTTGACTTTTCAAATAATAATGGAAAAAGTACATATATGAGTATGTGAACATGGACAGGGAAGCTAATAATTAATGGACAATAAAAGCACAGCAGAACTTCTAAAATTAAAATATCTAGTAAGGTTTTGCTTATTCTCATAGTCTTGCTGGGTTAGTCATGCCATGGTTTTAAAAAGAAAATTGACTATATTACATCTATAAACAGAACTTTAAATGTTTCAGAAATTTTTATTTCCTAAGTTTGAACATATAATTGACGGTTTTAAGCAAGTTTAATGTTTAAGTTGAACACAAAAGGAAAAACAGGTTAAACTTTTAACTATATAAAACTTAATAACTAGCAAATTTTATATAGTTGTATATAGTTTCTGTGCTCTAAGTCCCTATTTGAACTGGACTGCAAAAGCCTTATACAGAGAGATATAAGAAAGGCTCACCTTAGATTCCATTGCAAAGAGTTTAGTGACTAAAACGCCAAGAAACCTTGTGCCACGACTGAAACCCGCCTCACGACTGAGACAGACTCACTTCACAGATTACAAAAACAGTCAGGCTGATGGGTACACTCCAATATGGCATAAAATTCTGAGATTAAGAGATGTTCACAACAGACTCTGCTGATTACAATTAAATGTATTGGTTTTGTGAGACCAGTAGGAGTATGTTAGGTGAAAATTATATTTAATATTAAAAGAATACATGGGGGCTAAACTATACTCCAGATCACACATGAAAACTTACAAAGTAATATAATCTTTTTTATTTTTTCTTTTCTTTTCTTTTCTTTTTTTTTTTTTTTTTTTGCAAAATACACATCTCTTTGCCCTGGCCAGGTAGCTCAGTTAGCTGGTTGGTGCATTGTCCTGTGCACCGAAAAGTCGTGGGTTCTGTCCATGGTCAGGGCACCTGCCTAGTCTGCAGGGTTGACTCCTAGTCAGGGCACACACAGGACACAACCAATTGATGTTTCTCTCTCACACTGATGTTTCTACCCCTCCCCCTCTCTCTCTCTCCCCCATCTTCTCTCTTTAAAAATTAATGAGCGTTTCTTCAAGTGACAATTAAAAAATACACATTTTTTGGTATTGTACATAACAGATTATTAAAGATGAGATGCCTAGGAGAGACAGAGCAGAATGCAGGTCTGGGTACGATACTGGTATATATGTCAGTGGTTGACTGTTAATGCAACCTCTCTGTCCTTTAGGCTCATAAACACTGACTGAGAATCCCCAAATCAAGAATTTCTACCAAAGACAAAGTAACAGTCATGGTATTAAAGGCAGGGAATCGTGGGATAGCTGTATGGGCTTCTAGAATAATTTAGTCATTAAAGCAAATTATCCTAGATGTGACTAAAAACAAGAATGAGAAGCAATGTAATGCCGTATTTCAAGCCCTTGATACCTATTTGGACTGCTGCAACATCTTCTAAGTCACAGCATCATTTTAAATAAAGCAGAGAATGGATAAGCCATCCGCCAACCAATCAAGTGCCTAAACTAGATTAGTCCTGGGATGCTATAAACCAAGAAAATTAAATAATGTTCACCAAATCATCTAGTTTAAAGTCAGAAGTTCCTTATTGCCTTACAATAGAGATAAAGTAAAGATCTGACGGAGTGATTTGGGCATCTGCACACTCTGATTTTAAAGATATACAAGTTCTAAAGATGGGGTTCCATTATACACTATACTAGTATCATCTCTGTAACTGTTTCAAACTGTATGTCATACTTGCCAGGCCATTGTTATCTGCCAATAATGTACTATTAGAGAAGACTAAGAAAGATTATACAAGCATTTGACTAAGACTAAGAAAGATTATAAGCATTTCTACCCTCAGACACCAAAGAACTAGAACCTTTCATGACTGTGAGTTAGTAATAATTCCTACGTGTCCTGGAGGTCATATCTTTAAAAGCTCACATCATTGTATGCAAGAATTCACTTTTACATTGGCTGAATAATCTGTACATCAGAGGTACTCAAAAACTGCTCAAAGAAGGAATTTCAGAACTGAGATTATCAGCTGCAGTCTCTAAAAGTTCTTACTTACCAAAGAATAAGTTTAGCAGCAGCCATGTCAAAAATCTTTTATAAAACTAAAGTCTTCCACTTTCAACATCAATTATACCTCAGTTCAATTTTTTGTTCTACTATATTCTGACAATATGGTCAATTGGCTTTTTGAGCCACAATTTCCTCATCTGGACAAATAAGACTTACTGCACAGGACTAATAGGCAGATAACTGATATACTGAATATAACATATTTGGCTTAGCACACTGCACATAACGAATCTTGACAAAATTTTTCTTTCTTGAAAGAATTAAAATACTTGGTTTTCCTTTTCTGTTTCACATCCCCCCTTCTAATTTACACAGGGGTTCCTCTAATAACCTGTAAGGACTATTCTATTCTATGGACTCCAAGGAGTGCTATATATTCAGCCCAAGAACTATTTTACCATAGTGATAAGGTAGCTATTAACTTCACTCTACAAGTTACAAATCAGAAAATGAGAGCTTTGTGATGCAATGGTAGACACGTTTGAACTACTGCCATGAAGGAGATTGAGCAACTTCCCACAGTGCTAGACTGTAAGAAAAAGTATCCTTCCCTCCAACCAAGTCCAAAAATGAATGCTATCCCAAAAGCGACTGGACAAACATTAACGCCCATCTGCGTTAGCTAGAAGCACCAGAACCGACATTCCAGGTGCAGTGTGACTTGACACTCTTAGCCACGGTGCCTCAAGTGACACAATGCTATTCTTTAAGAATGAATTTAAAATCTAGCCTAGAAGCTGTCAGAGAAAAGGAATAATGCATAATCTTTTGCTGTCATTGTTTGTGTGTATGTGTGTGTATGAGTGGAAATTAACTAGAATGTAATCAATAATGATAGTTTGGTTTGATATGTATTAGCACACTGTTCTGTATATTTTTCAAATTATAAGTCGATTTACAAAAACAACTGTCATATACAATACTGAGTCTACTATCTGGTTCTCCCAAGGTTACGCTACAACTCCTGCCACGCAACCCTTCACCTTGGGTGCCCACACACGCCGTTTCTTCTGCCAGGCATTTCAGCCGGAACAGTGCCGCGACTGTTGTGAAAGCGCCGGTGCCCCACCTCCTCATGTCTTACTGCTGAGTAGGTGAGACGTATTACCTGAAATGTGTGTGCTGATCTCTGGATCTCTTTGTTGCTTTTATAAATAAAATGAAGCCAAATCTCAAGGACATAATTGGTTTGGGAGAGCCGTGATGATACTCAGATACGAAACACCACTGTGAAGAGGACAAGTGCCGGAGGGAATCACGGTTTCCTGAAACACTGCGTACAGTGCCTCAGTGGCTCAGGATGAAGATGCTGCCACACAGGCCTGAGGGAGAAAAGCTCAGTCTCACACAGACTTGCTTCTCAACTTTACTGCCACAAGAACATTCCAGGAAGGCTTTTGTTGCCTAACAAGTTCATCAAGGATCACAGTGCCAAATCTATTATTACGACAACAAAGTCTAGGTTGCTTCTTCCTTTAACAAATACCCCCAAATAACTTCCATAATTTTAATACTGGGTCAAACAGATACAAACAAAATAAATACTTTATTCCTACTAATCATTCATGAGACTGACCAAACTGGAAACTAAGGACTCTGGGGAACCTCAGCAAGTTTTGGGAGAAAAGAGGCTTGCTCAAAAAAGAAAGGCTAGAAGAAAGAACCTCATGGAGACAATGAGAAAGCTGGCACAAGAATTTCGCACGCCAATAAAATAGTTCCTTTAAACAATAAATTATTTTTTAAAATTTCAAATACACTTCTCATTCATTGTAACCACTGATTAGCAAAGTTAGTGTGGGTTATCAAGATTTCCTAATATTCAATACCTCTTGTCATTTAGCCTAGACTTTAAAAATAAAAATCTGTGGCTAAAGAAATCCTTTAATTTGAGAAAGGGAGATGCTTTTTTTGAACATTAAACATAAAGATAAGGTGTGATGAAAATAATGGTAAGTTCACCTACCCAAGTACTCACAGGTAAAATTATAAAAGATGTTTAATTGCCTGTGTGGGTGGCAGTGATAATATGTACTACAAACTTCTTCAAGAGATTTTGTTAATGCCTCCAAAGAAATTAAGTTGCTAACCCTATTGGGAAAAGAAAAGCCAAAATAAAGCCTCCAAAAATCTGTTAACACTACAACAGCACTAACAAACCAATGGCACTGTTTCCACAAGCTGGGTCAGACCTCTCTCTTCACCAGTGCCACTGCACTTTGAAAGCTGCCTATTCAGGAGGCATTCCCAAAAGCTTAGATTCCGAAGTCACAGCTAGAGATTCCACACCAGGGAAGATTGGGGGCAGCGG
This sequence comes from Trachops cirrhosus, assembly GCA_028533065.1. Taxonomy (NCBI): domain Eukaryota; kingdom Metazoa; phylum Chordata; class Mammalia; order Chiroptera; family Phyllostomidae; genus Trachops; species Trachops cirrhosus. The sequence continues at coordinate 45,594,813 of CM052546.1, read as the reverse complement.
GGAGTGAGATACAGGTCAGAGACGGGGGAGGGTCAAAACCGTGAAATAATGAATTTGTATTTAAATGAAGTATTTCATACACAGGAGTAAGACAACAAAAGCAGCCACATTCACACATATACAAACACACTGTAAGAAAAAGAAAACCCTATCATATTCAAATTCAGATTAAATCCATCAGACACAAATCAGGTACAGGAAGGGGTAGTAGTTCACTATGAGTCTCTACTTGAAATTCCTGAAATGCCACTACAAAACCTGTCTGACACCCTCTCTTCCTGGTGTCTAACAAGTCACTAGGAATGCATTTTACAAGCTCCAGGCAAGCTGTGGAATGAAGACTGCTGTATACAACTAGAAACCTGCCCTCTTGAGCACCAAACCCTCCCCCAGAGAGGGGAAAAAGTCTTACTGGAAAGAGATTAAAACACAGAGGATGGGAAGGGGGTGGTGGGGGTGAACAGAAACAAAGGTGAGAGAGAGAACTGAGAATTCCATCATTACCTGAAATTTTCTTCCCTTTCTCCCACTTCACTGTCAGTCATCTGGGTGATAACTTCAGAATCCAACCAAAAGACACTGTCATCTCCCACAGTGCTGCTCTCACTTTCAGTCTCCATCTTATACTTTAAAATTGAAACCTCAAGGCATGGAATAAAGAACCCTTATGTCCGGGTTGTTCGGCTCTATTTATGTACACTCAGGTGTGTGGCCGACACACCAGTGACATGTGAGCGCGCTGGGCAGTGCATTATGTCCCGGTGTAATTACAGCTGGCGAAGACAGGAAATCACACACAGCATACTCACTGTGCGACAGCTGCACCTGTGACACCCAGGCCCCTCCCTCGGCCTCGGGCCTGTGACCTACATAAATAACCGAACCAGAACCCAAAGGAAGGGGATTTTTTCAGTAATTACTTATTATTCATTTAACCACTATTTTTATCTTCTCAAAGTACCCAGTTAAGTTGAAAGTAGATGTTTTCAAAATGCAGGCTTTTCTGATTTATATATCCTTTCGCTATTTCAGACTTAAGAAAAACAAACAGAGAACTAGGAAAGATAACACTATGTGTGAAGTTCTGCTGCACCAGCCACGATGAAAGGCAGGGTTGTAGATCCCACAGTTAAGGAGGACCACAAGGCATAGACAAGATAAGTCCAAGGTCCCGCCCAACTCCATGCCTTCTAACATGACACACCCATCTTTCCTTCCCCGCAGTACTGACTGTTACATACGCCTTTGCTCGGGTATCCAGAGTAGGACCTTCACAGCCGGACTTGTCCAGGGCCTTAAAAAAAATATCCTAAGTTAAAATATGCTGAAAATTACATGCACACAACATTTTCACGAATTATGTAAACTACAGATGCTAACAGCAGCAATAAAATGACCTTCCGGGAACTGACTGGAAAGTACAGCCCCTAGAGCACTGGCAACGCCACCATGGCCCCTGAGGAAGCGGCCTTGCGGTGCGACCGGGCACGGCACACACACAGTCAGAGGCCTCTGCCTTTCCACTGAGCAGCAGCTGACTCCTGAGCCCTGGTTTTCCACTAAATCTGACCAGATGAAAACAACTTAAAGGCATCTATTGGGACACCCTTGAATTTTTATACTTGAAAATAAGGAAAATGAACCTCCTAGCCAACTTCACTTATACAATGCTTTTTTCCTTCCTAAAAAAATTGCAACTTACATAACATGTTACTGTTTTAATATTGCTACTTCAAAACTCTGTATAATTTTAATCTACTGACTGTGGTCATTAAATGTATTTCTGTTAAAAACCAAAATTCATTGTCAAGCCTGGGAATAGATTTAGAAATCAAACTGTTCTTGATAGTAGCAAATTTTAAAAAAATTCCTAAACAATTTACAGAGCTATCTTACAAACTAGTCCAATAATTTCCACTCAAGACAAATCCACACCAAATTTTGGCCTGAATAATCCATTTTAAAAATTAGATCATTATTGAAATCTCTCTATGTTATAAATCCCCTACCAATTCTAGACTCTGAAGACATGGAATTTAATCCCTCCCTCACTCCATCCATCAAAATAAATTCCTGATGAATCAAAACTTTAAACATAAAAATAAAACTGTAAGAGAAAATCACATAAAAGCTCTTATCATCTCACAGTGGGAAAGTGCTAAGTATAATTTTAAGAAGCCCTACAACAATAAAAATCTGATACATTTTAAATTTTTATCAATTTTAAAATCTTCTATATATATACATATATATACACACACATATATATACATATATACACACGTTATAAATATATAGGGAAGTGAAGTCAAAAGTAAATAATTGAGAAAATATTTGGAACATATAAGAGCACATGTGGGTTAATTTCCTTAACATATAGTGGGTTCCTACACATATGTAAGACTCAACAACCCAAAAGATCAACAAGCAAAGAATATAAACAGAATAATAGAAAAAGATAATATAACCTTAAAACATAAAAAGTATTTAATTTCACTCATAAAAGAAATGCAAAAATCCACAATAAGATGCTTTTTTTAAGCAGGTAAAGATTTTTAACAAACTATTTGAAACAAGATGTGGGAAGACAAATATACACTGTTGATCGAAATATAAAATGATTTGACCTCTGTGCCAGGCAATTTGGCAAAACCTACTAAAACTCAAAATGAACAAATTTTTGGCCCAGCAATTCCAAAATTGTTCACTGTAGTAAACTTTATAGGCACAAAATACAATAGCAAAAACAACCTAACCTGCCCATTAACAAAAACTACATGATGAGATTATGGCACATGCACGGGACGGAAAACTGCACAGTTGAGCAAGTGAGAAGCACAGGCAAGCACGGCACGAGGTCGTGAGGTGGAACAAATCCTAAGGCACACACTTTAAGACAAAGAAGAAAGAGGTAAAGGCACAGAACAGCACACACATGAAACCCTGCAGCTCACAGTTTCGAAGAGGAAAAGCGACACGCGTGACTATGTGTGTGCAGAACACAGACGGGGGACGGCACCAGGGGCAGCAGCTGTCTCCAAAGGAAGAAACGCAGCACGCTGAATACCGCTGGCACTCATGCTTTTGTTCTCAAGACATTCTGAGCATCAACAATGTAAAAATAAATAAAATAATAATAACAATAATTTAAAAAGAAGTATATTTCTCCTGGTATCGGGAGGAGGAGGAAGAAGTGGAGAAGTCAGTTTTATTTCCCTAGAAGGGAGGATTAAGCTACTATCTGCTCACTTAAATTTATTTTAGGAAACAGGCATTATCTTCTGTTATAGAAATTCGTTCTAGTAACTATTATCAATTGCAAAAATAATAATAATGTGAAACTTTTGAAAAATAAAATACAATAGAGAAGTAAAAGGAAAATATAGACAGCTCTTTAAAGACAGACTTATGTTTAAATGTGAATGATACATTATTTAAGAATTGAATATCTGCCTATTTCTGATTTATTTTCCTGCAGCCAGATATTAATGTTATTGTCTATGGTGCTTTACATCTGACATTTTCCAAATACAGAATGAATGCAAAGCACATTTTGTGATTTCTCCAACAGAACTGGCAAAATAATAAAGCAATTTTTAAAGTTTCAATTCAGAATCTTCAAGTTACATTACTATTCTCTTGTGGTAAGATAAGCAGGTTTAGAAATTAGCTCATGCCTAATGGGTGTGCAATGCATTAGCTACTGTGTCACTATTATAAGTAAGTACTCCCATTAAATATACAACATAATTGAAAACAACAGTACCACTTTTGAGTATCCATGGTTTTCATTTTGGAAGTACTGTTAGATTTTTTTTTTAATTTAATGAACTCAAATGATTCAAATTCCTTCTGCGCCCACTATTACCTTAAGTAACTTACTTAAGATCTCTGAAGTTCGACTCGCGGCCTGAACCTTTGTCTGGCTTCTCACCATCCCGCCCGAGCTTCGTCAACCCCCTCCAGTTTCTCCACCGACTACTGGACCCCGGGCTCCACGCAGTTGCCTAGCCACCAGTTCAGCCAGCCAACAGCAGGGCCAGCGTCTATGCAGACGTCAGGGGCTCAAGTTCCCAGATATCCATCTCCTACTACTCTACCTGCATCTGGTGCAGCTGGGGGCTCAGAGGCCTGGCCAATGGGGTGGCTGTAGGTCTGAGAGCATAGGGGGCACCTGGAGAGAGAGGGAGACTTCGCAATGCCTGAAAGATCACCTGGTCTCCTACCTGGAGAGGGAGAGGAGCCGGGAGTTTGATCATCACAGACCATAGAGCAGAGTCCAGAAGGACTCCCCAGCAGAGACTGGGGGCATTACTTCAAGACTATTGAGGGCCCGAGGGCTCAGATCTTTGCAAGTTCTGTGGTCAACGCCCATCTTGCTGATGATGACTTCAGAATCAAGTATGAGATGGAGCTGCTCATGTTCTGAGAGTGACATCGATGGGCCCCAAAAGGTCTCTGGTAACACTAATATCATTTGGTTGCAGCTGGAGGCAGAGACTGAGGCTCTCAAGGAGGAGTTGCTCTTCATGAAGAAGAACCACAAGGAGGAAGTAAATGGTCTGTAAAACCAGACTGCCAATTCTAGATTGACCATGGAGTAGGGTGACCCCAAATCTCAGGACCTCAGCAAGACCATGGCAGACAGCAGGCCCAGGATGATAAACTGGCCTGGAAGAACCGAGAGGAGCTAGACAAGTACTGGTTCCAGCAGACTGAGGAGAGCACCAAAGTGGTCACCTCGCAGACCACTTAGAGAGGAAAGGTTGAGATGACACCCACAGAGCTGAGATATGTGGACCCATCCTCAGAGATCAACCCGGACTCCATGAGGAATCTGAAGGCCACACTGGAGAACAGCCTGAGGGAGGCAGAGATGGGCTAGGCCATGCAGATGGAACAGTTCAACGAGATACTGCAGCACCTGGAGTCAGAGGTGCCCCAGACCTGGGCCCAGGCCCAGAAGTATGAGGCCCTGCTGAATATCAAGGTCAACCTGCAAGCCGAGATGACCACCTACCGCTGCCCACAGGGAGATAGGCAGGACTTCGATCTCAGTGGCTCCCTGGACAATAGCATCTCCATGCAGGGCATACAAGAAACTACCATCCGCCAGACTATAGACAACAAAGCAGTGTCTGAGGTCAACACTCAAGTTCTGAGTCATTAAGGCAACAGAAGGCAGGGTGCCCCCTTGCGGTGAAATAGGGAAATTAAAAGTTTTGAAATCATGAAACAGCAAAAAAAAAAAAAAAAAAAAACCCATCGAAGTGGGTTAATGTGAGCATAATAACCACGCCTAATCACATTACAACCAAAGTGATTGAAAAAAAAGTACACCTAGAGTATCTAAATGACACAATACTTATAAATAACACGCTGAGAAAATGGAAGGTGTAACTACAGAAAGATGTTTCATGAATCTAGGTTTTGGGTCTACTAAAACATGTTAAACTCCTTTAAGTGGGAAATCAAAATTCTCATAAGAACTTTTTATTTTTTTAAAGATTTTATTTATTTATTTTTAGAGAGAGGAGAAGGGAAGGAGAGAGGGAAAGAGACATCAATGTGTGGTTACCTCTCACATACCCCCTACTGGGAACCTGGCCTGCAACCCAAGTATGTGCCCTGACCAGGAATCAAACCGGTGACCCTTTGGTTCACAGCCCAGGCTCCACCCACTGAGCTACACCAGCTAGGGCAGAACTCTTTTTTAAATTACTAAAATATCATTATCTCCCTTAAGGATATTAACCAATGATCCCTTAATATCACAATCATCCCGTCAGTGTACAAAGTTTTCCAATTGCCAGGAATCCTTTTTTTCTTAAAGTTGGTTTGTTTTAATCAGAAAGTCCTACATGATACCTGAACTATACAAAGCAAGACCCAAAAAAACCCAGAATTTACTTATAAAACTTTGTGTTTATTTTTATGTTTCAGTCACCCTCAAAGTGCTCCCCATTTGATGCAACCCACCTGCTGAGACATTTTTCCACTGCCCAAAACAGTTTTTGAACTCAATTTTGATGCCTTTTAGTGCTTCAGCCATTTATGTCACCTCTTCCACATCAGCAAAATGTTTCCCTTTGAGGGCTTTTTTCATCTGGGGAAACAAAAAAAGTTGCTCTGGGCAAGATCAGGTGGCTGGGAGGGGTGGGCACGGGAGTCATACTGTTTCTGATCACAAACTGCTGAGCACTCAGCACAGTGTGGGCAGGTCGCTCCTAAATCACCCATCGTGAAATGGGCAAACGCACCGAGTCTTCGAAAGAAATTCCCTGAAGCAGAATTCACACCCTCTCACAACGATGCCAGCTGGTGCACTGATACAGGTGGGTTCCTGGAACACTCACCTAGCGATAGAAGCCTGTTCTACAAGGGGCCCGCTCCGAAGAAGATAATTCTGGGTTTTTTGGGTCCCCCCCCTTGTGATTCAAAGGTTCCCCTTCCTCTTTCTGTCATACATTTTTTGAAGAAACCAGGTCCTATATAATCTCTCACATTCTGGATCTTGCTGATTACTTTCCAATAGTGTCGTTCTACAGGTTCCTCTGGTTTATTTCCTTTACAGGCATTAATTCTTAAAAGCTATACTGAATGCTTTAGCTTGATGCTTTCTGCCTTATCTTCCATCCATCTAAAAATGCAGAATGGTAAAAAGGATAGAAAATACAAAGAAAGTAATCAAAGGGCCACGGACAATCTTGCAATGACTTAACCAAGTTAAGAGTGGGGCAGCTACCCATGGTGGAGCGGATGACGAGGTTTCAGGTGTTGTCTGACTGCTAACCTATGGCTCTTGCACCCTCTACTGCCACCTAGGACATTTCTCTGTCCTCCTCCACAGTCTGCTGAGGACAAGGGCAATGCCTGCACACATCCGAACAACCTATGACTAATACTAAGACTCTATCCAGTATGTTTGTCACTAATTATTTCCTATTATTTAAGAACAACATAAAAGGTGCATGTACTATGGAATATCTTTAAAGTAGAGGACAGAAACATTATAAATCAACCCTACTTGGGCAGGAAGACACTGCTATCCCAGAATAAATGATCCAATATATGAAAAAAGTTGAAATGCCAGAACATCCCATTCTAGTATGCTAAACTTAGTTCACCAACTCCTAAACATGAGAATAAATGGCTGTAGGAATCAAGGGGTCAAAGACCTACCTGCAACAGGCTGCATATCTGAGAAAACACAGATTCATGATATAATGTAACACAGAGGGATAAACATGAATAAACCTTCATGAACTTGGAAATCCAGCATGGTAGTACCAAGTGCCATAGATCTGCCAAGGAGAACCAGACAATCTTCTCCCCACCCCAAGAAAATGCTGTTACTCTTTGATCAGTGCATCAGAATCTTCAAGTCAAAGAACAGTTGCGACAGTAAAAGTTGCAACAAATAGCAACTATGTCCACAAACTAGCAAGGAGTTTTTACATGAACAAATGGAAAAGACAATTCATCATGCACTGGTTTTTCTGCCAGCATCGACCAACAGCCACTAATAAAAACACTGCCTTAGAATAGTATAGCAGTTTACTATTTTCAAAGCACTCTGATGTATTTCAAAGCAAATGATAATTGACAGAAATAAACCAAGGATGGGAATTTTATATCTAAAATACAGATTTTAGGAAACTGAACTTTTAAGAGAAAAAAAGCACTAAGAATTGAACTCATTACAATCTTTCAATAACTGCATAGCCTCATGTAAAAGAGCTTAATAATAAAAACAGATACAACATGTTCCAGGAAATGAGCATACAAGGAGAAAGTATGGTCACTTGCAGCATTGTTTTCCAAAGAAAAAAAACTAAGGCTGTCTCTTCAACTGTGGCTTTAAAACAGATTCTCAATCCATTTTTCTGGCCCCAAAAGTTCAGGAATATGCACACATTCATTAGTAACAATGACTCATAACCTATTCAGAGATTTTTTTTGAATAACAACAATTTGAAAAGCAAATTATCTTTGAGAGTGTCAAGCTTGTTAAACATTCAAACCTTAAGGTGGAAATTATTTTAATTAGAACTTAATTTACCTGAAATCAGTAGCACACAAAAGAAGTTATTTTTACGGAGAGATGGGGAGGAAGAACTGGATGAAATGAAGTCTCTGGTCAGTCGGCTAAGAACAATATGAGAAAAAAAGGAAGAAGGCAAAAAGTAAACTTTGTATGACTCCTTAAAAACTCACCAATGAAACAGACATAAATCATTGCCCAGACGGTCTGGGGAAATCAGTAAAGGGGCCAACACTATTCCCCAAGACATTCTGTAAATGACACCAGGCGATACAATGATCAACTGCATAGCCCCTGGTTGTGAATCAATATGGGGGCTGTTCCCAGGCTGCTGTTGACATTTTTGTTAGGCTAGCACCCCTGAAATTAGAAATATTTGCCTAATTGAATATCCTGTGCAGATGTCTACTATAGTAAAGAATCCAGCCAGTGGCTCCTTACTGCTAAAATAAATGAAGGGCCAGAGAAATATGTGTCAGAGAACATAAAGAACTTGAAACAACCTAAAACTAGCACCTACAGAAGTTTCAGAGATTCAAATAATTCTCACAGAAGAAAGCTTGAAGACCATCTATTCTGAAGTCAGTAAACTAAACTCCAGAAATTCAGGTTCCCTTTCTCTACCTCACAGTGCAAACGGCTCGACTGTGATATGGCACAGCGGTGCAAGAGCCCAGTAGTGTTACAGTTCACCAATGACACGGCATGGCTGTGCAGCAGCACCGCTGTGGGAGGCCCCTCTTGGGCTACACAGCCCTGCTCCCCTCTGCTCCATGCTGCGCTGGGCTGGGCTGGGCTGGGTTGGTCAGCTCCGCTCAGCTCCACTCTGCCCTGCCTTGCTCTGCCTGCTCTTCTCAGCTCTGGTCCAGTGAGACATCTTTGGTGTTTCAGCTCCAGCCGGAAAAACATAATCTTCATTCTAAGATGGAAAAGGAAAGTGTGCTCTCTGAGCCAGAGGAGAGCTGACTTATACAGATAGAAGTTCCTGTCCCCTTGGTCCCTGACTGGTTTGTCTTCCTGCCTAGGACTACAAATCCTTGCAGTTTGATTGGTCTAAAGGACACTACTCAACTGTCAGACTACAACTACTCTGAGTGGTTGATGAAGATGCTGCTGGGGATACAGCTGCACAGCTCCAATTGCACAGGAGAAGCCTCAGTCCTACTGGTTGAAACAGGATTTCAGGAACTCCTCATTGCGGGCTAACTCACAGGGCAGGAACGCAGTGCAGCAGGCAGGCAGCTTAGCACAGGCTCCTCCCTCAAGTGCAGCTGGCGGGAGAGGGCCCCGGGTAGAACTGGCTGCGAGGTTCTGTTTTTTCACAGACCTACTGGGTTTCCAGAGACCAGATCCTAGAATCTGCATCAGAGGTTCTTCAGTTAATTTTACTCATCCAGCAGCCCAGCTGTTTAATAGTCAGGTATTTACATAAGAAAAGCAAGCACAAAAACTAAGCTCCCCCAAATGACATGCTTTTACTTTCTGAAATGATCAATAATTTAAGCAAAAGAAATAGCATTCCTAAATGAACTGTATAAAAATTCTGTAAATAGCCATTTTTTAATCTATAGCTCAGAACTGATCAATTCAAATATGGAAGGGTTGTTCATTGGCTGTAATGTGGTTAATATAAGACCCGAATGAAAGAAAATAGTAACATTACTAACAGCCATAACCTCTACCTAGTTGCCTGAGACTGTACAAATAAGATGCTCACTGTGGGAAGTGGAAGCAAAACCATGATATCTGTAACATACGCACATGTGCAAAGTTCTATTTCCACAGCACAGAGATCTGGAGATCTGAAAGAAGGAAAATCACCATCTTATTTTAACTTTCATCTTGGACTTCTTGGGTCTATGGTGGCAACTTATTCTCATGAAGGCTATACCAGCATCATTTACACTACTACAAACCATATTGCTTGATTTACCTCAACATAAGGTACACTTATTTCTCCACTAATATTTCTTATTTTAAATGCTTATATGTGTGACTCTATCACAGTTGGTAGAATGTCATAGCTACCACAGTACATAACGTAGTACATTACAACTGTAAACACTCTTGCTGGCAATTAGGTCTGCTTATACAAAACACCCCAGAAAACTTCACAGCATCTCATGTGTTTATATACGTGTATTTAAACAGCATGTACTTCAAATATTTGTGATCCAGAATACTTATAAGAAGCCAACAAGGTTTTAATTTGGAGGCTAAAAAGTTGTTCATCCTACATATAAAGAACAAACCTTATCTGGGCTACCAAATGATTAATTTGGATCTCAAGTTATATTTTCATCTGAACTTTACCCAGCTGTTCCCAAAAATATATAATGTCTTACTTGCATTCAGTAAACCCCACCAGAAGTTTTTATTTCATTACAATACATTTCAAATAAAATACAGTATCCTTAAAGAGTCTAAGTTTTTATTTGTGTAAGCTGCAAGTGTTTTGACTCACTTGGCAGTTTTGCGGCTTGAAAATTTAAATGATACAAATTGTATGTAGGGTAATGAAGAAATGTCCCCCAGGGCACCAGCAGGTAGTAGCTATGCTCAAGGAAACTCACATTTCATTGAAAATGAACAAAATCACTGCTTCAGCTAAACCAGAAAAATACCGCAGGAGGTATTTTATCTGATACAAAGGATGTGGTTTACCACTTATAGCACCTAACTTTTAATCTTCCATTTGTCAGAATTACTTGCCAAAGGCAAACGACTGCACGCAATAATCTACTAAAATTTCCTGCAACTGGCAATAGGTGCTGTGACAGCAAAGGAGAAAAGCAACCGATGCAAGAGTTGAAGATGTCATCACAGCATCCTTGGAACCCTTACTAAACAACATACTGCAGGATGTGTCAAAAATAGTGTGCCTGTCCTGGCTGGTGTGGCTCAGTGTATTGAGCACAGGATGCGAACCAAAGGGTCGCCGGTTCAATTCCCAGTCAGGGCACGTGCCTGGGTTGCAGGCCAAGTCCCCAGTAGGGGGCGCATGAGAGGCAACCACATATTGATGTTTCTCTCTCTCTTTCTCCTTCCCTTCCCCTCTCTCTAAAAATAAGTAAAATCTTTTTTTTAAAGTGTGCCTCATCTCACTTGCATCAAGTGAATTCTGCATTGAAACACAAATATTAGACTGAAACTCCTGATAATGTGACAGGTTCCCTTACCTTGAATTAAATTTTATGTTGCAGCCTTAGTGGGTGTAGTTCAGTTGTTTGGGAACTGCCCCTCAAAGCAGAAGGTTGCAGGTCTGACCCCTAGTCAGGCCACATGCCTGGGTTATGGGTTCCGTCCCTAGTCTGGGTGTGTAAACCGATTGACGTTTCTCTCTCACATGGATGTTTCTCTCCTTCTCTTTCCCTCTCTAAAAATAATCTTTTTAAAAAAATTATGTTGCAGATAATATATATATGTAATTTTTAATCCTTATCTGATGATATGAGTGAGAAACATCAATCAGTTGCCTCTCACACGCACCTCAAATGGGGACTGAACCTGCAACCTTGGTGTGAGCCCTGACCAGCGATTGAACCTGCAACCTTTTGGTTTTCAGGATGACACTGTAACCAGCTGAGCCACCTGGCCAGGGCTGCAGATTTTTTTTTTGAGAGTGCAACATTTCCACAATGCTACATAAACCATCTAAGAAGATTTATTTCAAATATACGCAGTCCTCTCTGAGATCCAAAATGATTAATCTTACATGAAGGAACCATAGGGATGATAAACTGAGGCATTAAATGAGGGCAGAAAGAATTAGGGAATATACTCTAGTTTTATGGGGGGGGAAGTGAGCATGTGATATAAATGATTTTAAATAAAAATTATTAAAATCTTGAAGATAAGAATGATGTCTCATATTTACCTTATCTTGTCCATTCTTGTTCCTCAAGAAATAAATTTTATAAGAGAACTATAATACTATTCCTCCCAAAAATCCATAACCCCTGTCTAACCATGAAAAAGAAAAGTCAAACCTAGGCTGAGGGACATTCTAAAAAATAGCCTACCAATATTAGCTGAAACTGTGGAGGTCATCAAAATGATGGGAAGTCTGGGAAATTGTCACAACCGAGTCCAAGGAGAATTAACAACCAAAGGGAACTTGATATCCCAGAACAGAAAAAGAACATTAGGTAGAAACTAAAGATTCAAATAAAGTGTAAACCTTAGATAATAATTTATGTATCAATATTGGTTCATTATATATAACAAATGTACCATACTAATGTAAGATGTTAACAAAAGGAGAAATTGGATACAGGGTAAAGGGAAACTCTCTGTACTGTCCTGAATTCTACTACTAAAAGTGATTTAAAATGCAACTCTAACTGGAATAAACATAAAAGAAACGTACTGGCTCATAAAACTGAAAACACCTAAGGGCTGGCGTGTCTTGCTTTAAGCACAGAGATGCAGAGGGTTCAAATGGCTTCGGAAAGGTGTCTCTCCATTTGTTAGCTTTACTCTGCTCTCCATAGATTGGCTCTAGTCTTAGCTTTCATGCAGTTGTGCTATATTTGTCTTAAAAATGAAAACTTGTTCCAAAGTGACTGATATATTAAGGGACAGTTTGAACACAGTATGAATTTTGCATTTGCTTATTTGTGATTTCTTCTGATGGAAGCACTAGGTCAGAAGTCAGCAAACTTTTTCTGTCAAGGACCAGATAGTAAATATTTTATGGTCTCTGTCACAATTACTCAATGATGCCTTTGTGGAAGGAACATCCAGAGCAACAGTAAACAAGTAGGTAGGGATGATTTCCAACAAAACTTTATTTAACCAAATACAAGCAGGCCCTTGGCTTGTCGATCAGGTACTAAGTGGATGCAGAAAAGTGCCCCCAGCCACACCAAGCCATGTAGGAATACCAAGAATGCATGAGGACAATGAGCCACAGCCATCCACGTGTGGTGTTCGGACTTTCCGTTTGATTTCTGATCAGCCTCCTTCCATCACTTTTTACCTCACAAGCTGTAGCCTTTGTAACCACAAGGTGGCCACAGTCCCCCACCATCTCTTCTTATAGCCCCAAGAGACTCAGTTTAATTGGGAAAGCTTAGATTTCTTAACAACTTCTGAACCAATCCCTGCATGCAAAAGAAGTGTACTGTGCTGACTGGTCTGGAGATCCTTGCAACAGGAAGATGGAGTCCCTGCCTAGTCCCTAAGGAACCAAGATTGGGATGGAAAAGGACTTCCAAACAAAAGTCAAGAGAGAGATAGATGAAGAGGCAGAGGGAGAGAGAGAGGGAGGGAGAAAGAGAGGGAAACAAATATCTAAAACGCCTACATACAGCAGTGACAGAGTGGCATTGCTTCAAGTGTGATTATGCAAACTCGACAATACCTATTCAGTATTGGGTATGATTAGAAGTAGTTTGAAGACATGAATTTTCAATATAAAAGGGCTTCTAAAAAAATCTAACTCAGTGTATTTCACCTGGTACTCAACTGAAAAAAAAAAACAGCAGCAGCAAATCTGTTTCATTGCTGGGAAAAAATATGCAGAATTCAGTGAAGACAGCATGTTTTTATTCTGTTCTTTATAGAAAATTTAAAGGGTTATCAAGAATACTTTTGACGAGGCATTACTTTTACCTTGCCCAGTGACTTCAGAACTAACCCATGGAGTAAGAAACCAACACAGAAACAAACACAGGGAGGCTGCCAAAATAAGGAGACAAAGAAACATGGCCCAAATGAAAGAACAGAACAAAACTCCAGAAAAAGAGGTAAACCAAATGGAGATAAGCAATCCATCAGATAGAGTTCAAAATACTGGTTATGGATGCTCAAGGAACTTAATGAGGACCTCAGCAGCATAAAAAAGATGCAGTCAGAAATGAAGGATACACTAATTGAAATAAAGAACAATTTACAGGGAAACAACAGTAGAGTGGATAAAGCTGAGAATCAAATCAATGATTGGGAGCAATGACAAGGCAGCAAAACACCACCAATAGAACAACAAGAAGAAAAAAGAACACAAAAAAACAAGGATAGTGTAAGAAGCCTTTGGGACAGCTTCAAGCATTCCAACACTTGCATCATAGGGGTGCCCGAAGGTGAAGAGAAAGATTAAGAAACTGGAAAATGTTTGAAAAAATAATGAAAGAAAAGTTCCCTAATTTGGTGAAGGAAATAGACATGTAAGTCCAGGAAGCAGATTCCCGAACAGAATGGATGCAAAGAGGCCCACTCCAAGACACATTATAATTAAAATGCCGAAGGTTAAAGATAAAGAGAGAATCCTAAAAGCAGCAAAAGAAAAGCAATTAGTTACCTACAGGGGAGTTCCGGAAGACTCTCAGCTGATTTCTCCAAACGAACTTTGCAGGCTAGAAGGGATTGGCAAGAAATATTCAAAGTCATCAAAAGCAGGGACCTACAGCCAAGATTGCACTACCCAGCAAAGATATCATTTAGAATCAAAGGGAAGATAAAGAGTTTCCCACACAAGAAAAAACGAAAGGAATTCATCATCACCAAACCATTATTATATGAAATGCTAAACATGCTTATTTAAGAAAAAGATCAAAACTATGAACAATAAAATGGCAATAAATACATATCCATCAACAATTGAATCTAAAAACCAAACTAAGCAAATAAGAAGGACAGAGACAAAATCATGGATACTGGGAGCATTGTGATGGTTGCCAGATGGGAGGGAGTTGTGGGAGAATGGGTGAAGAGGTGAGGGGATTAAGTGCAAATACATAGTTACCGTTAGCCAAGGGGATGTAAAGTACTGTACAGGAAATGGCGTAGCCAAAGAACGTGTACGCATGACCCATGAACATGAACAATGGTGTGGAGATTGCCTAAGGAAAGGGGGTATTGGGGTTGGAGGGGGGAAAGGGTGAAAAATCAGGACAACTGTAATAGCACAACCAATAAAATATAATTTAAAAGAACAGAAAAAACAAATTATTGGTAATTAAGACACCATTCACATGTAACAGGTATTTGGAAGGAATATTACTTTAATTTTCCTTAAATCATATTTATAGTAACTTCATACATTATTTAAGAAAAGTTTTTCTAATTAAACTTTGTACTACTGGCTCAAATATCCAACATTCTGAATTACTTAAAAGCTAATTAATATATTTTTTACATTGTATTACGATAAACTCTAGCCCACTGTGACTGCCATGGAGCAACCCCCGTGACTGTGGCATTAACTACCGATGGAGGACTGGAGGTCTGCAGAGACAGCAGGGCACAAAAGGTAGCAAGTACAGTGGACAGGCTATTGGCAGGTTTGGGGCCACTGGAAATGAATTATATCTGAATCCCTTAAAATGTCAGTATTTTTTTAATTAAGTTACTTAAAGATTTTAATTTGTATCACATTGACTAGAACAGACAGTGTGGTAAGAAATATGTATACATAATATTAATGTGGCCAAATAACAAGAAACAAAAATATTTTCAGCTGCGAAATGAAATATCAGGCTAGCTGCTAATAAAGAATCAGAACATCAGGTGGCAGTCTTGTGAAAGAAATAATCACTGTAACATAATGGCTGAGAGCTTCAACCTAAAGTTTAACATTATACTGCTTGGCCAATCCAGATTATTTTATAAAACATACTTAAAAAGACATTATTTTTTTCCCAAACCTATAATCCATATCCTTAAGGAAATGCTTCAGATGCTACTAAAAAATGCAATTGTTTTGGGACCTGGATAAAAAAGTGTGCACTCTCCTTAACCTCTCCCATTTGAATTTACAGTGAAAATCCAAGTAAAATATGTAATAAATGATGCAACTGACTGTATTCCATGACATAATTACTGGTTTGTTCTATTTACTGTGGTTTCAATTTGCTTTCAAATCTTCAGTAAAAGCATTTTTCTAGAAATGACAGTAAAATAAACAACTGTTTAATTTTGGCATTCTTGTCCTCTGCAAGCTAAATTTGAGACACAAATTAAACAAGAAAATACTTTTAAAATAACATTTCACAAGTGTATGTCTGAGAGTAAAACTTTTTTAAAAATAAGATTAAACTATCTTTAAACTAAACTATTTCAAAAGAAAATGTATCAAATACTGCATTTCAAATCAATTCAATGATTGGTTAACATTTAAACATAAGAATTTAATAATAGAGCCTAAAATATAGTAATCAATACTATAAAATAATTTTTCATAATTATACAGCACATAAATATTTCATGGTTCTTGTGAAAATATTTATTCTGTTGTGTTGATGTTTTATATTAAGAAATTCTCCCCTATTTTTGACAGCTATTAAATATGTAGCTAAGAATTGTTTTCTGGTTATAGATAAAACCTCAGTAGAAAAGCACTTTTCTGTTAAATTAAATACACTAACAAGCAAGTAGCTCAGAGTAAATCCAAAATAACTGGAATATTATTTCCACTGGCAAATATAAACATATTTTATTACCAGCAAACCAAATATATGTACCATATTTTTAGGACTATAAGACGCACCTAGGCTTTAGAGGAGGAAAATAGGAAAAAAATTTGAAGCAAAAAATGTGGTAAAATATTTCATAACCTGTGACCCCGCTCCACGCCCCCCACACACACACACACAGCAAGCCAGGTAAACTACATTTGGACTATAAGACGCACCCCCATTTTCCTCCCAAATTTCAGTCTGAAAAATATGGTAACTTTACATGTTAAAAACTTAGAAAAGTCCTGCTTTTGGTAATGGTGAAATAGTTTGCATTTTTTCATCAAGTTATATATCTCCAAGAAGTTAAGAGTCATCAATCATGGACAAAATGTAAGATGAGTACTTGAAAACACCGAAGAGTGACTAGACGCAGACATTTAATGAAGGGATATACCGGTTTGGCCCAGAGACAACTCTGGAGGGTCATCCCATTTCAGCACTCCCTACAGCTTAGCCTCTTCTTACGATTTCATCACAGCTCAAACTTTTCTACCCATTTCTTTCTTCCCTTCCTTTTTCTTCCCCTCTCCTCTACAGGTGTGGATACCAATAATATCCTAATAAACTTTCTTCACATGAATCTCTCTGTCCCATTGAGTCTACACTAGCAACAAAAAGCCAGCCAAACTATCGGGGATTCAACCATTTAAAACACAACTACACTCATGGGTGAGATCCACATTGCTAAGCTTCTCCCCTGTGAGGACAATTCCCATAGTGTAGCAGTGCCAGGAGTTCAAGCACAAAGCCTGTCTTATATTGTGGAAGTGTCAAATGACAGTTCACAATCACCAAAGTGGGTGTAAATATGAGGGCAGAAATCCCAGAAAAAGGAGGGCTACAGGGAAAACCTGTATCCTAAAATAAGCTCACTTCAAATTCCCTAACTCATGTGCACAAAAGACTCCTCGGGCTCAGTGAAAACGACAGCTGGAAGGATGAAAGAGTCTGAGCAGGTATCTCAGCTGCTGCCCACCACCAGGGAAACGGAATGTTCTGTTTGAGCCAAGCCAAGTTAAACTGCTGAGCGAACAGCTCAGACTTTGCACTGCATACCTTAGAAGGAAAGACTACGTCCCAGGATTAAGGAGTCTCCTTGGTCTAGAGCAAAACCAACTCACCCTGACATAGTATAAAACCAAGGTACCAAATGTTCAATGTGATCAACCAATAATTTAACTACTAGAAGCAAAATTAACAGAAAGGTAACAGAAGATAAGTTCTCCATAATGAATCATCCATAATGAGGAGAATACAACAAAAAATTACTAGGCCATAAGAAAAAGGCTGACAATGGAAATAAATCATGCAATGCCCCAGATATTGCAATTAGCAGGTAGTTTAATTATAGATTAAACACTCTAATTAAAATGCAGATATTGCCAAACTGGATAAAAAAGTGTAGACCCTGAAAAAGAAGATGAAGATACCTACTAAGTGTTCCTGGTAGCTAACTGGGCTCAAATTTAAAAAAGGAAAGAAAAAGAAACCTGCAGAGCCTAGCAGCCATTTCTATACCGGGCCTCTCATGCAAATTGCACTTCAGCCAAGGCCTGCACTAAGCTGCCTGCCTGCTTGGTGTTCCTGACATCTGAGCCACACCTTATAAAGGAGTTCCTGGAATTGCATTTCAACCAACAGGACTGAGGCTTTCCTGTACAATTGGAGTTGTTCGGCCATACTCCTATCAGCATCTTTACAAACCAGGGTGGCTCCATTCTGACTATCAGGACAGTGACTTTTGACCAATCAAACTATGAGAATTTGAAGTACTTATTTGCACGAGGACAGCCCATCAGGGACCAGGGGGCAGGGATTTCTGTCTATATAAGTCAGCCCCACTCTGGCTCAGAGAGCACACTTTCCCTTTCCTGCACCAACTGACGACTGTTTCCCCAGGTGGAGCTAAAACACTGAAGATGAAACACCAAAAACGACTCATCAAACCAGAGTAGAAAAAAGCAGGGCACAGCAGAGCAATGTGGAGCAGAACAGAGATGTCCACTGATGAACACTTAGGTTCCTTCCATATCTTGGCTATTGTAAATAATGCTGCAATAAACTTATGGGTATACGAGGTCTGTCCAGAAGGTATCCAGCCATGTAATAACAAAAATAGAGGCATTTATTGAAGATACAAGATTCAAGAAACACTGGATATGGGACAATGACACTTCCATTGCCTTCAAAGAAGCGACGACCTCACAGTTCTCCCAATCTCCATCAGCTGCCCCGTCGTATTTTCCTGAATCACATCAATGGTCTGAAATCTCTTGCCTTTCAAAGGTAATTCTGGTTTTGGGAAAAGCCAGAAGTCACAGGGCACCAAATCTGGGGTGTAGGGGGGCGGAGTCACCTGGGTGATTTGCTGTTACGCAAAAAAACTCTGCACAAGACATGATGCATCAGCAGGCACATTGTGGTGATGAAACTGCGGCCTTCTGAATCATCCAAATAGTTCCCACACAGAAATGTTCAAGCTTACCGCAAAATTTGATGCAGATTTATTGCTCTACTTGGTCAGTCATTTTGAATGAGATAGCCACACAATACATATGATCACTCAATGGCATCTACCACCCCCAGTGACTAGTACAGTGAAGTCATCACTGTTCATGCATGCGCATTCCAGTCCACTATCCTTGGCTACCAGGTTACATCAGTATCGCACAAAATGTTCTCATTGTATTTTTTTAATATATTTTATTGATAATGCTATTACAGTTGTCCCATTACCCCCCTTCATTCCCCTCCACCCTGAACACCCTCTCCCACTTCC
>CM052546.1:45427529-45575031 GCA_028533065.1 Trachops cirrhosus | reverse complement strand
TTCATTAAACTTATTGTAGCCTGCATTTTTTCATCTAATTTGTGACCAAAATCAACCAATTCTGTGAGTATCCTGATCACCAGTGCTTTGAACTATGCATCTGATAGGTTGGCTATCTCTTGGTCGCTTAAAAGGATGGGACCTGGGACTTTCAAATCTTCAACTGTTTGAGCCATCTTTTTGCTGGGGTTTTTTTTGGCCTTGTCCGGCTCCTGTAGTGAGGGGCGGGGCCTAAGGTTTTCACCAGGACAGGGCACCCCAGTCGCAGGGTAGTGACGCTGAATGTGGGGGCGGGGTCCAAGAAGGAACAATGGCGCTTGCTCTGCTCTCTGTAAGACCTCACACCCTTCCGCCACCTTCCACAAGCCAACTGGGCCCCTCTGGCACCAATTCTGGTGTGGGTGGGCCTGTGCCCCCCTCGGGACCTTCCTTTTCAGTCAGTGACCCAAAGCTCCACTTCCCGGTGCTGGGCCCCTGAGCTGCGCGCAGTACCTTGCTTCACAATGGCCGCCTCACTGGGCCTGCCGGTCGCCAACCCCCAGCCTGGCCCGCCAGCCACCACCACTTGTGCGCCCAGGGTCTGCCTGCTGCCGGCTTGCACACCCAGGGTCTGCCTGCTGCGGACTTGCGCACCCAGGGTCTGCCTGCTGCCAGCCTGCGCGCTGCCCCGGCTGCTCAGGTCTCCACTCCGCGTCCCTCGCCCAGCCCGACTCTGCCCCTCCTACCAGTCTGGATGAACCGGTCTGTGTCCACCTTTAACTCCCTGGTTGTCGGACTTCCACGCACCCCAATTTTCTGTCAGTTCTGGTTGTTATTTTGCTTCCATATTGTTGTTGTCCTTATCTTGGTTGTGCGTGGGGGCACAGTGCATCCACCTACACCTCCATCTTGGCCGGAACTCCGTTCTCATTGTATTAACAGTGGCTGGACTTTTTCCAGACAGACCTCATATATTTCTTTTCAATTTAGTGTTTTGGGTTTCTTTAAATAAATACCTAGATCTAGAACTGCCTTCTTTGTCTCTTTTTATAGCCTTTGTTTTAAAAAACAGCCTTGTCTGTTTTGTCTGCTGTAAGTATTGCTACCCCATATTTTTTTGGTTTGTTTTCACTTTCTTGTAATATTTTTTCCCATCTTTTTACTTTCAGTCTGTCTTTTGATCTAAAGAGACTCTCTTATTAACAACATATGTAAGGGTCTTGTTTTCTTAGCCATTCAGCCACCCTATGTGTTTTTATTAGATTGAAGCATTTAATCCATTCACATTTAAAATAATTGTTAGTAAAAATGTATTTATTGCCATTTTATTATTCATATTTTAGAGCTTTTTTCTTCTTCTTCCTCTTCTTCTTCAAGAAGACCCTTTAACATTTCTTGTAATACTGATTTGATGGTGATGAACTCCTTTAGCTTTTTTTTTGTCTTGGAAGTTTATTACCTGTCCTTCAATTCTAAATGATAGCTTTGCTGGGGAAGGTTATCTTGGTTGTAGGTCCTTGCTTTTCATCACTTTGAATATTTCATGCCAATTCCTTCTGGCCTACAAAGTTTCTGTTGAGAAATCAGTCAACAGTCTTCTGGGAGCTCCCTTGTAGGTAACTAACTGCTTTTCTCTTGCTGCTATTAAGACTGTCTTTAACCTTTGACATTTTAAATAAGATGATTCTTGGTGTGGGATTCTCTGTACTTCCTGGAATTGTTTGTCTATTTCCTTCACCAGGTTAGGGAATTTTCTGTCATTATTTCTTCAAATAGGTTTTCAATTCCTTGTTCTCTCTCTTCTCCTTCTGGTACCTCTACAATGTCAATGTTATTATTCTTGATGTTGTCCCAGACACTATCCTCATTTTTGGACATTCTTCTTTTTGCTGTTCTGATTGGGTATTTTCTGCTTCCTTATTTCCCAAGTTGCTGATTCTATCCTCTGCTTTGTGTAGTCTACTAATTGATTTCCTCTAAAGTATTCACTTTGATTACTGTTTTCTTCATTTCCCACTGGTTCTTTATGTTTTCTGTCTCCATTTTTATATTTCTTAACTCTTTCTTGAAGAACTTCTTGCTGAAATCAGTGAGCATCCTTACCACCAGTTTTTTAAAGTCCACATCTGGTAGACTGCTTATCTCCACTTTGTTTAGTTCTCTTTTTTTGACATTTGTTCTGTCCTTCACTTGCAACATGTTTGTTTCTTCATTTTAGATGTCTCCTTGTGTTTGTTTCTATGTATTCGATAGAGCTGCTAAGACTCCTGGTCGTGGTAGAATGGCCTTATCTAGTACAAGTCCTGTGGAGCCCACTGGCAAAGTTTCCCTGGTCACTTGAAACAGGGGCTACAGGTATGTCCCTCGAGTGGGCTGCCTATGCCTTCCAGCTGCAATGAACCCTTGATTGCTGTTGGCACATCAATGGGAAGAATTGAGCCTCAGGCTAATTGCTTTTAAGAACTGGCCATACCTATAAAGGAGGAGCTGTTGTACAGGGGCAGACCCTACAGAGCAGGATTCACTTTCGTAGGGCTCTGGTCCCTACTGAGTCTGCCCTTTGAGTGTGTCATTTGTGGAGGTGGTTGGTTGGTGTTCTGGTGTGGTTTGAGGACAGCCACTGGGTTTGTTAATTCTGAGGCCTCTTGGGAGGCAAGGTGCAGGCAAGGTCAGGCACTGCCTGTGCCCTGCCCAGGGCCACCGGGTATTGAACTACAAAATGATGTGCAGTTGGTTGCCACTTGTGCTGGGCTTCGATGTGCCTGAAAGAAGATTGCTGCAAACTGAAGCCAGGAGTCACTATTGCTAAGCTTGGGGCTGCCTATTAGCAAGAGGTATGGGGCACACCAAGGCCAGATGCTGCTTGTTTCAGGTTTGTGAACCTTTGAGAGATTTTAAAAATGTCTATAGCATGAGCCAAAAAAGGCTGTTTGTATGGAAAACCACTGGAAATGGCATGGATGGGCCCAAAAGTTGAGTGGAGCAGGCTCTTAGGGAATCACCAGGGTGTGGTAAATGGCATTAGCTAAGTTAATAGAGATTCAGATATGGCACCAGCAGTGTCTGCAGTGAGAGAGTGTAGCAAGAGAACATGGATTCTGCCAGCTCTCCTGTCTGGGAAAATCTGCCCCTCTAGCCCTTGTTCTGAAGCCACACAATTCAGTTCCTCACATATATCCCTTGGGTCTTTCAAGTCACTGCCTCAGTGCTGGAGCTCTGAGCAAGTGAGTCTGTCAGCAAGTAAGCTCATGCATGGGCTCTTTAAGAGGAATACCTTCAATTCCAACAGCCCTCCACCACAGTCTCAGCCACAGTCTCCACTAGTTTTCAGAGACAGAAGTTATGGGGACTTCCGTTCTCAGCACTGGAACACTGGGCTAGGGAACCTGGTGTGGAGCTGGGATCCCTTGCTTCTTATGGGGGACCTTCATAGCAGAGAACCTTCCCAATTTAACCACCACACTGGGTGTGGGCCCAGCCCTTTCTGCATCACTACCCCATCTACCAGACCGGACCTGGCTTCTTCTGCACATTCTTAGTGCAACTGGACTGCAGGTGGTCCTCAATTAAGGTAGTTCTATCATTCAGTTGTAATTCTGATATGATCATGGCAGGAGGCAAGTACAGCATTTACCTACTCCACCATCTTGACCAGCAGCCTAATTTTATTCAATCTCAGTCCACATATCTATTTAATATTCTGTGTGATGAAATGGGAAATATGCATAAAAGCTCTAGACTTCAAAACACAACATATGGTTGTCTTGAGGAAATCACTTGAGTGCTTAAAATACAAGATGAACAAGCCTCGTTTTTTACTGACTACCAGGATAGATCATCCAAACAGAAAACCCATAAGGAAATGGCAGCCTTAATGACACTTTAAACCAAATGGACATAATCAATGTTTACAGAGCCTTTTATCCCAGAACACCAGATTATACATTCTTCTCTAGTACACATGGAATATTCTCAAGGATAGTCCATACTTGAGACACAAAACTACCCTCAACAAAGTAACTGAAATCATACCAAGCATATTCTCTGACCACAATGCTTTGAAAAGGAAAATCACCTGCAAAAAGCAAGCAGAAGAAAACATAAATATGTGGAGACTAAACAACATGCTACTGAATAGTGACTGGGTAAAAGAAGAAATAAAAGATATCAAAAGATACAGACATCAAAGACAAATGAAAATGATAATATTACATATCAAAATTTGGGGGAAATAGCAAAAGTGGTAATTAGAGGAAAGTTTGTATCACTACAGGACTATCTCAAGAAACCAGGAAAATTTCAAATAAATAACCTAACCATTCACCTGAAAAAGAACTAGAAAAAAAAAGAACAAACAAAGCCCAAAGTTAGGAGAAGGAAGGAAGTAATAAAAATTAGAGCAGAATTTCATTGAATACCATTTTTATTTCAGATGTCCAGCACACAAATTATGGTTACTCAAACTATGGTATATGGCAGATATTTTCTCACAAATGAAGTGAGCCTGTTACTTTGAAGAAAACAATTATCAGTATTTGTGGTGATAAAATTTGAACTTTCAAGTAAAGTTAAATTTTTGGAAAATTTGTATCTGACACAGTGGGCTTGACAGTTTTTCTGATGAGATTAGTGATGATATTAACAAATGTCTCAGGGGCCAAAATCAGGGTGTCAACCAGGCTTAGCTCTCACCTATCAGCTCTGGAAAGAATGTGCTTCCAATTTCATTCAAGTTGTTGGCCAAATTCACTTTCTTGCAGTTGCACGACTGAGGCTCCCATTTCCTTGCTGGTAGTCAACCAGGGGCTACTCTTAGCTTCTAGAGAATACTCACTATTCTCATGACATGTCCCCCTTCCATCCCTGAGCCAGCAATGACACACCTAATCTGATTTCCCCTTTTGCCACCAGCCTGAGAAAACTCTCTTTTTAAGGGCCCCTGTCATTAGATTGGGTGAACCCAGATAATCCCCTTATTTTAAGGTCAACTGATTTGGAACTTTCATTACATCTGCAAAAATCCCTTCATAGTAGTATGTGAATTAGTGTTTGACTGAATACCCTTGGGACAGGAATCATAGGGGCCCATCCTTAGAACTTTGCCTACTACACTTCTCAGTGGCTACTCCTAGGCCAATGACTGAGTGCCAGAGGGATATAAAGGCAAGTCTGTTCCTGGGAAGCATGTGACTCCCCCAGCTGGTGACTTTGACTCAATGGCTCCTCATTGGCATTGTCAAAACTGGAAGAACTACTCCACAGTCTGACCTTTTCCTACCCACCTTTCTTTACTTCCTTCTCTCTTCCACAGGAGTCAGGTCTGCACAGTTATCTTCCAACTAGAGGAATACAATTGTTCTCCACTGTGGTATAAATTACTCAAATATATATTTGACAAAACTTATCAAACTGTGCACTTAAGACATGTCTTTTACTATCTGTATGAAGTTTTACTTCAATTAAAATATGCTAAATAAATATTAATGCTACTAATAGCCCTTATCTTTTGTAAATATACATTATACATTGAAACAGTTACTGGTGAAATGATATGATGACAAGGATTCGCTTCAAATAATCCTGGCTGGTGGGAGTGGCTTTGGAAAAAACAAAACTGGACACACAATAAAGATTGCTGAAGCAAGGTGAGTGGAACAGGGGAATTCATCATATTCTACTCTCTATTTTTGTATATATTTTTAAACATCCATAATAAAAAGATATTTAACCAACTCTCAGCAGTGGATAGAGAGTAACAGGAATTCTAATACACAATTGGTTTGAGCATAAACGGGTAAAACCCCTGTACAGATTAATTTGTCTAAATCTACCAATACTGAAGCTGCACATACTCTTCAACCCAGCTATTCACGTTTAGGATACCCTAAAGAACTCACACACATGTGCACAAGGAAACATGTACAAGACTGTTCAATGCAACATAATTAGCAAAGAATTTGCAACAACCTAAGTATCTTTGAATGAGATCATGAATGAAGTAACTATGTTATATTCATATGAAAATATTACACAAAAGCTAAAATGAATATCTCCATATATTAACATGGATGAGTATCAAAAATGATAAGCAAATCACTTCAACAATATGACACTTGTTATATAAAGTTTTGATACATATGAATGCTACATATTATTTCTAGTTAGACTTAATAGAAAGGGTACCATGAATGAGTATGGTAATGTACCCAGTTCAGGATAAAGGTTACTTCTGAGTAAGAAGAAAGAAAATAATAGCAGAGGTTCAACTATGCATGTAATGATTTCTTTTTTGAAAAAATATCGAAACAAGATGATGATAAAATATAAGAAATTAATGGAACTGGTATGTTGGTTTATGTTCCTCTTTGTATTTTCCTGATTATTTAAAATATTTTAATATTTTTTAAAAACAAAACAAAAATAAGGCTATTTCAACAGTTCAAGAGAGATTACTACTTTGTAACTGACAAGTTACCTAACATTAAAGTTCTTAAATAAGATGCCAAAGCGTGATGCCAAATCATTTTAAGGCTATAAAAACACATAGGTAGAATGAATACTCTACTGTATTTTATTCTTCTTCTTAAAATATACATACCCTAAATAAATTTGGCAAATTGTGAAATTTTATTAAATTTAGGTGATGGGTACTTGAATGCTGTGATTCTCTATATACTCTTCTGCATATTGCTGGCCCTTTTATAAAATGAATAAAAATAAATATAACTGAAATAAGTACAGAAAGAATGGTTTAAAAAATATTGCTTTCTAGGAAATTCTTCCCCAAAGATCTCTTTACTAGTTGTTCAGAAATGAAAAATATATTATAATATTTAATTTTTAACCTGCTACCTAAATAAATCTGGCAACTTTTATACAAGCAAGACCATCTCTCCAGGGTAGAGTGGGGAGAACTACTCAGCATAGGAACTTTATGCTTTATGAACCTGGCGATGCTTTGAAAGGGAGCTTGTCATGATAACTAGGTGCTAGAGGCAGATAAAGCAACAAAGGGAGTTGTTCCTATCCTTGATTCCCCACTTCGCCGTTCCCTCCACTTTCTAGGTTAGTAAGTAGCATTTTGCAGGTCTGGAGCACCGTCATGCAGGGGTCCCCAACCTCTGGGTCTCAGACCCGTGATGGTAAGGGCCTGTTGGAAACCGGGCCACACAGCAGGAGGCGAGCTCGAATGTAATGAGCTCGAATCATCCTGAAACCATCCCCCTACTGCACGTCCGTGGAAGACTTGTCTTCCATGAAACCGGTCGGTCCCTGATGCCAAAAAGGTTGGGGCCTGCTGCTATCGTGGGTTGAATGGTGGCCCCCAAGAAGATACATCCATGTCCTTACACACAGACCAGTGAATATTACCTCACTAAGAAAAAGGATCTTTCCAACCATTAGTCAGGAATCCTGGGATGAAATCATCCTGGGTTTCAGGTGGGCCATAAATCCGTAACATGTGTCATTACGAGACATACGAGGAGAAGACTAGGACATGGGAGAAGTCCATGAGAAGACAGGCTCTAGTCAAGAGTTACAGAGCCACACCCCCAAGGAAGGCCTGGCGCCACCGAAAGCTGGAAGGGCCAAAGAACCCTAGAACGTCCACAGCAACTGTGGCCCTGCCCGTATCTCGATTGCCGACTTCTGCCCTCTGGAACTAGAGGAGAATAAGTTTCTGCAGTTTTAAGCCACCAAGTTTGTGGTCATTTGTCACAGTACAAAACACTAATACAACAACATCACCTTCCCAAACAGTCCCCGTTACTAATTCAACTAGCTACCTAACCTGGCATCTGCCGTGACTCTGCCTGCTCTAGGATTTCAGCCCACATTTCTGTACCATTCCCCACACTAGTGACTGAGTCCCTACACTAGACTCTGTATGTGTAAATATGTATAACCTACTCTGAAACTTCCATCGTAGGCAGCAAAAGTGCGTTTGTAGCATTTTTCAGTTATCTGCTGGAATGGGCACCACGGACTTGGTCTCCAAAGTAGGAGAAAATCCAATTCCGTCCCTGGGTGGTGGTAATATAAAAAAATAGAACCAAGTGATATTATTGGAGTACAAAGTCTCTGGTCACAAGAAATTATAGACTTTTAAACACAAGTGCAACATGATATGATTTACAAAATTAATCTGGTTAAAATGTGAAGGCTACATTAATGTGTGGTTAGATCTAACATCAAATAATGAATCAATTATATCTTATCAATTCTAATTATACAGAAATGAAAGTAACTGAATTATGCAGAAATTATGACAGTTAAGGTTCAACTACTTTCCTCACCTCAAATATCCAAGGCCTCGGGAAGTTCTGGCCCCACCTGTGATGCACAGTTTCAGGTTTGGATGGCGTGGCCCTAATTGTACAGACGCCTGCAAAGGGAAGTACAGAAGCAAGAATGCACAGCAAACATCAAGGAACGGCTGGCGAACAAGGGCAGATGTCCCCAGGCAGGGGCCAGTAAAGGGACTACAAGATGAAAGACCAGGATTTACAGCCACAACACAAGCAGCAGCAACAGAAAATGCACAAGAAAGGACTGGAGCGAGACCCCAGAACCAGCTTTCACATTTGGTGGAACAGCCCAGAGCACAGACTCAAATGGATGAGTGAAAATCAGCTAACACTACTAAAATCACTGAGTAAATTCTTTATATCAGAGACAAAGCTTCTAAATAATACTGGTTTTATTACTTTCTTTACCATTAAGGGGCATATTTTAGAAATTAAAAGCTTATACCTCCCTAAAAAATCCAAAAGTATTTCATCAGCATATCCTGTCATTTTATGAAAGAATCTCAGCATTTCTCTCCTTTCCACGGCCTCCTCTGTCTACCATCACCTTCCACCTAGACTAGCAACTGCTTCTACCCCATCTCCCTGTTTCCATTCCTGCCCGTCCTTGTCTGGTATTCATTACCAAAGAACAGTGAGAGTGACCACTTCACAGTCTAAATAAGCTCGTATCACCCCTCTCTTTCAATTTCTGATGGCTCTTCAGCGCACTGTCAGACTCTGGCCCCACCCACCTAACTTCCCTCTTGGTCCGCTGCCTTCCAACCACAACAGGATTTTTGTTCCTGCTGCAGACCCTGCTCATCCCTTCCCCAGCGCCTCCGTGCTCACGCCCCTGGAGTCCCAGATTTTGGCCCATCTACCTCTTCCCCCAGATCTCACTTCTAACGGCCCTCCCGGAGGCCTTCCACAGTCGCACTAACCAAAACAGCCTCTCCAATCACTCTTCACCTCTAACAGTTAGAAACAGGCTACAAACCATCCATCGCCCAGCTCCCGACACCCCATCAATTCTTTGCATAACACTGCAATAATTCTAAAATCTTGTGTATTTATTTAGCTAGAATGTAATTCCCATGAGAGTACAAACTCTGCCCGTATTCACAATACACAGAAGCAGAAACTTATTTGTTGCAGTACAGGCACTTTGGTAAAATGATTGACATTGTTTCCTGAAGTGGAAAATTCACATATGCTATAACCTAGCAACTCATTTCCTAGGTATGTTAACTGAGAGAAACTCTTGTACGTGTACGACAGAAAATAAGCATAAGAATACACTTGTAGAAGCACTGCTCCCAATAACAAAAACAAGGAGAAACCATCCAAATGTCCATAAGCAGAAGAACAAATAATTAAATTCTGGTTATAGCCATAGAATGAAGTACACATAACAATGTAAGATGATCAATCTTAATGGCAAGTAACAATAAGGATGAATTTTAGCAATGTAATATTAAGTGAAAGAAATCCCAAAGATTAGACAGATCATCATAACCTTCTTATAAAATTTAAAATCAGGTTTTGAAAAAGTAAAATTTATTTTGGAGCATATAAATGCAATAAAACTGTATTAAAAAGCAAAAAAATGAACATAGGAACCACTGCTTAAACTATTTACAACTAGATTTTTTTATTATTATTACAAAAACAATTTTAAAAGGGTAAAGTGAAGAAGATACAGCCCTCTGGGAACGTCAGGCTTGCCCACGTTCGCAGTCCAGCAGGAGGACAAACCTAGACCTCTGGCTCTACGGCACCAGTTCTCCCAGCAGAGGCCCCAGGGCTGCCCAGGACTGCTCAAGGCTTTTTCTTTTCTCTCTCTTCTTCCAAGCCCTTTCTACATAATGCTATCACTTTTGTGCAGACATGTGTGATAGCAGACTAAGAAACTGATTTTAAATAGGAAAAAAGTCTTTATATGAATTCTTTACCTCTAACAAACAAAAACTAGTTAAAGTCTAGCCTTCCTCCCCCAGCTGCCAACATTCTTCTTTATTCTTTTCATAACTCTGCAATATTTCAGTCTAAAAGCAAGAAACAATGATCTGCAACACTAAAATATTTTCTGGAGTTAAGACAATAATGCAACAACCCAAAAGTGTAACAGGAGGCAATGATTAGAAAAACTGAGATACAGCTATTCATGGGAATAGCAGGAAGTCCTAAAAAAAAAATGAAGCAGGCATTTTACATAATGATACAAAATTATGTGTTATGTAAAAAACTTTTTTCCAAGGTACAAAAGAATACATATAAATATGAAAAATTTCAGTTTAAAGGAGGCAAAAGAAAGTGCCAAGGAATACAGTAAGTTAAAATGGAACATTGTTTGGGGGAGTCCATTTTAAACACTTATATTTATATAATTTTGAATGTGCTATGCTGTTGTACTACAGAAGTCATGTGAATTTTTAAGATAAGTATGAAATTTTAAAGAAATCTGGAACTCCTTAACTCTCATTTGACATTAAGTATACCTTCATAGAAAGTTTGTAGTTTAAA
The DNA here is from genome assembly GCA_028533065.1 of Trachops cirrhosus. Taxonomy (NCBI): domain Eukaryota; kingdom Metazoa; phylum Chordata; class Mammalia; order Chiroptera; family Phyllostomidae; genus Trachops; species Trachops cirrhosus. The sequence goes on along the minus strand of CM052546.1, from coordinate 45,564,238 downwards.
CTACCAGCAGCTGGTAGTTTAGGTAAAAGGTATACAAATAAGAAATTAGGATTCTACTTACAAGGTTCCTATTTTTTTCCAGAAATTTGCATTTAATTTGAAAGAAATTAAGATAACAGATCAACTGCCCAGTGCTTCCCAAAATATACTGATATTTGATCATAGTTCTCATGAGGTCCTTGATGTTGGAACTGGCACTAAATGGTGATGACATATTTACTTGACAACTCAGTACAGGTAACATTCTGCAGACTGCTAACCCAAGAACTGACAAAATAACCATTTGCTGTTTTTGCTATAATGGGTAAGTTTTCCTTGCTTACTACTTCAGATCCCTTTAAACATGATGCGTTTGACTCTGTCTGGCCTCTTCATCCTGCCCCTTCTCTAATAACTGCTGACGTCCCCTCTTCGGTGCAGCACATGGACACGCAATGACTAACTTGCGATGCAGAACAAGAACACAAGGCTCCTGTTCGTAACGACTTAAAAACAGCACTGGTGACCAACCACCTTTCCATCTGTATGTACAGAAGTCAAAGTAGAGCATGATAAATCCTTTCCACACAGAGCACACATTCTGCAAGAGGGCTACAACTGCAACTCTATTTTCTTCAGTCAAGTTTTTTCGAAGGGCTTCCTCCGTGCAAACACAGGTCCCTACCTACTAGACTGCTTTCCCTGCTACTGTTTTCCAGGGCTGTCTATTTTTATACACCACTGTATCTCAAATGGGACTTCTGTTGCAGCAGCCTCTAGCAGTATACCTCTGTGTACCATACTTAAAAGAGCCAAATATCAGAAGGAGCCAGTATTTGCATTTACAGTTGCACAACTCTTAATGACAATTTGCAGAATTCCTACATTGTACACTCAGATTATTCCAAGGCAACTTTCAAGTTAACTGCCTCTAAGTTGTTTCCTGAATGATAATTCCATTTTTTCAGCCAATGACTCCGCTTAACCATATATGTGTTTTTACATTTCTCCACACAGCTGGAGAGGGGTAAGTCATGGAGAAAGAGTCAAAGGATGTTTCTAATATTTTCTATAGGTAATGACCACAATGGTGCCATTACGTGCTGTATCAAATAAGTCGCCAACAACTCAATATTTTTTTATCAGTCATTGCTGCAACATTGTTTTTACAGGCCCATTATGGACATCTTATTGACTTCTTAAATCACATCCAGAGGACTCAGGAGAAATAATGTTTTTCTTACTGTTGCCTCTTGGTTCATTAAAATCTGTATTTCACAGAATGAAGCTAGTTATCTCACCTGAGAGATGGAAGACTATAAAGCATCTAAGGAGTAAAACCACATCACAAAATGTTAACCAGAAAAGAAGCATGAAAAGATTATCTCATACAGTTGATATCCGCATCTCGAAAATGTCCACACGTCATTTTATGTGACTCAGCCACGCTGTGCACGCGGCTTACACTAGCACTGATGAGAGGACCCAGCACCTCCACAGTGAAACGTCAACGTTCAGTTACAGAGCTTTAATAATACAGATCTGAAGTTTTTTTAAACTTTAAAAGTGGAAATCATCACTTTCTCATATTAATAACTTCTAATACTATTTTTAGACACATTAATGCAAAATATACCTCTTTTTAAGCTAAAAATGCAAAACAAGTCAACTAGATTTCATGATAATTGAATGGATTTAAAAATGTGTCAGCTAATATTGTCAGATGCCTTTGGAAAATTAGAGATAATATATCACAACTATCAAAATATTAAAAAGTATGCACCCGACAGTCCATGCATATAAAATTATGATATAATATTATGTACCACTTATTATGTTCCAACTATGAGATACAAATATCTTATTTAATTCATACATCAACCCTGTACAGTAGCTAGGTAACAAGATAGCTATTTTACTTGCTAGAAAAACAGACTCAAGAAAGATTAAATAACTCGTCCAAAGTCACAATACTCATAAGAAAGAATTCCTATTTAAGTATGACAAATCTAAGACCCTTGTTTTATGCACTAAGGTATGCTGGGTTTCCTAGTTATCCCAAAGATCATTCCGGAATTTGTGAAACCGAGGGTCCTGATTTAGTTTATGATTCTAGCTGACTATGTAGCCCCAGCATTCAATTCAGTTTCCACACAGCATGCCCTGAGCCTTAGTAACCCTTTCTCTTACTAGTCATTAACCCCCAGGGGCCAGAAACAATGGCCAAGCCTTCAATGAGTGTCACAAGGTATGGGTTTCTTTTAAACTAAAGATAACATCTTGATCTAAGTTAGGTTACAGCTTCTGAACCTTTAGGTGGAAAAAGCCCCTGGCTACTTTTCCATTAAACTGAACAGAGAGAGAGACACCTGGAACAGACCTCAGAACTATCTTCCAGACCTAAAGAAATGATTTATTATCTTTATCTCACCTCCGAACAGCCAGCTCCCAGTATGAACCCAAACTCCATATTTATCTGCAACCTAAACAACATCGGGGGCTCGGCCTTAGAGCCTGAGCTTCCCGCCCTCCTGAGAGAAGCAGCCAACCTTCTGCACTCAATTCTCAGTTAGGGAGTTGGGGGTTGGGATCAGCCAGGGCCTGGCGGGCAAACGCTGCTTGGGAACATTGCTACGCATGTCTTTCACTCAGACACTTACGTTCAGTACGGGTCTCTGGTATTTGGAACTGAGATTTTAACCCTTTGTCAAAGCTTGGTCTAGAGCTGAAATTTGGTACTTTAACCTAAAGTTTAAAAAGCCAAAGTGAGAAGCAGAAAGTGTTTGTTTGAGATCAAAAAGTTGTGATGCGGGCAGTACAGATTCAGTCAGAAACCCAAATGAAGTCCTGACTACAGGGTGAAAACAAGTTTTTATGAGAAAAAGGAAGCGTCGTTACTGCAACACATGAAAAGAAAAAATTCCTATGGGTGCTAACAAGCGGAGCCACTCTGGGTTCCACGTGGTTGGTTACTGGTTCCACCTTCAGAGAGAAGGCCCACACTCATCAGTCCTTGTGACCGGGGTGTCCACTTCCCTGCTGACTTTACCACAATTACTTGTGACACCACTGTGGTGTAGCCCAGGCCAGAGTTTCACGGAACAAGACAAGCAATGCACTTCCTCAGGAAAGGCTGCTCTGGATCCATTTTAAATGGTTCCTTTCGTGTCATTTTTCACAGCTTTAAGATTGAAAACTTCTGAATCGATACTGTATGACCTAATTTTGGGGGGAAAAAAGCACAAGATTAAGACCACACTGTTAACCAGAGTTACAAAATCAATCAAATATTAAATAAATCAGTAAGAAACTATTTTGTCCAGCCCTCAAGTTTATCACAGATGATATTCACAGCCACAGAGAAAGAAGAATCTATTCTCTACACTACCAAGTATTATCTTAAGCAAAAGCTTCTTGGCTATCCAATTATAATCCTTCAGTTATCCTAGTTGTTCCTTTTCTTAAATATTTCATATTTTCATTTTGCCTGCTCCAGTACCCCGATGAAAATAAATCGATATTGATGAGAACAGTAAATCTCAGATTTAAAGAAATGTAAGTCTCCCTTTGTTTAAAAATCATTCATCCACTAAACAAAATATTTACTGGCCATTTATTATGCCCTAGCTGGTGGGCATACTTCAGAAAATCCCTTCTCTCTGGGAGTTTACATTCTAGTGGGGAAGACAAATGTTCTGAAAAGATGTATTTGTTGGACAGTGACAATAAGCACATCGAGCATGTCGGAGGGAGTGGAGAAAGCCTAGGACGGCTGCGTTACAGAGGGCGACCAGAGAAGCCGCTGTGAGGGGTGCCTTGTGCACAGAGACCTGAAGAAACTGAGTGAATTGTGTGGATCTCTGGGGGAAGAAGGACCACCTACGCAGGGGGCCCGTAGGTGCAAAGACCTGAGGGAAAGAGCAGCTCGACGACTACCGTAGAGCAACGCGGGAGTGAGTGAGAGACAGGGGACAAGGCTCCAGAAACAGGGTGAAACCATGGAGGGCTTTTCAAGTGGTGCTAAGAACCCCTAAAATAGGGAGGAACTGAGAGGTTTCTGTAAAAGAAGAACATGACCTTGCTTATATTAAAGAGGATTAATCTGGACGTTACGTAAGACTGGTCCGGGGCAGGGCACAACTCAAACCAGACGAGTTTAGGACTGCTGCCTTGCTCTAGCCAATGAGGTGATTTACACCAGAGTACCAGCCACAGAGGAAGTGAGGAGTGGCCAGGGGCAAGATACATTTTGAAGGCAGGGACAACCAAGTTTGCTGAAGTAGTGGGGATGAGCCAGAGAAAAAGCAGAGTCACAGCGGAGGCCAAGGTTTTTGATGACTCAAACTAATTTTCAATTTTCACAATTATAGTTCTGACTAATCCTAATTTTTCCTGTAAGTTTGGATAAAAATCAAGTCAACCTGAACTTCCCATCTCAGAAGCCAAATAATTATGAAATTTATGTATAGTCCCTGCAAACTTTGAGGACACAGAGCACCTTTAAGTTAAAGGATTCTTCCTTCTAACTTTCATGCCCTGTTGACAATAATTCCCAACAACTAACTCAAGTAAATGGTGCTTGTGCCCTTTCACCCTCTTCTCAACTCATGACTCAGCAAGAAAAAATAAGTCGCAAAGCAAGGAAGCACCGAGTGTCAAACCCACTGACGGTCACTGTTCAGTCAACGACTGCCAGGCAGTCGGGTCCCTGATCATTCCACATGCCCCCACTTCCACCACGTCTCTACAAACATCACGGACAGGCGCTCTCACACACGTGTAAGGTTACTCTGACACACAGACTGATGAAACTTAAAGTAACCGACTGCCTTCCATAGGACTTATTTTACACATACACCCCCCCGCAACAAACACAATTAAGATTTCCCGATACTACAATAGATAAAGTGTTAGCTCCACCATAAGAAAAGCCCTAGCATATTATTTATCGTATTAAATAGAACAGACTGACTTTCCTATATCCTGTGTGGTGTGTCTATGTCTAGCCTTTGCCCTTTTCCAGAATGATATTTTCTATAGCTAACATCTGTGTGTGTGTGTGTGTGTGTGTGTGTGTGTGTGTGTAAGATAGCACTGACTCTGTTAACACAGGAAATAAGCACTCCACTACATAATCTCATTAATTCAGCACTACAGTTCTTTTATTTTTAAAGAGGGGAATGAAGGGAGAAAGAGAGGGACAGAAACAGCAATGTGCAAGAGATACATGGTTGCCTCTTGCACGCCCCCCAACCAGGCACCTGGCCCACAACCCAGGCAGGTGCCCTGACCAAGAATCTAACCAGCGATCTTTCGGTTCAAAGGCTGGCATTCAATCCACTGAGCCACACCAACCAGGACACAACAGTTCTGTAAGTACTATTATTACCCCTATTTTGCAGATGAGTAAACCATAACTGATCAGGTTACCAAGAGGGACAGAGCCAGGAGGCGTCCCAGGACTGAAAATGCTAAAGTTCATTTTCCTACCATTACACTGACCACCTCTTACTTAGTCCACATAGGATAACCATCCTAAAATATACATTGAATTATAATATTCTTGCTCAAATAAAATACTTCCAAGTGCTTTCAAACACCTACGAAACAGTTCAAACACCACAGCATGTTAGCCTTAACGCCATCACCAATGAATCCTTCTCACTCCCCACATTACTGCCAATGCAGAACACTGGCCATTGTCCAAATATGTTGTATGAGGTTCCACCTGTGTCTATTCTCACTGGAATCCATCGATCTGTTGAAACCAAGCCATCTCTCTAAAATCCAACAAAATGCCACTCTTCACGAAATTATTTTCCAAACACCAATAAGACATACACACAATTTTTTTAAAAAATAATTCTTTCCACTTGGAGATTGCATAGTGTTTTGCAGTTTCTCAAGCAACTGTCACTCTATCTTGCTTGCACAATTTCTTCTCTGGACTCTCAGACAATAAATTCCAAAAGAGGGATTGCTTTGTGTAATCATCATTTCCTACATTTATCTGCACATAAAATGTTTATAGAATCGAAACTGGGCATGAAACTTAAGTTTTTAAGTTTTAGATATGTGCTGCCGAAGCAAGCACTTTAAGTTATAAAACTTAAGTTTTGTTGGACAGTGATCCTATCTTAAAATTTGACTTTCAGATAAACAAAACCCATAAAATACTTAACCACATTACTGAATTCCTAAACTGTAAGCACATTCTGCTCATCTACAGCTAGTCAACAAAATCAAACTCTTCCTTACCGAACACCATTAAGTTCATGAAATGTTTCTTTAATGATCTAATTTTAAATCTTCTCTATTTTTCCATGTATGAAAATATACTACTGAAAATGTAGCTGCGCAATACAGAGTTTAAAGACAAGAACTACAGTGATAGAAATCTAGCTTTTTATAATACCAAATAATTTTTATATTAATAATGAACTAACCTCCAATTACCACTTAACTTCGCTAAGTACGATCAGAAGTGACTTTTTAAATGAAAGAAATTTTTCCCAGTATAATTTAAATGCCTCCTTTAAAGAGTACCAAAAAAAAAAAAACGTGGAGTCATCCTGGGTGCACCACGCCACAGCCCCACCTAGAACCCTGAGGCCAACTCGCCCATCAGGTTTCACACTCCGGCCGACCTCTCCTAACTGCTGACACCCAGTGACGCCACCCCTCTCAGTGCTCCTCTCCTTTAACCTGTCTCCCTCTGCTGCCTGCCTTCTCATCTCCTTCCAGTGACCCCTCAAGAAACTTGCTCCATGGTAAATAATTCCCCTAAATGCTCAACTTCTTCAGAGAACACTCCCCAACCCTGGCCTCAGGGTCACCAGATAGCTTTCTAGGTGAGGATGCCGCGATTTAGCACAATAGCTATTACTGCAGACTTTGGAGTCAGACTGCCTGGGATTCCTATTCCATTTCAAGCACTTACTAGCTACGTGGACTTGGGAAAGAAACTCTGATCAAACTGAGCTCTTTGATGTTCCCCAAACACATCCCTCAAATTTCCTGCCTCTGTTAATGTCTACTGAAATGACCATCCCATAATTGTGCTCTCCACCCTGCAGCAGGCCCATCCCAAGTTATTTCTTTCTCTACAAGTCTTCCTTATGTCTTCAGTAAATTCCCATGATGCCTAACTTATATTGCCTTGTGATATATTTTTAGTTGGATTATCCAAGAGAGGCAGAGGCTATTTGATTTATCTCTAAATTTCTTGAGGCACATAACACAGGGCCTTAAACAAGCACTAAGTATGTGTGAACGAAGCAAGATGTAGATAATCTATCTAATTATATTAATTTCTCCTCTCCCTTCTGCCAAGCCCTAAATGCTTCAGCATGAGATTCACATTTTCTTTTATATTTTTAGTCATTATAATCATAAGAAACCACTGCACAAATCTTTTCTATCTTTAGGAAAGCCAATTTTGTGTAAATTTTAAAGACCATACTTAAAAGCAACATTTCAGCAGAAGTGAAGAAAAGAATATTCTTGGAGAAATCTGGGAAGCCAGGAGAAAAGAGTATAGCTCAACTCAGGAGGTAAGAATATGGGTTTAAGACACAGAGTTTAAATTCTGGCTCCACTATTTGCCACCACTGCAGCTATGGGCAAATTATTTCACTTCTCTGTTTCCTCACCTATAAAATGGGGACACTGGCACCTGTGTACTGCAAGTAATAAAAGAAATCACATATACAAAAAACAAAGGTCACTTCCTGGTACACAGCTTATATTCAATAAACATTTAAAAAATTTTAATTTTAATTAAAGGACAGACACACAGTAACTTACACTTCATTAAAACTTCATTAGATTTTCTTTTGTATTAAAGGCAAGAAAAAATGAAATCACAGAAAGTGTTAAAACAGTCAATACTGACACTAAATTGAACAAATAAATTGGATATTCTACTGAACTTAGTGAAAATAAGTTCTATGTAACAAGCTCTTACAGAGAAGCCTTTCAAAGTCAGAGCAAGATAATTCTGACTAAATTACTCAACATCAAAAGCCCAGTGACAAATTAAATCCAAGGCTGTCCTTCTAAAAAAATGATAAAATAAGAAAGTATTTGATGATGCCTAAGCAAATTTATATAGTATCAAACTATGACAAATAAAGAAGTACCAGGGAAAAATACAATATTTGGAAACATGGGAACAGCAGGCAAGATGAGACAGAGCTAGGTGGGACGGAACAGGGCAAGGAGACTGTTGCTTTCATTTAAAAGTCTCACGGCAGGCAGCACAGCTTTTAAAAATTATGTCATTGTTTACTTACTAACAGTACAAACCAATCTAAAAGAATGTTTATTATTATAATCATTTTTCAGGCAGGTCCAGGGCTAGGGTGAGGCAAGCAAAATACCTGGATACAAAATTTCAGGAGGCCTCTGTCTCAGGGTCGAGCACTGGCACGCACTTGACCCGGAGAGTGAGCGCAGTGCCTCCCGGCCTATTGAAGGCTAGTGCTTAGGAATTCGAACGTCATACACAAACTACCAAGCAATTAGGGCTGTTACAGTCAGTCATGATATAAAATAAAATACATTGTCCAACACAGAAAAGATTTCTAAAATTATTTCTAACTATCTACAAAAAAGTATAAAAAGAAATCTAGAATGATCTTCCGGAATATTAATGTTATTTCTGTGTAGTAAGATTTTTCTGGATAGTGAGATTTTGGATATAGCCTCTGTAGCACCATAGTTTGTTTTGCATTTTTTTTAAAGATTTTATTTATTTCTTTCCCATCTCTGTGTCTTTGGCTTATGTGCCTCATGAAATATCATCTCATAGTTTAACTTCTCAAAATTCTACTTATCCTTCAAAGATCATTAAAACTGTCACCTTTCCACTCCCACAAACCCAAAGTAATCTGCGATCTTCCCTGTATGAAAAGGTCTCACAGCATTTTGTAACTTTCTTATGTCACTTACCACATACTGGTCTGTCATTAAAATTATTTATAAATATATTGTATTCACCACCAAATACATTTTAAGTTCCTTATAAATAAGAACCACAACTTTCACTTATTTATCTCCCATTGTACCTAGCATAATGCCTGGCACAATTACATTAAAGTCTCCAGGAAATGAAAGACCAATGTATCAATAACAATAAAACACAACAGCAGTTGCAGCCAAATTTGGGTGCTTTGAATGTGCCAGATACTATGACATTTCACTTATCCCTCTCAACACGAAGAAGGTCCTATTATTATCTCCACTTTACAGATAAGCAAATGAGGCAGAGGGATAATTAACTTACGCAAGGTTTAACACTATAATATTCTTCAATTGTATAAATAACTCTACAATTAACATCTATATATAGCTAGCGCCTTATTTTGGACTACTTCATTAGACTCCAAAAATTAAAACCTTGAGTCAAACAGTATAGGTGTTTTGATGGTTCTCATACTTACTTTTTAAAATCTTTTCTAAAAGGATTAACCATGTTATAAAGTCACAAACAAATAATGAGGTAACAATTTTACTGCCTCCCTGTCAGCCTCATTATCGCCATTATCTTCCCATTTTCCTAGTTCAAGTAGGCAAGAAACGATATGCATAATTCTTGATGTTAAATAATATAGTACACTTAAGGTTCATGACCAGTGTTTTGGGTGGCTATTGCGATAGTCACAAATGAGGTTTTAAGAGACATTATGCCTGAATAATTTATTGGGGCTTATTTCATAGTATTTACATAGATAAAAAAAAATCAAGCACTTAATAAGATTAACTTACTCAGATACTGATGAAACCTTAGACAACATCCCATTCATTAATTTATTCAACAAGCCTTTATTAAGAGCCCACGAGGATCTGATGCTATACTAGTCCCTGGGCATACATCAGTAAAATACAATCCCTGCCTTTAAAGGATCACAATTTTTTAAACATCAGAATCATGCTTAAATGAGCTGGTTCATGGATCAGAAATTGACTTAAAGAAGGGTAGCTCTCAAGTCAGTTTTATCACTGATTTCAACGGAAAGTGTTTAAAGTTCACCCAAATGTGATAGAACTCATGTAGGGACAAAGAAGTTCAACTCAAGTATCAACTAAAGTAAAGGGGTCCCAAAATAAAAGTCTTCAAGTAGAAAAGGTCGTGGTGGGGAGAAAAGAACCTACGAAAGCACAGATGGTGCATAGATTTGAGTTCATCAAACACAAAACCATCAATTTGGTAGTATCCTTTGATGATGAAGAAGATAAACAAGAAAAAGGTATGAATTCTATTTCCTGTAGAATTAAACAAAATTATGAAAATCAATACCTCAAATTGTAATGAATAGAGGTATAAAACCAACACAAAGTTTCTGGAAAAAAAAAACAAGACAAAGCTATAAATCATACTCAAAGAAACTGGGCAATACTTAACCTTTAAAGCACTGAGATGAAAATCATGCTCTCCCATAGCAGTAAAAGTTGTTTTTAACTGTAGGTCGCTAGTGGCAATCAAATACTGAGATTAAACCTTTAGTCTGATCTAGTCTAGCAACTTCTAATTCAACCTTCTGGCTCCAGAGGCATTTCAAACTAACTTGCCAGGGTGATGAATCATAACACTAAGAAGAGATTTTAAAGGGGCCTATCCTTCATCCTGTTCTCCTCTCAAACTCATCTCTACCAGCAACCATGCTACTAAAACGGGTCTTTTAAGAGATGCATATCGTAATATCAGTGTTTCAAATTGGAACTTGATGGTGGCTAACTTCATGATCAGCTCAAAAGGAGCATTTCCCCCACTCAGTGCCCCCCTTTCTTTCTCACCCAGGTCTACCTTCCACACTCTACAGTGAATGCACTAATATGCCACTGCTGCTTCTTACTCATCACTCCCCTACAAGCCCAACACTGCTTTGCATCTAATAAAGGGCTAATAACATGCACTAAACTGATTAGAAACAGCAATAAAGTGTTTATTCCACAATTCTCGGAAGTGAGTAGAAAATTATCACACTCTCACGTCAACAATCCATGGTTAAAGACCAACGGTGTTTATACATCAAAAGCATAAGAGATGTGCAGATCTGGCTCTCTATTCATCATTCAAAGCTGGATGAGGCTAGTTGCCAGTAGTCATAAGATTTTTAACTGATTAATTAAATTCAGTCATAGGTTTATTTTCTCATGCATTCACACTTCCTGTTTGGTGACTTCAAAGTAACCTATGAGACTTTTTAAAGGATTTTAAAGAGCCCTCACAAACAACATGCATCAAAGGAGGAGAAAAAGACAACTATTCTGGCAATATTTCCTCTAGAAGAAAAAAAGTACCGAATTTTATTAATCTGGCTTCAAAGAAACTTATCCAAAAAAATCAATTAATTTCATCTTCCAACTCTACTTAAGTGAAGAAAACAGCTTTCTTTTACAGCATATAAAAGGTATGACATAGCGATTCCCATCCATCTTTTCAAGGCAATTTTTAACACATTGAAACACTGCAAAATTTATAAGCACAACCCTTTGCATGCTAGTAAAGATGCTTTCTAGAAGATAAAAACTCTTGCAACAGCAAAACAGGAAAAGAATTTCATGTTTTGACTCAAAGTGTTTGTGGGAAGGGAATGCCAAGGACTGGGTCCTCCACAACTCCTCAATTTAAACTGAGTCACAAAAAGGCTTTCTCTTAATCATGTATGTTATCTTCACTTTAAACTAACCCCAAATTTGTCTAATAAAAGGCAAACGAAGGAACCAAACATCTTCCTTCAAAATTACTTACATTCAATCTGATCAATCCACAGAACACAAAAGAAAAGAAACTTTGAACGCCTATCTCAGCCAGCCTACCAAACCATCTAGAGAAGGTCTCTTTACTTCAGGAGTCTGCAAGTCTAACATCCCATTACATCCCTCACAGAATTTTATACCAAGATGATTTCTGGGGATGAGATCCAGAGTTTTTATCTGTCTTGGCTCTCAGTATTTTGATTATAGCATTATTGAAAAGTTTTTAAATTTACTTCTAACCTAAATCTAATTGAAAGTCATCCTACTGTGTTCCACCAACACCTCAACAGCTCCTGTACAAACATTTGTACAGCCCTGACTGGCCTGGCTCAGTTAGCTGAGTGTCGTCCTGCTAAGCAAAAGGTCACAAGTTCAATTCCCAGTCAGGGTACAAGCCTGGGTTGCAGCCTGGTATCTGGTTGGGGTGTGTGGGAGAGGCAACCCATCAATGTTTCTTTCTCACATCAATGTTTCTCCCCTCTCCTCTCTAGCCCTTATCCTCTCTCTCAAAAAAAAAAATCTTTACAAGTAGGACCTATACCTAACTCACTCCTAATGTCCCTCTACCTAGGCTAACAGAACATGTTTCTCCTGATTATTTCTTTTGTCCTGTTGTTGTTTGTACTTGGTACGGATTAAACAAAATACTACATATAAAGCTCAGAGCACAGTCTGGAATATGTCTTCGAAAATACTGCTATAAATACTCGTTTCTCCACAAACTTCCAAAAACCTGGCTGAATCTTTCCTCTCCTCCTTTTCTTCTGCCCCACTCCCCTAAAAATACATTGATGATTCAGGATGAAGTCAACTCCAGCCTCACAGTTTCTTCTGCTGAATCCAAGCTTTAGCCACACCCTCACCTACTCAGTTTTACTACGTGCATATGCTTACCAGGCACTGTGCCGATACAGTGTTCCCCTACAGTGAGCAAAGCTGACAACGTCTCTGCCCTCTCGGAGCTTGGAGCCCACATCCCCTCTCACATGGTCATTTACCAAACCAGGAGAAGAGGACAACGCCCCACAGATTAGGTCTTACAATAAATGATGCAGTGCAAAAAGGATAACAGTAACACACTGACTTAGATAAGGAAATTGATCAGTTTCCGTAAGATAAGGGCACAGTCAAAAGAGAACCGTTCTGGAATTCATTAAAAACAGCAGAAAATGTCTTGGATAGCCTATGATTACTCAAGCAGCCATACACCAAGTTAAAAATATAAAAATGCTATTGAGACACAAAAGACACTGACCATTGATCAATCTACAAAGTAAAGATGGTTTCACTGAAAGGACAGTATATTCCAAGAGATTTTTGTCTTCTTAGGAAAAAAATTCTACAAAATGAAGAAAATTAAATAGGCCAGCATGGGAATGAACTCTGAGGGATGGACGCTGAAGGATTTTACACGTTTATGCAAAGCACTGAACTGGCATTAATACCAAGACTGTTATTCCCAGGGGTCACTCAAGAGGAGAGGTGCTCACAGCAGTCGCCACTGCAGACTCCGCGCTGAGACCCCGCTGCTGCCTCGGAGTCACACACCAGGGCAGTTTCCCAAAGCCTACTCATTTCCTACCACATGAGAACCTACCCCAAACTGTTTTTCAATATGTGGCATTCGTGAAGGGCTGCAATTCAAGTTTCAGACTGTAAGAAGAAGAAATATAAATGACATCAAATGTATTCATTGGAGAAATGTGACTAAATAAGGAAACAAATGGAATAATAGAAACACTTGATATCCGCCAAAGCTTCAAAAAAAATGTTTTTTTTATGAAAACATCTAGAGGCAGCAATACCAGAAACAGCAACATTAGTGTGTCTGAAGTCCAATGTATCTAGAATTAGATTCCTACGTTGCCACTTCACAGGCTGTTTGACATCAATCTTCCTTTACAAGCCCCTGACATCTCCTCTGAAGAACAGGGAAATATCTCCATTTTCCACTGTGCTTCTGATAAACATGGGTAAGGAGAATATAATCATTAACTGCTTTGAGAATACATTGGTGTCTATTTTCCCTCATTATCTTACGCCACTGAAATATAACCTCTGAAATGAATGGAGAGATCTCATTTTACATATTGAATTACTACTACAATACTTTTATCCTGAAATCCTGAATACTTTTAGTTCTTAATATAACAGTCACAATGAATAAAAATAACAAAAACCTACAACATAGCTTTTAAAAGCGTTATCAGGTTGAACCTGTGGGGAGTTTTTAAAACTATGCTCGGAAAACCATGTTATTACTAACCGCTGGTTCATACACAACAGGGACGCCTCGGCCCCGCCCCTTCCTACCCTCAGAAGTGAAATACCATACCTCTTTGTTTTGTTCTCACGAATATTCTCACTTTCTATCCAGTAGCAGAATTATTTCTGAAACTATCAGGTCATCAGCTCTTCAACTATCTAACCTTTGAATACATTTGTGTTTTTGTTAAGTTTTATATTTTCCATGTTTTGAAGAGTTTTAACTATTACATCATTACAGACAAAAATGAGAAGGAAATTAACATATATTAAGCACCAAATGTGTACCAGACACTGTAAAAACTAACCTACAGATGTCCTATCTCATTTAATGCTCAAAGAAAGCCTGTGAGAAAAGTAAGGCCGTCCCCCTACCCTCCAAAGTCACACAGGGGGTCAGTGGCAGGCCAGGATCTGAATCAAAGCAATCTGAACTCCAGACGACACTGCTACAACCTGTGGTATTGGCTTTTAAAAAAAACTCTTACTGCTCTTTCTGATTATAAAAATAACAGCTGTTCATTACCAAAATTCTGACAAATATAGAAAAATACAAAGAAAACTAAGAACTACCTGAACTCCTACCTTCCAAAGATATAAGCAATGCTTATATCTTAGTGAATTTATTTCTTTACAAAATAGAATTTTATGTTTGAGGGTTTTTAAAAATTCTTTAAGTTATAAATTAATATATGAATACCATCTCACTGTTAAAATTCAAGCAGGCGTCAAACTTGTTTCTTTATAACTCTTTAAATTATAAATTAATATACGAATACCCTCTCGTTAAAAGTCAAGCAGGAGTCAGAGTGCACCTTTTCCTGTCTCCAGTTCTAGTCACTGCTGTTGACAGCCAGACCGAACAGTCCTCTCTCGGCCCGCACACGCCCAAGTGTGAGTGCAAGCAGAAACACGGCTCATCACACACCTCACTGTGCGCGTGCGTGCGCGCTGCTCCGCGCCATGCTTTCCTGCCCCGAATCTACCTGGTTACCTTCCCAGGTGAATATACAGGTCTGGTCTGTGTTGCTAATTGCTCTCTATTTATCCATTAGAGTGCAATCTCTCACAGAGTTCCTCATAGCTGTTTTCACTTTTAGATCATCATTTTTCCTTGTTGTTAATTGGTCTTCAGAAGTAAACTCTGTAATAGCTAAGTAACATTCCTTTATGTGGAAACAGCACAATTAACTATTTCTTACTGAACATTATGATTTACCAAATTTTCACCATTAGATATAATAATATAGTGAGTATCTTTGGTTAAATCTTTTTGTAATTTTTATCTTGTTTTCTTAGAAGATCCAATACTGTAGTTACTGGGTCAAAAGTAAATTTCCAAGGCTCTTGATACATATTCCTAAATTGCCCCTGAAAAACATCTCACCATTTAACACACCCACGACAGTATATGAATTCCATGACATTAGTTTTGCCTTTGAAAAAGTTATTTATTCAAAAAAAAGATATTTAAAAGTTACACTGAATGCTAAAATCCACCCTCCAATTTGTTTAGATCCCATGTCACTGTTTAAACCACCAAGTTGTGATTTCTTAGATGCTGGTCAGGAGAAGTCTTAAACATCGGACAAGAGAGGCACTGATCCTATCTTGGTGACGTACCACTAAGTAACCCCAAGGTGATGGTGATAAGATAGTATCTTATCTGGTTTGTAGACCTCCCTTAATGAAAGATGCTGTGCTCCAATAACCTTCACTGTAGGACAGAATTCTGTTAAAGGAATTATTTTTCCATCAGTCTACATCACAAAATCTTGGAAATGTTTCACTAAGAAAATGCGCCTTTAAATATAAAAAACACATGGCAGAAACAGTAAACTTTTAAAAATAAGTGGACTGTATACAAAAACCAAAAATGACATCTAATTTGCTTAAGCTCAATATCTAAATGCAACTCCATTTTAAAATTATACACTCACAGAAATTAGTCTAATAATCTTACTGAATCATATCAACAAGATATGAATTGCACATATTTATAACTAAAATATCATTAAATACAGCAGAAAATATTGAAGGTTACAAACAGTAAAGGTCCTTTACCACCAACATGCCAAGTATGATCACACACTTCACCCTGTTTGTCACCACCACAGAAGACAATGTGGAGTTTAGAACCACTTCCAAACGAACATTAACTTTACATCTACGGTGTACTTTACCATCCTTAACACCTTAACCATCACCTACACTAACTGGCCTATTTCCAGCTTAACAGCTTTACTCTGGGTTGTAGTCCTGTCTAGTCCCTGATTACCAATGGAAGAAAAGAATTCCACTAGGATCCACTGCCAAAAACACTGGTTAAGAGGTAAGGTGATTAGCAGATGGTGCCTGTGCTGCCTGTACTGCCCCAGGACACTGCCTGTGCTGATACACTGCATTCCAGTTTAACTGGCAGCTTCGCCCTCCACAGGGGACTCCAACTCTCCAAAGACATTTGAAGAACTGGGCAAAACACTGATTACCAAGACAAATGACCGAATTTTGCTGTGTATAGTGCACACCCACGTTTTTGGCCCAAATTTTCAGGAAAAAAATTCTCTCGCTTTAATTTTTTCATTCAATCTTTTATTTATTTATATTTACATACTTGTTTTTTATTATAAAGGGTATTTTTGTATACAGTATCATTATTGCTTTCTAGAGTTACATTTTTAACATATAAGCATAAGTAAAAGAATTAAAAACATTTATGTAGGTATGGAATTAGTACTACCCATGTATAATGCACATATTTTTCCCCTCAAAAATCTGGGCAAAAAGTACGCATTATACATGGCAAAATATGGTAGTTATTTCTATTCACCAAATACTACAGAAAACTGTTAGTAGTAACAAGCTGTTAGATATAAATTGCAGAACATGTCTTCCAAATCCAACTATGAAAGAAAAAAGGTTCAAGTGTATGTGTATTTGAATTAAAGGAAGGATATACCACCATAAATATGACTGATGTTGCCAGCATGACCCGAGGTGAATGATGATTAGGTTTAAAAGGACTGCATCTTTTTTGGAGGTCATTTCCTTGATGCAATGATTAAAACACTAAAGCCCTTGTAAATGCTACTCCTTCTACTCAGCATGCTTTTGCCTCTCTCTAGGCCCAACACTAAACCCAATCACCTAAGGAAGCTCCCTGAATTCCCACATGGACATCTCAGTAAATTTATTCTGACTTCAAAATGGAGGGAGAATAGAAAACTTTTATGCAAGGAGAGCAACAAGGAGGCTGCTGCAGTAGCTGGAGGAGAGAGAACACCTATCAGACTAGGGTAGAAGCAATGGGAATGGAGAAAAGCAGACACATTTGACATTGGGTTGAAAGGTGTAAAAGTAGGACTGCAGTGGTGATAAGCCCAGATGTGCTTTGGGGGAAGGGTTTGGGAGACAGAGAGTAAATTCAGACAGCAGAGGTTAACCTCTTGGAGATTAGCAGAGAGGGAACCAGAAAGCAAATAAGGAAGGGAGGGACAGTAAACCTACCTAACTTTAAATAAAACTGGTCCTAATTTTGCCCTTCTCCTAGACACCTAGGTGTCATCATCTAAATTTTGTCAGATAAAGATCTATCCCTCTCCCTGCTTATTACATTGCTTTACTTCTTAAACAGGAACTTAGTGATGTAAGTAGACAGATCACATCTATAAAGAAGGACATAATCTGTTCTACCAAACATGGCCCTAGTGTATGGATAGGTACATCTACACATTCTAGTTATTTTCCAATCCAAGCAAAAAAAAAAGTAGCAGACAGGAAATGTGATACATAAGGAAGATGCAATGCATATTCGTTCTGGGTGCTTGTTTCCACGAGCACTCAAGAAACAGAGCCTAATACTTTCAGACACAATGTGAGCTGCATAGAGAGTGCAAATAGCCTATATGTGAGAATCTGATACTAACACATTGTACTAGAAACTTTATACTTAACTAGAATAGAAAGCCTAAGTCCTTCCAGAGAAATCAAAACATATTCACTCATAGAAAGAAAGCAGATTGGTGGTTGCCAGGGGCTGGGGAGTTGGGGAAATGAGGAGGTGTTCACCAAGGGGTACATACACACTTCCAGTTGTAAGTTGAGTAAGTTCTGGGGAATCTAAGGAACAGCGTAGTGACTACAGTTAACAATGCTGTACTGTATACTTGAAAGTTGCTAAAGGAGTAGATCCTAAATATTCTTACCAATACAGGAACAACAAAAAAAGTGTAATTATGAGAGGTGAACTAACCTTACATGGTAATCATTTCCCAACACATACATGGGTCAAATCATCACATTATACATCTTAAACTTACACAATATTATGCATCAATTATAATTCCATAAAGCTGGTGGGGGAATATTTATTGTTAACAGTATGCAAATATACCAAGTTATAAGCCTGAGGCATATAACTCTAGTCAAAGAGTTCTGTGACGGTAGGAATCACATCTATTTTGCTCATCTTTATGATTCCCAGTACTTATATAAAGTATTTGAAAAATCAATATGCACTGGATACCTGTTAAATAAATACCGTGACTGAGATCTTTAAGCAAAAATGTACCTGACCCACTAAAACAGGAGAATTTCTGCCCACCATAAGGCTGTATAAAAGGGCTACTGTCAGATACCACATCAAATTGGAGTTGGATAGTCATTAACATAAACTGTTCAAGTTTACATTAAAATTTCAATAAATAAAATGGCAATTTTGTCACTAAAATCAAATAGGTGTATTTAGAGCCTTATATACCTAACTCACATTCAGTTCCAATTTCTGAATCAAACATGAACCCTTGGCACTTGGTTGGCCAAAAAGTTCGCTTGGCTTTTAGCACTTACTTGTCTTTAAATTCATCTGAAACAATTTTAGATTGTACTATGATGGTTGTCGTAGTGTGAATTTTTTAAAAACTTACCAAATTTGTGAATTTTATGCAGCCATTTTAGTACTGAAGATGGAAGAAAATAAGCAACATTTTTGGTATATTATGCTTTATTATTTCTGAAAGGTAAAAACAAAACTGAAATGCAAAAAAAGATTTGTGTGGTATATGGAGAAGGTGCTGTGGCTGGTCAAACATGTCAAAAGTGGTCTGAGAAGTTTCGTGCTGGAGATTTCTTGCTGGACGATGCTCCACAGTCAGGTAGACCAATGGAAGTTGGTAGCGATCAAATCGAAACATTAATTGAGAACAATCAACGTTATACCAAGCTGGAGACAGCTGACATACTCAGAATATCTGAATCAATAAAGTTATTGGTGAAAATGAAATGTATGTCCTTTATTTTACAGGAAAAAAAAGCATATGAACTTTTTGGCCAACCCAATAACTCACTTTATTAATTGAAAGGGGGGAAAAAATGCATGCAGCCCACATGCTCTGATTATTTGGCCTCCTATTTTAAAAACTAGAAAAAAGTTTCCCCAAAGTTACTATGGTGATCACATATTTTCAATTTCTCAAAATAGCCTCAATTTTAGATAACTCATCACGTATGATAACATGTCATATAGGAATTTGGAACACATAATCACTGAATCCAGACGGGTTCCCACACCCCTTCCTCATCCTATTCCCCACTCCTCAAAGGAAATAAATGAAGTCATGAATAATCAGTTTTGAAGAAAATCAATTATTTTACTTTGAAACCTATGATTTCCCGCAAATGAATAAACATGAAATGGAAGGGAAAAAGGCAG
Organism: Trachops cirrhosus; assembly: GCA_028533065.1. NCBI lineage: Eukaryota > Metazoa > Chordata > Mammalia > Chiroptera > Phyllostomidae > Trachops > Trachops cirrhosus. Next base: position 45,544,521 of record CM052546.1, on the reverse strand, counting down.
GATATTGGGAGACACTTATTCCAATTGACAAAATCACATTGTTACTAACAAAAATCGTTGCCTTCAAATGTCACGCACAGATGATTCATTCTCCCAGATGGATTCCACTTATTTTTATTTCACTACTATTCCTGTTTCATCTTTTTGAAGCAAACTAATTCCTAAACACGGCTTCTACAGAGCTGGTCATAATAAACAAAACAGCTGATTACTTACAAATGAGAAAATTAAGCATCTGAGCAATTAAACACGCACATTCAAGCTAAATATCTGATTACGGCACACACTGCAGTGGCTTCTGCTGAAAGTCAGCACTGATTTTAAACGAGATGCATTGTGTGTGCACCAAGAAATTATTTTGTTTACTCAATAAATCTGAGAATCCATTAAGAGGTTAGAGGTCCTAACGGGATTCTCTTGACAGTTAAGTGGATTAAGTCAATACTTCAGTCAGTTGGTCAAGGGGTATATATGGTAAAAGTTAGAAGCCATACAAAATAAATATGAACTCCACCTATCCAGCCATCTTAAAGAACAGAGCTGGAGAACCTAATACCAACAGTTACGAAACCCGTTATAAAGCTATAATAATTAAGGCAGTGTGGCATTTACAAAAGGGTAGAAAAACTGACTCACGAAACAGAACAGAATAGAGCGCAGAAACAACCCACACTTACGTGATCACCTGATTTACAACAAAGCTGCCACTACAGAGCAGTGGGGGAAAGGATAATTTTTTAATAAATGGTACTGACTCAATCAACTACCCACCTGAAAAAATGCATTATGACACCCCCATATCCTTGATAGAGGGCAGATCTAAATATAAGTGAAAATAATCAAACATAAAAAGTAAAACAATAAAGCTTTCATTAAAAAATAGATCGTTATATGTGTAATGTTGGAATAGGCAAAGGTATTTTTTAGCAGTACTCAACAAGAACTAACCATAAAGAAAAAGCTGATGAGAAGCTGAGTAAGATCTATCCCTCAAAATACGCGTAACAAGTGAAAGAATGACTCACACAATAGGCAAAGGCATTCGCACTGCAAACATCTGACAAAGGGCCCCCATAAACAGTAAGAAAAGGCATACAACTCAACAGGAAAATGGACAAAAGACCTGAACAGGTACCTCACAAAATACACAGGCCCCAGAAGGACCAGGTTAAAAACCATGCCAAAGTGCTACCGAGGGCACAGAGGACAACTCTCACACACAGCTGACACGCTACGGTTCAGCAATTCCACTCCAAGGTGCATCCCCAAAAGAATGCATACATGTACTAACCAAAAGGTACGTACTGGGATGTTTCAGCAGCAGTCTTAATAATAGCCAAAACCATACAGCGATCACTTTGTAAGTTATATAAATCTCTAATCACTGTTGTATACCTGAAACTAATATAATACTGTATGTCAAATGTAACTGAAAACTAAACAATATTTAAAAATAAAATAATAAAAATAAACTTGAACAACTGGAAATAATACAAATGCCCACCGACAGTGGATGAGATAAATAAGCTCAGATGTAGTCACTCACACAATGGAATGCTACACAACAATAACAATAAATCATCTGTAATTCTGTATAACAATATGAATAAACATCAGAAAATTCGAAGCAAAAGAAACCAGATACAAAAGACTGCTTTCTATGTGATTCCATGTATATAAAGTAAAAATACAGGCAAAAACTAATCTCTGCTGTTTGAAGTCTGGATACTAATAATCCTCAAGGGCAACAGAAGAACATCTCTGTTTCTTCATCAGATGCTGGTTACACAAGTATGTTCAGTTTGTGAAAAGGTCTCAGAGCTGTACATGTATAATCTGTGTACTTTCCCTATATGTATATTACACAAGAATATGTTTTTGGAAGGGAGGGAGGGAAGGAAGGAGGGAGGGAGGGAGGGAGGGAGGAAACAATCCCCATTGTTAACCTTGCTCTGAGGGATATTAGGTTATCAGTCCGATTCCTGTCCTTCCTTAACCAATCCAAATGACTCTAATTGTGCTATAACTTACCTTGTAATCCCCTCCATTCAGAGGGAGCTCTAATGCTTTTAATAGAGATTATTAGCCAGATGAAGCCAGGGACTTGAGATGAAAGAGTAGGTGAAATGACAGTGGGAATGCTACACTATTTATGAACACTGCTGCATTTCCTTCAAATACCCAGCAGTAACCATCATCCACCCAGCTGGATTTCTAGCTGTTCCAATCAAATCTAAAAGAAATAATCCCAAAATCCCCAGGTCTGGATTTGAAGTTAGATTAAAATTCCTTGTTAAATTATCAGAAGATGCCAAAATTCCTGAAAGGATGTCATAATGGGCATGTGAATCATTATATTAGTTAGAGATAATATTCTGATGCATGTAACAGGAAGTCCAAATCACAGTGGCTTCAACAACGTAGTGGAATGGGGCTTCAGAGAGAGGTTCTTCCTGAAAGCTCCAGAACACACTGGCGAAAGCCTAGGTAAACCTCTTGGCTTCCCTCTAAAGGCCTCTAGAATACTGATCCAGCTCAAGTCATCATGTCTAACTTCTAGGCAGGAGAGAAAAGAAATAGGCAGAAGGGCTTTCCCAAAACCTTCATCCAGAAATCTCTGCCTACATCTCATTGGCCAGGACTGTCACTTGGCTACTCCAGATGGAAAAGAGGCTAAGGAATGTATAGTTTTTTAGGTACTCACACCTCTGCTTCTAACAAAATGTAACATTCTGTTAGAAAAGAAAAGAGGGGCTTAGGGGGGCGGTAAATGGATATTAGATAGGCAATTAGGAACCACTGCCACAGCGATGACGAGTTTACCGATACTGAATATATTTTTTTAATGTAGCAACTTACAAGTTGGTGGCTCATGACATATCAAGCAATTTTCTGTGACACAATTCTGGCAACTATTTTTCCAAAGTATTTTTCATACTATTTACCGGAAGAAATGGAAAGTCACCATCATACTAAACAGCCAGTTACAGCCACCATCTCTTCAACTAGCTGCAACAGATCAATGTCCAGACCGATTTCCTTCACATTTCAATTTTAGTATCATGGAAGAAAAAGAATTACAAAAATGTTGAATAAAGTTTTCTAAAATATTCAGTTTTTAGACGCAGTAAGTTAATAATAAATCAAAAAAATAAAACTTCCTAAATCCTAAAGAGAGTAATTAATTTCCTGACAAATTTTTTTCAGAATAAACAATGACTCCTCAGTCTGCCCTTTTCTGACCTAAAGCATTATTCTGCATTCATCCAAATAATTTTTTTTTAGATTTTATTTATTTATTTAATTTTTAGAGAGTAGGGAAGGGAGGGAGAGAAATATTGATGCAAAAGAGAAACATCAATTGGTTGCCTCTTATACACACCCCAACCAGGGATGGAACCTGCCACCCAGGCATGTGCCCTGACTGAGAATCAAACCAGCGACCTTTCCCTTTGCAGGACAACACCCAACCAACTGAACCACACCAGTCAGGGCTTATTTTAATTTTTAATTTATTGTTATTATTTGGCATTTCATAAAATCAAGTAATGTGGCCTTTTCTGCTGAAGTATAGTTATCAGAACACAAACGTTTCCTCTCAATGTAGCAGGTGTGAATAATGCTATATTTAGCCAGTATCGCCCCACATTCTTCAGTCCTCCTCTTTATCTTTTCCTTGCATAAAAATCCATTTTAGTAAAATGGAGTGCACTATTCAAAAAAGCCTATTTTGTCCAAATAGTAACCACATATTTCATGGAAGATTTTTAAAAGGGATAGTCAATTCACTAAATATTCCATGCCTACTTTATAGATTTTTCTCAAATATATTCTCTATTTTGTGCAAAGGTTTGCTTGTTCTCTCTGAAATAACTGCCACATTGAAGTCTAAACTAAGTTCAATATATATCATAAAAGACTTTAATTAAAATAAACAAAAGCTAAAAGTGAATAAAAGATATGTGTGCTGTATTAACCAAAGGAAGTTGAATGTCATTTTTTTTAATCTTTGAAACACCTAAGGATTGTCTCCTGTACCAGACAAAGATCACCTGACGCCTGCAGCTGCTAGTTCTGATTCCGTTCTCTCATTTCCTTCAGACTGGGATCTGACTGCTCATCTGCACCTGTTTATAGCTCACGTGCCCTCTTCTCATCCCTGTCCAGCTCCCAGAGCTCACGCTCTTTCAACTCTCCTCCCTGGCGGCCACGAACGTTTCCTGTCACGGCTACGACCCCCTCCATTCTACATTTCTACCCCACTGAGGATCACAAATGCCTGGAAGCCCTCCTCACGTGAGGCACTTCATGACAGGCCTAAAAAGAATCTGAGGAACCTCTGCCAGTAAAGTGTTATATTTCATAAGAGTAGATGATAAATCAAGACTCAAAGCTAAACTTCCAAAGTAATTTTTCATATAAGTATGATGAATAAAGTTCTCTAATTATCAACTGGTTAAGAATTTATATTAAACCTCTGGTAAATCAGTACTTTTGTGTGTGTGTATATATACGTATATATATGTATACATATATACGTATATATATACATACATATATACATACATATATATACACATATATATACATCTCTTATATATATATATATACACACACACATTTAGAAAAGTTACTAAAAAGTCAATCATTTTTCTTATAACTACCAGACTATTTTTCATACCTCACCCTTGTCATTCACAAAGACAAAGCTGCTAATGCAGTCACAGACTCAATCCCAAGCACTCCAGTTAAGCTATATGGTCTCATCTTTGCAACGTATCATAACCTATAAACCAACTTATGAGCTAGAAAGAGAACTACCTGAAAGTACATGAAAATAAATGTACAAATGCATTATCAATGGGAAAGAGGGCCACCTCAAAGCACATGCACTATTTAATGGTGATTCAGTGCATTAATTTCAAATACAAACATCTTGCTTTATTAATCGTATGTAATTATGCAGCAATTAATCATATATAAATGAACAACATAAGCCATAACCAGCTTTTCTCCAAAATGGTAATAGTAGTATCGATCCCTCAGCTTTTCCAAGGACAACAGATACGAAATAAAACCTTGACATCTGAGCCCAGTTTGAACATTGGCAAGTGCAATCCAAAGTAAGCTCCAGGCTGAGCTACTCTAACTGCAGTAGAGCTCTTCTATATCTGCATTTACGGAATTTTCACATTGAGAGACGGTACGAGACTTTTATTAACCACCTTGGGAGGAAGGGGGGAAAAAGTACCATTAAGTGCTGTTATTCCTACTTTCACACACACACACACACACACACACACACCACTTTTTCTGTGGATTTATTAATTCACTCATTCATTTGACAAGTATTTATGGGTTTCACTCTCTGAGCAATGCCCAACCTTTAAACAATGTAAAAGAAAGCTAAGGAATTAGTGTGACCCAGATACGGAAGGACTTTTCAACCAGTAGAGCTGGAAGATAGCTTTTAAAAAGAAGAATCCAAAACCGCAGAGAAAAAACCACAAGTTGGTAAGCCTTGTCAATTCATAAACAGCAATAATTAATGTTGCTGTTTTTGTAAGTAGCAACTATATTTGTATAGAAACTATCACTTTAGAATATGAATGTCTAATGAGATTTAGCTGAATGGACACAAGATTGTTCTGAGACTAATAACAGCCTCTTCCAATTAAGCTTTATTTTTTCTTTTTTGGTTTTTGCTTTTTTTTGTGAAGTAGGGTCACTCAACAATTCCAGAGAAAGCAAGGAGAAAGCATATCCCAAGTCTCTGGCTGCTCTTCCCATCCTCAAACAATTCCTTGTTCAGATACACAGCCACAGAAGTTCAAAGGTCACTGGCATCTTTATACTCAGTTCCATGGTAGTTACAAACAAACTTTTGTCCCCATTCTTTCAATGACATGGGCTGCAACCATGACACTGAACTCTTTCATCTGAGGCCTGCGTGTGCATTACTTAACCGAAGGGCCATAGTATTTCATTTATGTTTCAACCATAAATTATTAAAACTCTATTGTGCAATAAAATAATTTATTTACCTGGGCACAGATGAATATTAATTCTAGCCAAACACAAAGAACATCACTGGCAGTAATGGTCTTATAGTTTCCTGTCATAATTACCACACTTCACATAACAATATTCTGTAGAGCTCTGCTGACTTTGTCAGGATCTTTCTCATCCTTGCCTTTATTTTAAATCACATACATGATTAAAAAATAAATTTATTATATGTTTTTATACAGAATTGTATATCCTAAAGTTCTTTCCTAAAATAGGAGAATACATTCCTGACTGGTGTGGCTCAGTGGGTTGGGAACTGTCCCTCAAATCAAAAGTTCACCAGTTCTATTCCCATGCAGGGTACATGCCTGGAGAGCAGGCCAGGTCCCAGCTGGGGGCATACAAGAGGCAACCTATTGATGTTTCTTTCCCTCTCTTTCTCCCTCCCTTCCCCTCTCTCTAAGTACAAATAAATAAAATCTTTAAAAAATAAATAAATAGCCCTGGCTGGTGTAGCTCCGTGGATTGAGCATGGGCCTGTGAACCAAAGGGTTGGCAGTTCGATTCCCAGCCAGAGCACACGCCTTGGTGGCAGACCAAGTCCCCAGTAGGGGGCAGGAGAGAGGAAACCACATACTCATGTCTCTCTCCCTGTCCTACTCCCTCCCTTTCCCTCTCTCTAAAAATAAATAATTAAAATTTTTACAAAATAAAAATAAGTAAGATGACATACATAAGAAACTTCAGTTATAAAAGTTATTTCGAAATAGAAAAGAGCCTAAAATATACATATATTATAATAAATACAAAACAGTATAATAACTTAGAACACAAATAATTTTAGCCTTACTTATATACTTTAATAACTCCCGAAGCATAAAAGTAAAGTATTTGTTAAAAGTGTCCATTTAAACCACCAATTTTTAAAGAAATTCCTATTACTTTCATGTGCCAACAGCAACCTCCAAAATCCATTCTAATATAATAAAGTATTGTTATTATAGCTGAATAATAAAAAAATAATTACTCCCCCTAAAAAATTGGCAAATAAGCAAAATTACAGACGCACTTTGAAATAATGTTTTTTAACAGAAGCGTTGAGAGCCCCACGAACACAACCCAACTGAAGCAAGCTGCCGAGAGGCCTTCGCCGGCACAGCGAGTCTGCCCCACACAGAGATGCTCCTTAGCTGTTTCCGACTAAGGCCAGTGCTTCCAGCAGGCCCAAGTACTCGCTAAATTTACTGAGCCACTGACACTGTGCTAAACCATACTCCTCACTCAGAGAATATAGACCCAAACACTTTTTTAAAATTTCAATGAGCATACAGTGCAAAAGAATACAACTTAAAGAAGCAAAAAAGAACAAATCACATAGCAAAGACAAAAGAAACATGGAAATATTGTTGAAACTGAGTACAAAGCGGCTCTGAATAGGTCTAAATAGAAGGAAAACAGTCTAAAGTAAAAAAAAAAACAAAAGTTATTCCAGATTTTCTTGCATAAAATTGGGTAACTCAAAAATATTTCTAAATCACTAGTGCCTTTATAGACTCATTTAACCAAGTTTCTTTTTTCTACTTCAACTAAAAACACTGAAACACTAAGAATATCCTAATATTTTTCATATCACTTACCTAGCTAAAACTAATATGAACGATTTTCTGAAACTTCTCTTTCGGACCTTCCCTTTGCACCTTCCAAGAGGTTAACTTATAAAAGAACAGTTCCACCTACAAGAAATCGGTTCTCTATGTGCTGAGGCAGGAGCCCTTGTTTTGATTAGGCAAGAATGCTAAAAGAAAGAAAGCCAGTAAAAACCAAGCATTTCTTCTGTTTCCACCTCTCTCCTATGCCAAGTAAGCAGGTGATGAATTCACCAAATAGTTTTCAGGACATACTCTTAAGCAAATAAATGTATGGAAACTGCTTCCTGTCAGGAGCAGAGTTGATAAAGCAATTTATTATGTTAATCGAAGTAATTTAGATTTTAAACATCTCACTAAGTGATTCCCAGATTATTAATGGTGTAATAGGGAAAAAAAGCAAACTATATTAGGTTCGAATTTAGCAGGAAATTAACGTGCTACCAGCAATGAGTTAGAAATTCTGTTTGCTGCTGCTATTGTAAGAAAAAATTTTTCAAATTTCTTATGGTTTTGATAACTTGTTTATGTTTAGCCATTACCATATCGACATATGAAAAGTGAATATGCACCTTTACATAAATGGGGAAATTATGTCTGCCCTTCACATACAGATTAAGAGAAAATATGAAAATCTGACAAAATGTTCACAGTGTTCACCTAGAAAGGAATAAATCCGGCATGCCAGACATAAACTAAAATAAAATTAAAATAAACTTCTTCAGTTTTGAATTTTACTCAACTTCTAAAAAGTCTGTACTATAATGAAAATTATTCTAGCTCTCTTATATTTGTTTTTAATTTTTAACAATATAAATGGTATCAAGAAAGCCTCTGCTTTTTATCCCCTACAAATTCACCTCCAATAGGTAGGTAGTAAATATTCACCAAATTATGCTGAGATCAGTTTAACCCAAATTACAAATTAAGAGCTATAAAATCTAGCTAAAGATACCATTTGAAAACCACTCATTTCAAAATAAAGTTTTATACACTTTGGGGAGTTTTTAAAATGTCAGGTCAGAATGCATTCTCACAAGAGGAACAGTTCAACATACATATGGGAACCTGTATGTTTTCCCAGATGAGTCAACAACAAAGTCAATTATTGTACACTTTTTAACTATACCAAAAAGAAAGAGGAGCATTTTTTTAAAAATGATTAAAATGGACAGAGGCCTTAAATAAAATTTTTTCCAAAAGAAAACACACAAGTGGACAACAGGTACATGAAAAGATGTTCAACATCACTAATCATCAGGGATGCAGATCAAAGACAATGAGCTATCCTCTCATGCCTGGTAGAATGGCTACAGCCAAAAAGACAAGTGTTGGTGAGAAGGTGAAGAAAAGGGAACCCTTACGCACTGTGCACGGGAATGTAAACTGGTGCTGCCACTATGGAAAAGTTTGGAGATTCCTCAAAAAATTAAAAACAGAACTGCTATGTGATCCAGCAATTCCACATCTGGGTATACAAAGGAAATTAAATCACTATCTCAGAGAGGTATCTGTACCTCCATGTTCACTGCAGCGTCCTCACAATAGCCAAGACATAGAAACACATAAGTGTGCATGGATGAATAAATGGATAAAGAAAATGCCGTGTACACTCTATATACAATGAAGCATTATTCAGCCATAAAAAATAAAGAAATCCTTCCTTTTGCAACAACGTGGACAGACTTTGACAAATACTGTACGTTCTCACTTATATGTAAAATCTAAAAGGGGTAAATTTATACAAATAGAGAGCAGAATGGTAGTTGACAGGGGCAAGGGTGGGGAACATAGAGAAATTTCAGTCAAAGGGCACAAATTTCCAGCTGTGCGATGATCATGTTCTAGGGATCTATGTACAGTATGGTGAAGACATTTGACAGCAGTGTTATGCACTTGAGATGTTAAGATAGCAGATCTTAAATATCAGCATCATACCAAAAAATGGTAATTATGTCAGGGGATGAAGATATCAACTAACCTCATGGTAATAATCATTTCACAACATATACATCTTAACCTTACAGATCACATGTCAACATTATCTCAATAAAGTTGGAAGAGGCAAAAAGCATTAAAAAAAAAACAAATAAATCAAACAAAACCAAAAAAAAACCCTTTTTCTGACACCTGTATTACATATCCTGAATACAAGTCAGTATTTCTTATTGTTGCTAAATTGAAAATATCACCCATCTATACCAATTTTCAAGTATCTTGGGCTCTGCAAAAGTACTCAATGGCATTGTACAATTAGGTAATGCTTACAGCTTTAAAACACAGTACATTTCATTATAAATACAGTAATTTCAGTGAAAACATTGTATTAGGAAAAATAGCTTTTTCAAAAAGAGTGATCTGTTTCCTGAAGACCTTACTTTAAGAATGCTGAAACCTGTCCTGGCTGGTGTGGCTCAGTGGCTTGAGTGCCGGACTGCAAACCAAAAGGTCACCAGTTCGATTCCCAGTCTGGGCACATGCCTGGTTTGCAGGCCAGGTCCCCAGTAGGGGGCATGCCAGAGGCAACCACACATTGATGTTTCTCTCCCTCTCTTTCTCCATCCCTTCCCCACTCTCTAAAAATAAATAAATAAAATCTTTTAGAAAAAGAAAAAGTTCTGGAGATCAGTTTACCAAAAGTGTACATATACTTAACACCTCTGAACTATAAACCTAAAAATAGTTTAGACAGTAAATTTTGTTAAGTAAATTTTACCACAATAAAAAAAAATTAGTATGGGTAACTACTTCAAGGGGCAATTGTGATGATTAAACCAGATAATATAGGTAAGGGGTCATGAATAGTTCCCAGCATATCAATAAATTAAATATTGTTAGCAATAACAGTAGTTACTGATATTATTAATGAGACATGTATTTACCATTTAGCAAAACTAATCCTGAATTCAGGATTATAAAAAAGCATTCCTCAAGACCTCGCTGCTGTGGCTCAGTGGACTGAGCACCAGTCTATGAGCCAAGGGGTCACCAGTTCGATTCCCAATCAGGGAACACGTCTGTGTTGAGGGCCAGGTCCCTGGTTGAAGGCACATGAGAGACAAGCACACATTGATGTTTCTCTTCCCCTCTTTCCCTCTGCCTTCCCCTATCTCTTAAAATAAATACATTTTTTTTAAAAAAAGCATTCCTCAAAACTCAAGCAAGAGAGTTAAGTATATTAGGACTAGGGAACATCTGATTGTTCTTGGTCTGCTAGAGTGACATAATGAAGCAAGTTTAAGGAGGAGGATATGGCAATGTTGATCAAAGGAAGACAAAAATTAAGTATGGAAAAGCCACTGTGAAGAAATGGAAAAGTGCTTCAGGGATGTTCTGGTCATGCCTCAGACCCCAAAAACAAGGGAAAAGAGAAAGAACTTGTGTTAGAATGCTAAGCAACCATTCCTTCAAATTTGTGCTTTACTCAATAAATACAGCTCCTCATAGAAGTCACATTGGTTAGCAAGTCAACAGAGAAAAACCAGCTTAGTTGCATGAAAAAAAAACATTCAAACATAACAAGCCTGTCACCACTTAGAAAGCCTTTATAAAAACCCCAGATTCTCTAGAAGCAATAGAGAATGGAATAAACATCATGCTCTACTCTCATTGACAACCTGTTCCAAGGAGGGAGGCAGACCATTAAGAATGTAAAATACGGAGGCACAAGGACTTTGTCATCGCTCATACCTTCTAATGCCCATCACCATGACAGTCAGCTAAATATACAAACACACCTTCATTTCCCAAAACTTTTAGAGCAGGGTTTCTCAACCTCACACCACTGACATTTACACCAGATAGTTCTTGGGTGGCAGGGGCACGTAGCAACTATCCTACCCATGAGTAACATTGGAGAACTAGTTATTCTACATGTGAGAACATAAATCTGGGAAACATTCCTTTCCCAGCCCAACTTAAATGTTTACAAATCATTTCACATTATTTATAGAGTAATACTGACAGAAGCACAGGTACTTTGAGGTAAAAAAAGATCTAGATTTAAATTCTGAATCAATCCACCACTTAGTTGGGTGACTTAAGCAAGTGATTACACTTATCTGAGGTTTACGTAAAATAACATTTGTAAAGATCAATATAAAGTAGGTGCTAAATTAAAGGGAAATGAACTTATATTTATGTGCCAGAACTTTATCATAACTGATTTAGGAAAGAACTACTTCTAAAAGTATTGCAGTTTTCTGCCTTAATGTAATCTAACTTTTTATAAATGACACAGGGTGACGATTTCAGACAAACATCATTCTAATAATGAAATATGACACTAATCTAGGGAAGAGAGCTATCAAAATGGACAACACAGAGAATCAAGTTTCAAAACACTGGATCAAGTCTGACCAAAACAAAAAAGATACTATTAAGAATGATTAATGTAAAGTTGAGTCTTCAGGTTAAAAATCAACAATAAAGAAGTCATATAACATAAGTTGGGGTAGAAAAACACTAAAAAATTTGATCCACTGCATGCCCTAAATGAACCTGAAATGATAGGCTGCCCAAAAAAAAAGTATAATCAAAACAATTTGGGTTAGTAGAGAGAATATGCCAAAATAAGAGTCAGAAGAATGGAGCTCCAGTTTCAGCTGCCCTACTTGAGTGAGAATATGTGGCTAGATTAAGCCACTTAACCTGGATCTATATCCTCATTAATAAGAAGGGCACAAACCTACTTTGACACCTCCAACATTGTCAGGCAGATCAAATAATGATGCTGATAAAAAAAATTCTCTTAAAGCTGTATGTAAAGCACAGGAAACGATGAGCCCGGCATAGTCACCATCTACCAGTCTGGAGCAGGGCTTCCCAATCTCTTCCGCTCCCGGCACATACAGAAAATGACTGTGCTGGTGCAGGCACACTGGGGTAAATAAGCCATGCGTGCTGTTGCTGGGCAACAGTGATCAGCCTAGAGGCTCCTGCCTCTCCATGACTGACAACACTCTCTGAGGACTAAGGAAATCAGTGTTTCTGGCCCATCTGTACCACATTCAGAGCAGTGCCTAGCACACTAGTGAGAAAGCTCTAATTAGAATACTGTGTCTAATTTGGAATACTATAAGAGGAAATTTAACATTTTCCACAGTAACTAGCCCTGGCAAACAGAATCAAGACCAGAGTCTGACAGTGATAGAACAGTACTATCTTAGCAATAGGGACCCCTGCTCTGGGCCTGGATCCGTGGAAGGTCATGCTCTGGACTCCTACTGGCCACAACCTTGACCGTGGGGGGCCAGTTGTTCTCCCGGCCTAAAAGGTGTGCCCGTCTGCAGCCTACATACCCCAGTCCTCCTCTTGTCCAGTACCTCAGAATTTCTGGCCTACTTCCAGGGTGCGCTCAGGCCTCTTTTCTGAGTTAGTCCTCCCAAGGGAAGACGAACTCATCAGTATTTACAACCCTAGAGCCAAGGGATAGTCAAGGAGTTGCTGTCTGAAAGGTGTGGGGGGATGCATGGGCTAGAGCGTCCACAAATGTGCACATACAAAGGCCCTCGTGCAAGGAGCCTGCAGGGAAAAGGGGATCTCAGGCTGAAGGCTGCTCCTTTACAATTTGTCCTGGAGCAGAACGCGGGCATGTCTGAGAATTCTGTTCCACTCTGATCAGGTCAACTATGACATTTTGTTAAGGCAGGCAGTGGAACCGCCTTATCAGTTAGTTTGATTTAGAACTTGTAAATTTTTAGACATGTGGTATATGGATTTCATTTGTATTCTTGTCCCAAGTCCCAAAAATGTTAGGGATGGGCCTGGAAAATGAGCTAAAAACCTTGTCATATGAGGAACAGTTGAAGAAAAGGAGTATATTTAGTCTAAAAAGGCTGATAGGAAGACAAAAGAACCAGCCATTTTTCACATGACGGCTAAAGAGCCATCATGTGAAAAATAAAGCATATCTGTGTGGTGTTGGAAATTCAGGGAGCTACATTCCACTTAATATAATAAGGAATTTTTAAACAGTAAGAGCTCTTTTTAAAAAGAGTTGGACTGTCATGTAACTGAGTTCCCGACACTGGAAATACAGAAGCACGGGGCAGATGATTATCTTCCAAGGATAATCTGAAGGAATCCTGCTCTTGGAAAAAGGTAGGACTGCATTCCCTAGAGGTCTGTATAACTGCAGCATTCAACAGTCCTATGAAAGCTGTAGCTCCATATGCAGAACAAGTGGTATGAGACACAAGGCTAAATTAAAGTTAAATCCTGAAGTGACCTCTCTTTCTTAAAAAGTTCCTGCTGTCAGCTCACTCTTGTCATCTGCCTCTTCATAACACAGAGGTGAGTTCCTCTACTCCACAACATTAATCACTGAATAAAGGCTAAAGCGGCCTGTCAAGGGACTTTTTTCCCCATCCTCCAGAAAATCATAACCTTCCCTACTACTCCCAGTTGAATCCTTTGATCTGTCATCATCACTGAAGACCTGGCCTTCCATTCCCACAATGGACTCGGGCACCTCTGTGTCGTCAACAAATGATTTATTAAGTAGGAATGTTAAGTATTCAACAAGTATCCAGACAGAGCCGCTGCCCCTCAAATAGTTTATGGAGAGGGGATTATAAATTAAACACATAAGCAATTAAATAATAAACTAATATAAAGAAGATAAACAGGATCACGTAGAAGACAAATTGGAATGCTGCACTTTTACAGGTAATTACAAAGGCCTCTCTCTAGGGAAGACAAAGAAGGCAGTCACGCAAAGATCTGAAGGAAGCACATTCTAAACAAAAGGAACAGCAATTGAAAATCCCTCAGAAGGTATGTGCTTACCTTGTACAATAGATAAAAAAGAGCATCTTCCACTATACACCCGTTGGAATGGCCTAAACCCAGAACGCTGGCAATACCAAGTGCCAGAGAAGAAGGAACACACTCGTTCATTGTGGGTGGGAATGCGAAATGGTGCAGCCACTTTGGTATTGCAGCCACATATATAAAACTAAATATACTACAATTCAGCCATCACATTCCTTGGTATTTAACCAAAGGAAGTGAAACATTATGTACAAGAAATCCTGCACATGGGTGTTTAAGCAATTTATTCATAACTGCCAAAATTTGGAAACAAGCCAGATGTCCTTCAGCAGGAGAGTAGATGAACTGCCATGTGTCCACAGTGGAATATTATGCAGCGCGAAAAAGTAATGAGCTATCCACCCATGAAACAATATGGGGAAACTTAAATACATACTACGTGACAGAAGCCCATCTGAAAAGGCTACATACTGTACACTACCAACTATATGACATGCTGAAAAAGGCAAAACTATGAGTCATTAGAGATCATTGGTAACTGGGGTTCGGGGTGGGGAGAGGCAAGGGATGAACAGGTGAAGCATAGGGTATATTTAGGGCAGTGAAACTACTCTGTATAAAATGTATAACACCTAGAGTGAACCCTAATATAAACTAAGGACTCTGAGTGATAATGTTGTGTCAACATAGGTTCATCAATTATAACAACTACACCACTCTGGGGATGTCGATAGTAAGAGAGGCTGTTCCTGGGTTGGAACTCTCTGTACCTTCCACTCAATTATGCTGTAAACCTAAAACTGCTCTAAAAAATAAAGCCTATTAAGAAAGAAAGAGAGCATCACTGTGACTGCAACCCAGTGAACAAGTAGAGAATAGAAGATGAGGGTGGAGAGAAAGCCAGAAGCCTGATCATGCACTACACTGTGAACTACATTACTCTTTGTAATTGGGAGTGGTCTTCGGCATCGTAGGGTATTTAGCAGGACCCCAGCACCCTACCCACTAGATGCCAGTAGCACACCACCCCACACCCAGTCCGGACAATCAAAAATGTCTCCAGACATTGCCAAATGTCCCCTCAGGGCAAAATCTTCCCCACTGATACAGGGCTTCGTGAGTGGCCAAGACGGAGGTTTAGTTTGCATGATAAAATTTTTACCTTCTAGTTTTAGTGTTAAGTATATTAGAAAGCCAGAAGCAGGTCATACAATCAGATTAACTTAGCATTATTTTTAGTTGTATGGGACAGGTAAGGAGGGCAGAGACCAGAGCAAAGGCAGGGAAGTCTGTTGGCAGTTTTCCAGAGGAGAAAGGCTACTAGCCTAGGTTTTTCACAGTGAAAAAGCTGAGATGCAGTCAGGTCCAGTTTATGTCTGAAGATGGAGCTGAGAAGACTTATCTACCATGAGATGAGAAGAAAAAAACGGAAGGTGACTCCAAGGGTACAGCCTGCATGATTCAATAGGTGGTAGTGCCACCTACTGAGACAGTGAAGACTTGGGAGAGGTGAAGGCAGGAATGCGTGAAAGAAAGAGTAATTTATAGTTCACTTTCGTCCATGTTACATTTGAGGCATCTATCAGACATTACACGGAGGAATGAGGTTACATGAGTCAAGGGGGAAAAACTCAGCATTAGAGAGGAGAATTGAATCCTCTTCAGCATATAAATGGTATTTGAAACCACGAAATTGGATGAAATAACCTGAGCAGAGTCCAGGGACATTCCAAATTTTAGAGCTGGGGGAGGGACAGAGATAAGCTGGCAAAAAGACACAGAGAATGGGTAGGTAATAGATCAAAGATCAAAGTCATCCAATGTGAAATGCTGGTAAGAAGTCAGTAAGGTGTAGGCACTGAAGTGGTCACTGGCTTTGGCAAGATACAAGCCATGGCAGCCTGAGGAAGTCAGTACAGCAAATATAAACATCTCTTGCTGTAAAAGAAAACACAGAAATTGGGCAATAGCTGAAGGCAATCATAAAATGGAGGCGAGTATGGTTTAAGAGAGGTGATTTATTCAGTTAAAGTATCACGGGCTCCAACAAGACCAAATTGTATTCTCCTCTCACTTAACCACCCAGAGATAAATGAGCAGTCCAAGGCTCGGGGAGGGGGGAGGGTTCTGCTCCACGAGACCATCCAAGGACCCGTCTCTCTCTCTCGTGGATCCGCATCCTCCTAAAGTGTTGCTCTCACCCACAAGGTAGAACAAAAGAAAGGAAAGAGAAGCAGAAGGCAACTAGCTTCCTGAGACCATGACCCGGAAATCCCGTACACCACTTCTGGGCATGTCCCTCTGGCCAAAATTTAGTCACATGGCTACATCTACCTGTGAGAGAGAGGCTGGGAAATGTAGTGTAGTTGGGCACCATGTGCCCAGACAAAACTTGAGGGTCCTATTACTGAAAGAAAGCTGCAGAGAATGCCATTTGGTAAACAATTAATCATCACTGCCACAAGTAATATAAGGCAGGTTCGCCTACTAAAAGAGATGATCTGGTAAGGAGAGAACAATGATTTAGGGAAGAAAATAACTGCAGGAGTGGAGGCCTTAAAAAGGCAAAAATGAATGTGAGCAGGGTGTAAATTTTTGCCTCAAAAAAAGGGACACTGTGGTCTCCTGTCACTTCTCAAATGCTTAACTTTACAGAAGAAAGGTTGTCCCCTAATGCATTTCCAGCAGGTTAAAGTTACCCTTCCCTCCCATCTAATAAACCAAGCGATCAGAGAATCAATGTAAAACTCTGGTCTGCACTGCACAGTTCTCACTTGGGTTGTCTCCTGATAGGCTGATTCCGAGATGCTGCTTCTCCATCAAAGAGAATAGGACCAATTTCAGAGCTGGAGGGAGTCTACTAAGCTCATTTTACAAATGTTCAAGGCCACAAAGTACCCTCTCCAACAGTGCATCCCAAGTCTTTCAACTGTCAGATAGGAGATCATCCCAGTGTCCCCTTGCCTACCCTTTTATAAGAATCTTTCTCACAATGTAGTTTATCTTCCCAATAAAATGAACATTTTCTGAGCACAAAGAGTCAATGCCACCTTCTTTCATGTCTATTTCCCACTGGATCTAGCATAGTACAAAATATGTAACATGTACTCAGAAAATACTTCTACTGATAAAAAAAAAGATTTGGTTTTCCTCATCCTACTGGAGCCAAGACTGCTACTGAATCTGGATGGCCACTGGATATAAAGCAACTACTAGGTCAATGGTAACTAGGCAAGTGCAAAAGGATGGTCCTTAGTTTTTTTTTAAAAATTAGAATCATAATTTTGGAGCAATAAAGGACCTTACTTCTAGTCTGACCCCTCATTACAGATATAAGGAAAATGAAGTTCAGAGAGATGAATTACTTGTCCAAAGTCACATACAGTTTAGAGCAGAGCCAACAACAGAACCCAGGTCCTGTGACTTCAAGTTCAAATTTCCTTTCTCCATTAAGGTTACTTGACTTTTATGTCTGGGCTTAATATACTAGGTAGTTATTGAATTCCACACATGTTCTTCAAAACTGTTGAAAGTGCTACTCTTCTTAAAGTATCCTTTTACCACGTATCTCTCCAAAGAAAAAAGGAACAGAATTACAGTTTCCATCCTTTCATTCCTAGGGAATAAAAACAATGCAGTCAAATGGCTTGCCCAAGATCACAAGGCTGAACTCCATACAGTAACGATCATATGATTTTTAAGTGCAAACAAACTGAATATCTACTTTAGAATTATTTCCCAGAGCATGGTGCCCATCTTTTCTAATAGAAACAATGTAAACACATCGTGACACTTCTATTATAGCGGGGTCACATGCTTTTCCTTCCCATACTTTCCATCTCCACAGCCTCCAATATTAATATATATTACAATCCATAATGTAAAGTAAGTAGTAAATGGACATATGACCATAAGCCAAATAACAGAATCTGTCTAAAAACCAGAATTCTACTTCCACAGTGAACATTGTGGTTCATACATCTGCTATGAGAAATTAAACCAAACACCTCATTTCTCACATCCTTTTATATGTCCTAAAACAATCTTCTTTAAATACCAGGGAAAGCCCTCTTGTCCAGGTACACTGCAAAACTATAAACAGCTATCTTACAAATCTTTACTACCCTGGGGAATATTCTCTCTTAACCTTCATCTCTTTCCAGATAGAAAACTGGTTGGTTGGTTGGTTGGCTGGTTGAATCTCAAAAGAAAATACTGTCTCCTCATGATAGCGGGTCTTCTTTACATCTTTACCTTTCCTGAGGTGCTACAACTAGAACCCTGCAGTTTCGTTTTCAAAGTGCTGCCGCTCCATGTGAAATAGAAGGCCTTGGTCTTCATCCATCCCACCGTTCCATGAAGGACCACGTGGGAACATCGACGCCCTTCCATCTCCCTTGAATCATCACGCTGCATTCAAGCATCACCCAAGGCATGAAACTACACAACTGGCAGGACTGCAAAAGCCACAATGACCCCAATTCTGTCTCTTTTAACTCAATCAGAACAATGGCCTGGTTTACTTGTTCACTCTTAGTTCGAGGGTAATGTTACATAAACCAGCACTCGAAGTTAAAACGCACATCCAATTTCTCAATTGTAACATAATTTAAGCCAAAAACTTCAAAAAGCAGTTTAATATTAAAGCCTCTAATAGTAAACTAGGTCTTTAGAAAAATATTGTTTTATTATTATAACTTTAAGAGGATATTTTAGAGATGCTAATGCAAATCATAAGGAGGGCTTAGAGAGTGTCATATACATGTAAGGAAAGCTACCTAACCCTGGCCTAATTAAAAAAGGCTTTTCTCACATATCTTACCCAGACCAAAAAAAAAAATACCAGTATCAAAATAGAACTGATATTTAAATTGAGTTTGCAAACACAGACAGAATGGTATTAGAAAATTATCAAAAACAAGGATGTCTGAAAAACTACCTTCCCACCCACTCTTTTTTTTTTTTTTTTTTTTTTGACAGACAGAGGACAGGGGTCGGGCAGGGGAGAGAGAGAAAGAGAAAGACGTCAATTTGTTGTTCCACTTATTTATGCACTCATTGGTTGGTTGTTTCTTGTATGTGCCTTTGTGGGGATTGAACCTGCAACCTTGGCACATCAGGACGGCACTCTAACAAACTGAGCTACCGAGCCAGGGCCTCCACCCATTCTCATTCACCAAATAAGTGATTAATAAAAATATAGTATAACATCTAGAAAATTTCTCGTTATTACAATTATCATGTTAACTAAACTAGTAGCTTCAGTAAAGTTGACAAGTCAATAACAACTAAGCATATCACTCAGGACAACTGAATAATATGGGGGCAAAGGTGCTGTACAATAATTTAGGCATATGTTTAGAGTAGGATTTACAATCATCATCACCTGCATCGTACTGAGCGCTTACTAATACTTACATTGCATTAAGACCTGACGTGTACCATTTCATTTAATCATCACTACAACCTTCTAAGATAGATTCTATTGTCATTCTCTGGTTACAAAGGAGGTACCTGAGGCACCAAGATGTCAGGTTTGTCCAGGATCAAGGTTTATGCTCCAAAGCAAAACTCAGTACCTTCCCAGGGTCTTCACCCTTACAATGCTATGATAAGAAATAACGCTTACCCGAAGTAATGCATAAAATTTCAAGTCCTAAATCAGAGTTTGGCAGACTTTTTCTGTAAAGGGCCAGATAAAGAGTGTAATAAGCCTTACAGGCACTACTACTTCTGTCGTAAGAATGCAACTCCGCTGCTGAGCTGCCAGTGCAGCCACAGACCACCCATAAAGGGACGAGCAGGGCTGCGTGCCAAATACCTTCATCTGTGAACACTGATATTTGCATGTCATATAACTTGCACATGTCTGAAATAGTATTCTTTTGATTTTTTCAAGCATTTCAAATTTAATCATTCTTAGTTCACAGCCCATACAAAACAAGCTGTGGGCCAGATTTGGCCAAAGGCTGAATTCTGCCAACTTCTTCCTAAATAATGCAGAAAATATAATTTTTTAAATAAACAGCTCTTCTTACAAATGCTAACTTAGAACCTGCTTCGATACTTTGAACTGATGCTTTGATGAAGCTCAAAGTCTCAATAAACTTTGCCATCTGTCCCAAAATAATGAAACTTCCAAAAGTTCTAAACTGTAGGGACTGCATATAGATGTCCTAAGAATGAGATAGAGTCACAACGTTTTGAAACTGGAAGAGATCTAACACATTCTCATTCCTTACAAGACTAAACTAAACAATGAACAATATTTAGCTCATTTCATGCCATTTCTCTCCTGCTATCACGGTCTTCTGAAGAAAACAGTTGCTAGTCCCTGACATTTGTTAAACGCATTTACAGTCAACAATGAATCTATATATATGATGCAGACAACACACCCAGGCCCACTTGGAAAGGGAAAACACTGCTGAATAAGGCATCTAAACAGAGAATAAGAGAAAAAGAGAGAGAAGCGAAGATGGATGTATTGACATTAAAGTCTCAGCCCAACTGCAGAATAGCTTCTGATTGGGAAATGATGTGGGGGTTGGGAAAAGAAAATAAAAGTAACATAACTACTGGAATTCGAACCAACATCAAAGACCCTAAGGACAGTTGAGCCTGCCTGGCTGCTTCTGAGTCTGTCCCTAGAAAACAAAACAGTTATGTAACTGAGAAAGGTTCTTGCAACTAACATTTCCTCTCTGGCCCACTTACACCCTGTCACCCACCTCAATGTGCACCACTGAAGAATAACCTGGGCTTGCACCCCAGCTATGGCTGGACAAGTCTCTGTCCAAAGTGCTGCTTTATCCCCCGGCCTGCTATGGGGACCAAGGTATGGAGATAACTGGCTTGAGCACAGTTCCAGTCTCCCACCACCCTATGGACTCAGTCTATTGAGCATCACCACATCACCAATTCTAAAAATGAAACGGACTCCAGACAGTCCTGAAAGTGGAAATCACAACAGCATGATGCTCCATCTTCACAAACAACCCTATTAGAAGGAATCCACACCAATGAGTTCTTGAAAAACTTTGAGATCATGTTGTAGCAGCAATTAAAGCTTTTATTTCCTTCACTCTCTAGCCCCAAGGAGCAAATGTCAAAATGTCCAGTTAGACTTCAATTTACCCAATAAGAAAAAAAACCCTGAATCACAACCATCACTACCCCAAAATACTGCAACAATAAATCCAATTACTGGACCAAACTAGCACATTTTCTGGACTCTGAGAGCCACTGTACTCTAGCACCATATTCTTTCTTCCAGTAGAAATACAAATATAGACAACGTTTACAAAAGCAAGCGATGTATCAGAAGTTATTCCTGTTCCGAATGACTTAAAAGGTCTAAATCTGTGCCAAGTAAAAGTCTGAAAGAATGGAACATAAAAGAGATGCTGACAACAATGCAATGTGGCCCAGCTGCCAGCTATCCGTGTAGCATCATGCAGTGCCCCAAGCATTTTAAAAGCAAACTGCAATTCTGCATGCAGATCAAAATTATAATTATCCCAATTCTATTTCCTAAAAGCTAACTATTAAACTGCATCCCAAGCATCCTGCTGTGGGTCTCCTCCCCTCTACCTTCTCTGAGCTTCAGCAAAGAAGGTGAAGTTAAAAGGGGTCCAGAACTGGACTAAAACTAAGGAATCAAGCTTGACCTGCTCTTCCCACCGTTTCTTGTGATCTGTTTGTGAAAACCTTCAACGTAAATATTTCAAGCCAACAAAATGAGAAAGGCACGATATGGGGGTGGCGGAGATTTCAAGGAGGAAAGAAAAGGGACACTAAGTCACCAGTATCGTCCAATATGTAGCAGCAACTTCAGCCAATTATAAAGATGAGAGGGAAAACTCCACCGGAGTCCCGGCGAGCGGAGACCTATCGGAGACCTGTCGCCCAGCCTGCCCCCACCAACCCTGGGGGCGGCACCGCAGGGAAACGCTCGCGCGCGGACCACTGCGCGCGTGCTGTGTCCCCGGAGCCCCGCTGCCATCCCTGGGAGTCGCGGCTCGAGTCCACCTGGAGCCTCGGGCTTGAGCACCGCAGAGGACGAGAAATGCGTCGGCATCCTCGCCTGCCCAGGCCGCGGGGCCACGGGGATGCTAGCGCGGAAGACGGTCGGCTGGAAGCCGGGTGCCCGCTGGAGGCTGGGGCACTGAGCACAGAGGGACGGGGGAAACCCGAGATGGTCTAAGAACATTCGATCCGGAACCTTGACTTGAAAAAGAGTTCTTTTTTTCCAAAAAGGAAAGCAAGGCCCCCCGCAGCCTTCCCCGCGGCGCCTGCCCACGTCACCGGCGCCCCCGGCCCGCCCGCGGCCCCCGCCTTACCGAGCCCCGCGGCCCCGCCGCGCCGCTGCGGCCTCGCTGCGCCCCGATCGCCGCTCCGTGTCTGCCCTCCGCGGGCACCGGGCCCGCCGCCCTTTCCTCCTCAGCCTCCTCGTCCTCCTCGTCTTCGCCTCGGAGCACCGCTCGCGCCGCAAGCCTAACGCCTGGCCGCCCCGGGCAGCCGCGGAGGCTCGGCCGGGCGCCCCCCGCGCCAGCGCCTCATCCCGCCCGGCCGCCCGTCAGGCTCGGGGGCGGGGACGCCGGGCTCCCGGCCGCGGCCTCACAGTCCCCACCTCCGTCACGCGCCACGCTCGCCCGCCCCGGCGGAGTCGGCCCGGGTCCGCGGTCCTCCGGCTCCGAGCCCCTACTAGCCGCCCTCGAGCCGCCCCCGCCGCGCCCCCGCCTCGCTCGCCGGCGCGCGCCCGCCCGAGCTAGCCGCCGGCCCGGCCTCCGCCTCCTGCGCTCCGCCTCCTCCTGCACCGCGATGCCCGCAGCGGGGAGAAGAGGCGCGCCGCCGCGGCCGCGGGCACGAGTACGCGCGAGGGGGGCGGGCGGAGCGCGCGCGTGGCCGGGGGAGGCGGGGGCGCGCCCAGGCCTCGCCTGCCGTTGTCCCGGGAGTGCACGTGCACGGCGCGGGGGCCGAAGGGGTCAGCCGGGAGCGTTAGGGACACTGAGACACTTCCCTAGAGGTTCGGGCGCGGTCTTTTGCTTCTACGTTGCGCTGCGGTGCGAAAATTAAAAAACGTGCCGCAGCAGCGGTAACACCAGGAAGAGACCTCCTGTGAGACTACGGCAGTGGGTCCTCTCCATTCCCAGCTGACCCTTGAATACTGTCACCGAGCCGGGGAGGAAGGGGGCGTTGCCGCAAGTCAGGAAGATCCTCGTCTCTCCATCTCCAGCGCATTTTGATCTAAAATCAGCTCGCATCGGTTACTATGGGGAATGCAGAATCTAAAAGTTCCTTCGGTTTCTTCTTCATTTAAGAGTTACGGACCAAGAGATTGGAAGTGACATGGCAGGAAAGAGGCAGGACAAGAACGGGTGAAAGCAAACCTGAAGGTGCGTGGGTAGACTGAAAAGAGATTCTGGAGAGGAGTGCTGGAGCTTACAGAAACACCCCCCCACCCCCCACCCCCCGCTCCCCGCCTGCGGATGGCACTAACCTCGTTCCTTGCCCTGTTCCTTTTGTTCAGCCTCTAAAGCCTGCGCAGCACAGAAACAACCATCTATGTAACAGCATGTATCTGGACATTCTACCATTTCGGTTTTTTTCCTTTTACATATGTACCTTTCACTCCTTCTGACCCATTTGATATCTAAATGTTGGAAGGAGCAGTTAACCTATGTAATTTAACTCTTAGTCCTACATCATCTAATCCACTGCAGTGATTCCAGCCCACGCAACACGTAGTCATGTCAGTGGGAGTCCTTGAACGTAAAACGTGGCCTTGACCACACTTAGCAGAATTTCAAGGGCATGTACTCGAAGCGGGATTTCACCACGTTCTGGAGAGAAATTAAGCAGTGAACATGGGCAACAATCCCACTCTTGCCAGCTTCAATATAATCAACGTTGACCAAGATTCTAGATGTTTTTGGTGTTTTTTATTTTAGCAGAGAACAACGGATGGAATGAGAAGATTTGCAGAGAGGCACAAACTGGGCTGGGAAAGTTTAAAGAAACCTTCTGTAATAAATGTGTCCTGATACATAGCCACCTACTGGAAACAAGTGCACTTAGGATCCATAACATTCTTCATGGGGACTTCCTAAGTGCTAATGAAAGAAAAGAGCCAAGGAAATGAGGAAAACTAGAGACCTTCAACTTCAACATAAACCCAGAGTTTAAAAATTACTTGCTCCAAACTGCAGCCATTTCAGAAGCTCACCTTTTGTCCACAGAGAGCCATCTCTGCCAGAGCAAGGCAAGTATGCAGAGAGGAATTCAGTAGCTTGTGTTGGTCCTGGAAATGGTGAGCATTAAGCATAAAACCTCCTGTGATGTCAAGAGGAAGTCAGCACGGACATTAAACCAAGTCACCATGAGAAGCAAATTTTGCCCAAGGCTCTAGTCCCTTAACTACTGACAAGTAAGATAATGACATTTTGTAATTTTTTTGTAAAGCCTTCACATCCCACAGTTTTGTCATCACATCCCAAAATTCAGCTGCACAGGCTGAGTATTAAATGGTTTACATGCAGCTGGTGGAAAAGTGAATAACATATAAAGGAGCTGGGATCTGTGCACATATTGGATGACAGATATTTTACTTCAGAGTCTCAAAACATTTTAGTGTCTTTTCATCTATTGGTATTATGTCTAGTTCAGAGAAAGAACAAGTGGATTCCTTATGTGTATCCCAAATGTCAGAGGTATTTGAGCAAGCTCAAGGATGCTGATGCTCCTTACTCTCATTCACATCCAGCATTCGTTCTCTTTGGAAAGAAGCATTCAAATACCCTACGAATAGATAGTTATGATTGCTAAATCTGCAGCTAAACTGAAGGTTTTGACTTCTGGACAACTCTGTGGCCAGCTGAACTTACTGTTTCAGGTGGTTGTGACCAATTACCTCTGACCTAATAATACCCTCAGTGATCCGATTTATTTATCCTAAAAACTGCAACAGTCCCTAAAAAAGAAAAAGCCTGTCCAGCTGTAAAATAATGTTCAGTAACTGCATATGGTTTGATTCCATATTCCCAAGGTGAGGGGCAGGAGTGGGGAGAAAAAGACAAATTCTCCCTCTCTCTCGGAAGCTGCTGGAGGCCTCACCCTGGCCTCCTTTCTCGGCCTTGGCACTGTCATCTTCTGGTAGTAGCATCTGGGCTCACTCTTGGCATCCTGGATCTGTTGCACTGCAGTCCCCTCCAGGCACTAAGCAGCGTCATGGTGCAGACAAGTAGAGCCAGCAAGGAGAGCATCCCTGCAGATCACTGCAACACACTAACCTAACCTTGAGTTTCAGAGAGAGCCTGGGAACTGAGTGAGCAAGAGAAAGCAAGCTTATTTTCATTCTCAAACTGAATGCTCAACAGCTGGCTTGAGAAAAATGAGTTGCTGAAAGTAGGCCAGGCTTAACAGAGAATTCTCCGAACATGACATTTGACATTGCCTTGTTTATTTTTTTTCCTGCCCAAAGGGCCAGTGCCATATTGTGTCCCCATAAGACAAAACAACAAAATAAATTGTTGAAAAAGGCGTGTTCAGTGAATCCCTGGGACATTCACTGAAATGATAAATTTCCCATCTTCTCTCCTCTCCTGGTCACATTTTGGTTCATTATTCTCTATCACAATCATTTAGAACTTCTACTTGTCCTCCCACAAATGTTTGGGTTTTTTTCAGTCTCTAAATCCTGACATCATTTGTACTTACCTACATGTCTGCTCTTGAACAGTTTGGCCAGATAGTAGCTCCCTTTCTACTTCCTCCACTGAGTCCTTCTCCTCTTCCAGAATTCTAAATGTTGACAGCCCCAGGGTTCTGACCTTCAACCTTTCCCATTCTTTCTACTCTCCCTCCCCCAGCAGTCCCCTGCAGCCCTCTCTCTAAATGGCCTCCATTCACTGATGTATATCTTTAACCTTGACCTCTCCCCAGCACTGCAGGCTGAAATATCCAGCTGCCTACTGACAACTCCACTCAGATATCTCAAACTTAGTAAGTCCAAAACAGAACTCTTGATGTTTCATATTAAAAACAAAACCCAAAATTGCTTCCTGTGACTTTTCCCCATCTCAGAGCAAAAACATCCCTTTCTCTGAAACACCACATTCATTTTAGTAGCAAATCCTTCTGGTTCTACCTTCAAAACATATACTGAGTCTAATCTCTTTCCTCTCTCTTAACCACTAACACCCTCATCTGCCCTTCATAATCTCCTTCCTGGGTGACTAATTGGTGTCCTTGTTTTCATTCTTTCCCCTCCAGGGTCTCAACTCAGCAAACAGAATTTCTTTTAAAACATCAGTAAGATAATGTCCCACTCCTTGCTGAAAACTCTCAGTACTCTATGCTTCTAATCACGCTATGACAAAATCCGAAATCCTCTCCCCAGTCTTGAAAGCCCTTCAGCCCCTATTCACCTCTCCGGTCTTGACTTCTTAACATTCACTCCGCCCCAGCTACCCAGGGCTGGCCTCCAGCTGTTCCCTCCACCAGCAAGGAACACTTCTTCCTAGCTTTTAGACGAAATCGGGCATGTTCAGGGTGGTATGGCCATATTCCTAGCTTTTCAATTGACCTCGACTGCTAAATCTCTCTGCTCATTTATTTTCTGCTGTTGCTTATTGCTCTGGAGCTGTCTTCTACAGACTTACTGCAAGTGGGGACTACTGCAAATTATAAAATTATGTAATTTGCAATTCACTGCAAATCAAAACAAATTATACTGAAAATGTAAGAAAAGATCAAGAATCAGCAGAGAGGGGTACATATTAAATGAGTAATGTAATGCCTGTGAGACAAAATCATAGGCTAACTTGCAATTAAGTTTTGATATATAAAAGTTAAAGGTACAGAACATTAAAGCCAAATTACATCTCATTCCCAAATGAAGTAATCACCATGTTGGAAAGGAATGTGGTAAATTTTAGGAGATGTTAGTTGTCCCTTTTTTTTTATCTTGCCCCACAGTGTAAACTTGAACGAGTTAATTAACATTTCTGTGTTTCCATCTGTGAAATGGGCCTGCTTTCTTCCTTCTTTTGTTGATATCATAAAAGTCAAAAAATTTAATTATTGTGAAAAAGCTTTGGAAGAAAGGAAAATTGGAAATCAACACTGATACTTATGTTTCCCAAACTTCTTTGTCTAATACTTTGAAAATGAGGAAGAAATAAATATATTTTTTAAATCAACTAAAGACATGAAAATCACCCAGCATTTCTGAAATGACTGGAAAAAATGTCTGTGGCAGCAAAGCAACCTCAGCCACCGGAGCAAATCACCCACTGCCCTAGGTCTACACCTGGCATCCTCAGGAACAACAGAGAATCCGTTTTATAGTCAGATGTGAACTTCAACCAGAAAATGGAAGGAATTACATTGAAATGTAAGTTTTTGTATAAAGTATTAATCCCACTTCTTATCAGGCAAAATTAGGTGAAGGCTTCTAAAAGAATTAACAGAGGCAACAATAACATTTCCATACATGAGATCCTTAACGTTTGGAAGGGAATGAGGTCTGGGGGACTGTATTTCCTCAGCAAACATGCTGGCTTATTTAAAATGTTTGTTTGAAGCCAATCCAGTGTAGCTCAATTGGTTGGAGCATCATCCCATACACCAAAAAGTTTGAGAGTTCAATTCCTGGTCACAGCACATACCCAGGTTGTAGGTTCAATCCCCAGTCAGGGTGCATACGAGAAGGCAATCGATTTATGTTTCTCTCTTACATCAATGTTTCTCTCTCTCTCTTTTACTCTGCCTCTCTCTCTAAAAGCAATGGAAAAAAAAGTCCTCAGATGAGGATAAAAAATTTAAAAAAATAAATAAAATGTATGTTGATACACAAAGGGAAAATCACATGAAGGCAGAGGAAGAAGTCACTCATTTGCAAGCCAAAGAGAGAAGCCTCAGAAGAAACTAATGTTGCTGACACATTGACCTTATACTTCCAGGCTCGGGAACTATGAGAAAATCTATTTCTATTGTTTAAGCAAAATTAAAATATATGTTTAATTGAGGTGACCTGGAGGAAACTAAATCTCCCACTGGTGACTGTGACGGTGTGGAGACGTTGCCACTTCTCATGAGAAAACACTCTTACACACACACACACAACCTTTCACTGTAAATACAGTGAGTGCTCCACTCCTCTCTCAGAGCTCTCTCTGCCTGAGTCAGCACTCTGCTCAGCTGCCTGGTGATGCTCCCAAACCCAAAGCCTTTTATTAGATCTAAAGAACTGAAACCAGTGTTGAGGAAGTGCATGGGAAAGTGACTTGGGAAAGCAAGAGATCAAAGAGAGGTTATTCAACCCGCAGGGCTCCTGCTTTCCCAGGGTGCTCTCTGCAATTTCCCTCCCACAATTTCCTCTTTATGGCTTCCAGTTTCCAGAAGTTAGTGCATCTCAGAAGGTCAAAGACATCGGTGCTTTCCTGCTAAATTCAAAATACGTGTTGGCTGAGAATTTACCTATGTTAACTGAAACTAAATGCAGTACATGCTAGGTTTCCTGGGCAACTTGAGAAGAGCTGTAGTAGATCATCCAATATGCCATTTTATTACTTCTTAAAAATTGGTTACTTGCACTTGGCTTTGGAAGTTACTTTTTATTTCACTTTAAGTATGGATGATTCCTGGATATAGTGGGGGTAAAGGGGGCTGTAATATATCAAAAAAAAACAATAAAATTACCCTATTAAAACATTATTTCCCTGTTCCTACTCAATTTTTTCCCTTATGTGAAACAAACAGTATTACCCCTGGGAGTAATAAAAAAGGCCAGCCTTAAGCAGAGCTGATAATAGACACAAACTTACTAGTTCACTTCTTTTTGCCTGGGCCATGACCTAATTTAAAAACTACTGAATGCTTCTCTTTAGTTCTTTATAAATTTTAACAAAAAAAGCAACAGCAACCATCTTTCTCATGATTACAGACTACTTTGTTAAAGAGTACCTAATTCGTGATAGAAAAGGTCCAGCAGCTGAGAAAGTTATAACTTAGGGAATTCACATTTTTTCATGCTTTGGGGAGCACGTTTCAGTAGTCAACCTAAGGCTTTATCAACAAGATTGAGGCACTGCTCAGAGAAACTGAGGCCCAGAGAGATTCAAATTTTGAGTAAAATTCAGCCTTCACTTGATCTTTATTATCTATTTATAATAACTGTATTTTAATGGCCAGGTCACACAAAACTGGACAAAAATGTTGTTTAACAGTAATGTTAGCCCTAGCAAGGTAGCTCAGTTGGATAGAGCATCATTCCAATGTGCCAAGATTGTGGGTACCATCCCTGGTCAGGACACATGCAAGAACCAACAAATGAATGCATAAATAAGTGGAACAACAACAACAAGTGAATCTCTCTGTCTCTCTGTCTGTAATCAACTTTTTTTAAAAAAATGAATAATGTTATCTGTATATTACAGGAGAAAGCCATCCAAATAGAAAACCGCTCTCCACTGTCTTTCTTCCCTTCCACTGCTGGAGGGGAGGAGTCTGGGGGTCCTTCAGTTTGCATTCCACCACTGCCTCCAGTAACTGCCCAGGACAGCTGGCTTTTCCCCACACCCACAAAAAGACAGCATCAAAAACAAAAACTAATACTGGGACTCAAGATAAGGTTTGGTATGTTGATTAGCCAAACCACTGGCATTTCACATATCCAGACCTTTCTCAGTTTTTTGATGGGCAAGTAAGTCTGCGTAAGACAGTGATTTTTCCATCCCAGCCCATTCCCGAATCACTAGCCCTGCTTCCAGGCTAGGTCTCCCATCCTATCCCTCCCCAAATCCTCTGGTGCAATCTTCTGGGAAAGACAAAACCTCCTCAACATCCCCTTGACACTATAACGGCGTCGTTTTATGAGGAAAACAAAGCCAACCATCATGTTTTCCCTGGGCAACTTGGGAAATTGGGCCCTTTTCTTTACCAAGGAAGAAAAGTATATCGAAGAAGATGACTAACTCTCCAGTTTTTGTCCGTGTGGTGCCATGCTGGCCGCTGGGCAAAGACAGTGGGCTGGGAGCCCCTTTGTCTCTCCTTGCTTAGAGTTGAGGATAGAGCAAATCAACACAGGGTAGCCTATGGGTTCACACGGCCATCAAACAGCTGTGCAAACATGAGACAGATGCATAAGTCAAATGCAAAAGTAAATAAAGTATTTATATTAAGTAGAAGTCATGCGGCTGCTGTTACGAAGCTCCGCTGGGGCTCAGGAGGGAACGGGGCCTATTAGGATAAGCAGATTGCCTTTTTCTGCTGGGGGTGTTGCCAGCAGGCAGGAGTGAAAAGGTCACACATGGCTGCAGGAAGGACAACAACCTGTTACATAAACTGTCGTTTGCAGACACATGGCCTCTAAGCGGGGTTTCAGGCCGAGGTGACTTTGTTTCTCCAAAATGACTTCTACGTGCCAGACTATGCTTTTAGGAATCTGCCTTAGTGACTACTTTTAAAATGTCAGAGACCGCCCCAGTGGCCACCAGCAGCAGGACCCCAGTGAGGCGACCTGAGAGATGCCACAAGGTCTGTCCTGCCTCAAAGAACATCTCACTATTCATCATGAGTCCAGGTGAAATTGAAGGAACTGCAGCCGCTTATTGCAATTGGGAACTCTGCTGGGGAGCCGGCTCCGCGGAAATTTCCGGTCGTCTGGGTGGAGGAGCCAGGATGCAGCACCGCTTGATTTAGCCTGGATTCCTGCGCTGGACCCCTGGAGCCCAGGAGATGTGAAGGGTTGATGGATCGTCCCTTGCTCATGAATCTCTGCTGACCGTGGGAGGTGAAAGGGAGTATATGGCCCTTTGTGCTTATTTTAAATAAAAATATTTTTAGCCCTGGCCAGGTAGCTCAGTTGGTTAGACTGTCGTCCTGATACGCGGAAGTTATGGGTCCAATCTCTTGTCAGGGCACATAAAAGAAGCAACCAAGGTATGCTATGTGTAAGTAAGTGAAACAACAAATCGATGTTTCTCTCTCTTTCTTACTCTCTCCTTCCCTTCCTATCTTTCTCCCTTCTCTTTCTCTAAAGGTAATTTTAACATTTTTTAAGGATTTTACTTATTTATTTTAGAGAGAGGGGAAAGAAAGGAGAAAAAGAGGGAGAGAAACATAGATCAATTGCTTCTCGCACGCCCCCAGCTGGGCACCTGGTGCGCAACCCAGACGTGTGTCCTGACGGGGAATCAGACCCCGGGAGCTTTCAGTTCGCAGGCCAGGGCGCCATCCACTGAGCCACAGCAGCCAGGGCATATTGTTTTTAAATACTTTAAAAATATTATTTTTATTCAGAGACATTATGTGTAGTGTTCTATATTTGAAAAAACACAATTGATAAAACAATATAAGTTCATTGTTAAAAAATTAGAAATGGCAGCAAAATAGAAAAATCCATTACCTTACAATTCAGAGATAGTCAATATTTTGGTACATGTTTCCTACATATCTTCATAAACATATATATACACACACATGCACATATATATAATTTTTATCCAAAACAGAATTATACTGAATAATGTGTGCAAATCTGCGTTTTCCCTGAACAATTCTTTTTACTTTTCATGTCAATAAGTGTTTACCTACTTCATTTTTATATGACCATATATCCATTCCATACTTCCTTTAACATGCTGTGATATTTCTCCTGCTGTGATTTCCTTCTCCCTTATCAGTGATGGCCGAGGGTCATGTTTTTGCTAAATGCATGCGAACACTGCCGGCCTTTGAGAGTTGACCAAGCGTTTTCACCTATGCATTTGGGAGTTTTCACCTACCCAAACTCCCTGCTCAGGCCTCAGCCCTTTGGCTTAAGGATTTGATTTAGTTGCAGAGTGAGAACCCCAGCAGAGATGGTCCTTAAAAACTATCCAACACTTATTCCCCCTTTTCCCTGGGAAGTTCTGAGGAGGGTCCCAAAGACTGATTCTATACTCAGACCCTGGCCCTGGGCTACTCAGACCAGAAAAGTTACAATGTCCACAGGTGCTTCGGTAGAACTGTTATGCTTTCATAACTGACGGAAACCCTGAGCAGTTGGAAAACAGTTAATGCTGGCTGACACTAATTACTGCCTCAGTTTAGTTTATTGTCAGAAACATGTTAAGTCTCAGCTTATTCCCTCAATGCCTGATCCAGATACTCACTCATTTTGTTCTCATGTCTTTACATTTTACGTTTGGTTTTCTGTAAATTTAAGTCTGTTTACCTTGCAGTCTATCTTCATTACATCATAGTTTCTATAGTAACCTCACTGACACCTCAATATTTATTCTACTTCCAAGTAGAATAAATACTACTTCCAATATAATTGTGATCAGTGGTCTCCAAAACTCAGACCAACTGCAGACCAACAGTCTGGTGTACTCTTGTCCCCGTAGAGATGGTATAGACTTTTTTATTCACACACACAGGACTATCTTCATCCCAATAAGTGTGTCTCTGAGGTGTGTTGTCAAAATGTACCATTTAGTCTGTAAAAGGTGGAATCTAAGGAAAATGAATGTTCCTGTTTCTACATAGTCGTGTGTGTTTGGGTATGTGTGAGAGAGAGACAGAGAAAGCTAGAGACAGACAGAGACACACAGAGACAGAGAATTACTTCTCATGAGGGAGAGTGTCCATCTCCAGAGAGCCAGAGTCAGCTATGTCAAGGGCTGCCAGGTAGGTAAGAAGTGCTAATTGCAACCCTGGCAGGTGTGGCTCAGTGGATTGAGTGCTGAGCTGCAAACCAAAGGGTCACCAGTTTGACTCCCAGTCTAGGACACATGCCTGGGTTGTGGGTTGGGTCGCCAGTGAAGGGTGAATGAGAGGCAACCACACATTGATGTTTCTCTCCCTTTCTCCTTCCTGTCCCCTCTCTATATAAATAAATAAACTTTTTTTAAAAAAGTGCTAATTGCTGCTGTTACTGCAGTTCTGTTCCCACCAGAGACTCACACAGCAACCTTGAAGAAGTGACTGAATGATTCCATTCCTCCAATCTCACACCTGAACACCAAGAACAATAATATTTTCTGGCTCCTTCCATTGTAAAGGCGTCAAAGTGAATTAGTTTACATTTGGTGTTTCGAGATTCTACGGGAACATTATTACTTCGTGCTCCTTTCATATTGCTTGTATTTTCGCTCAACCATTAAGGAAGGACAACTATGCTAAAAATGTTTCTTTTCCATAGTACTCTCTGGGGAAGAGTACCCAGTTGCTGAAGCTTAGCAAGTGTAAGAAATACATGCAAAGACAATGAGAGAGGGAGAGAAATCATAACCTCCCACTCACACTCACACATATTTGGCATTTCAAGTTTTGAGCAGCTAATAACCAGCTCCTTGAGTTGGGAGCTGTCGTGCTCACAAAACTGGTTCAATTGTTCTCGCACACCCTACTGAGCACACCTACTTTTCTGAAGGGCTCAGCACAAACCCTATTTCAGCTTTGAAAGGCAAAAGGGTGGGATGGAGTTTACCAGGAAATACAAAGGCTTTCATCAGATGGATAAGGACCAAAGGCTCTAACTCTGAGAGGCAAGTATTTTTAAGCAAATACTCCAATTGTTTTCTACTGCTCTGGGTGGGTCTATTCTCAGAGAATTTGGGTTTACTGTGTGGTTTGTCTGGATTCCCTTCCTCTGACAGGGGACTGAGGATCTGGATGCACCCCTGGGAGACCCACAGGAAATGTGGGTTATTTCAATAATGCAGAAATAAAGATAACACGCCGATTAAAGACAGGCAAGTCTCACAAGACAGCAAAGGGAGTCTGAGGAGGCCACCAAGGCGAGCAAAGCAGCAAACGTGGACCTCAGAGAACAGAGCTGGGGGCAGAGATCGGAAGACGACGGCAGGGAGCAGAGGGGGAAGGAGCTACACAGAAGGCTGTCCTGGGCGACCACCTGGGACGAGGGCTCTGCCCGCTGTCCCTTCACCGAGGCAGAGTATGTGGGAGGTCTGCTCTTGAGGGCAAAGGGGATGGTCCTGTAAGGGTGAACCAGTTGGTCTGCGGCAACTCGGCGGGGGGCTCTGACCTTCGAGAAGTTTTATCGGGATGATAGCAAACCTTGTCACTAACACGCATCCAGTGCTTACTCTGCTCCAAGTTAAACTGTGAACGGTAATTTACAATATGGATCTTAGTACCTACAACAGCACTATCAAGTAGGTATAATTACCCCTGCTTTGCATGAGACAAAGGTAAAATAACTCGCATAAGATTGCACAGCAACCAGCAACACTTCAGAGATCCTAGCTCTTCTCAGGTTTGAGATAATTCAATATGTACATTCCTCCCAGATATTCTGACTCAGTAGTTTTGGGGGCAGGACCAGGGAATGTGTTTTAATATCCACCCCAGGCATTGACACAGGAGTGCAGGCCCCCATGCCAGCCAGACATACCGAAACACTACCCTGTCCAGGAGAAGGGGAATGTTCAGAAACCAAGAGCCAAGTTCAGAAACAAACATATAGGAAGTAAGGGTGAAAATAAATTGGAAGGAAACCATTGTGTAAGAGGTTTCACCTGCTAGTCTGTGATAAATAGTCCCAACAGTCTACTTATTCTCCCCAGACCTGTGTTTCCTGTCATTTGAAAATAGCCAAGAGTAATCAGTCTGTTAACTGGAAGATCGCGCTTCCCCCTGAGTTGAAGTCCCGCAGACCCTCGTCCCTCGTTCAGTCCCCGGTTAGGGGTGCAGGTGGCTCCCCGCAACCCTCCCTGGACCTTATTCTACAAAGCTCTCGGGGCAGCAACTTTGGGCACTGCTGTCATTTCTCAGATGTGAGAATCCCATTTCATTGGTTCTAATCAGAGTGGAAAAAGAGTGAGGACTTGCCTTTTCAGCAATTCCAAAGACAATTTTTAAACAAAGGGACTAGTTCTCACAATTACCCACCAAACAAAGCACATTGATAAAAATCACCACTAGGTTTCCCAATATCATTATCATGCATGAATAGGCATTTCTCTCATTTTGGTTAAGCGTTTGAATTCTTGGATCAAGCTTCACAGGAAAAAATTTGTCTTGCTCACAATGCGTTTTCTCATCTCCTAGGGTCCCACCCTTTGGAGCTGATAACTTTCTTTATCCCTAGATTTCTTTAAAGAGGTTGGGAGACAGGATTCCAGCAAATAACAGGAGGCTCTAGCTAGTCTTTTTGCAACTCTCATTTCTCCAAATGCCATTTGAATAACTCATAATCTGCATCAGCTGGAAATGTTCTTGTGGATTTGTTTATTTCTCCTTAAAATTTCTGAAGTCTTCTCTCTTTCTCTGCCGCTCTTCTACTCCAGTGTGTCTGTAAGCGCCTTTGTGGCTTCCACTGCAGGCCTCTGGCCAAGGCCAAAACGGATTCTTTTCATCTATTCAAGTGTGATCTGGGCCAGACAAGCCTGCTGCACAGGCAAGAGGCATAGAAAAGTATTCTGTATTCAGCTTTCAGCTCCACAGAGTCTATAGCAGGGGCCCGGCCCCTGGCGAGGCGAAAGCAGTGACCAGAGCCATTTGGCAGAAATAGGAATGCTGCTTGCTTGGCCCCTTCCCTTCAGCTGGACAGAGCACGCCGGTGGATAGCAACAGGAATGGTGCATCCTGTTCCAGCCACTTCCTCTAAGTGCACTTCCAACTTTAAAAAGCACCTTCTTTGACCTCTCAAAGCAGCAGCATTGTTGTTGTTTGTTTGGGATGCCATGTAAATTTAAAAAACATTACAGTTGTATATAGAGAGTTGATTAATATAATAATACTAATAGGCTGGTATGTTGGCATGTTAGTGTCAAACAGAGCACCCTATTTGTCTTCAGTAAACAGAGGATTCAAGGCCCAACGTATATTAACAGGAGAAGGGATACTAGGAAGAGATGACTCTGTTAAAAGATAATTTGTGAAAAGGTAACATCAAACTCCCCAGCAAATACAAAATGAACACATATCAAAGGCCATTAATGAGAAAACCAGTAAGATGTTACGACTAATGCAGAGAGCATGTGAAAAATTCAGTATATGTAAGCAATTTAACAAATAAATGCTAGGATAAGATTGCCAAGTTTTGTTGTTGTCTTTTTTTTAAACTGAGGAATTCCCAATAGGCCATAATTTTAGAGATGATCTGTTTCCCAAGACAGAAATTATTTGCATCTCTCCCAGACAAAAATGCACAACTTAACAAATAATTGCTTATTATGTCTTCCAGCTTTCATCAATAGCAAGCAATGAACTAAGTACATTTTCTTACAATTCCAAGATAATATTAAAACAATGTGCTGCTCACTTGTCTTATTTCCAGAATTTAGGTGATTTTTCTGAAAATTCTAAAGGTCATTGAACAAATGAACTTAAGAGTAACTAGGTAATGCTTGCAAAGCAAGAAACGGGGAAGGGCAATTGGCTTTACCTGTTAAAACAAGACAGGAGAGGAGCGCCTTCTGTCAGCGCAACTAGCGAGTCTGACTCCACTTCACCAGCAGGTCCTTCCCTGCAACGTGGGCAATGC
This sequence comes from Trachops cirrhosus, assembly GCA_028533065.1. Classification (NCBI taxonomy): domain Eukaryota; kingdom Metazoa; phylum Chordata; class Mammalia; order Chiroptera; family Phyllostomidae; genus Trachops; species Trachops cirrhosus. The sequence goes on along the minus strand of CM052546.1, from coordinate 45,507,594 downwards.
ACGTTTGCTCCTAAATGCCTCTCTCTCTCTCTCTCTCTGCTCTCTCTGTTTCTCTCTCTCTGTCTCAAAACTCCTGCCATCAAGCGAGCTGACTCTCCCCACTTGCCCAGCCCTGCCATTTCCAAACTAGTCATCGCGCAAGTCCTAATAATGCTGGGCTTCAACCCCCATCTAACCCAGCCCTTTGTCTTTGAACACTGTGACCGGAACCCTGAAGGGGTGGTGGAGGGAAGGATGTTTCTTCTAGTGATGATGACATTTGTATCAGTCCTTCACGCCTAAGTGAGACTGTTATTTGGGGGGGAGGGTATTTTGGCATTTTTGGTGAAGTCTTATAAGTCTACAGAAATTCCTTTTCATTTTCCTGTTGTTAGAAGTCACGACATACAAATTCATATACATCATTGATATACAACGTCGCAGCACCTCCTTTTATTTTTTTCTTTAGTCTCCTAAGAGCCTTGTGGTGTACTAAGGCAACATGGAACGGAATGAATCAAGAAATCTGAGATTGTATCCACATTGAGATCCTGGATGCATTTTCTCATTTGTAAAAATTAAGATGATTTGACTGTCCAGATTTCTTTCTGCTCTAGTTCTGTGACTGCATTTTTCACGCTCTCTCTTCTGCCTCTTCTTTAATACTGACAGCATTGCCACCGGGGTTGAGGTCCAGGATACCAGTCACCCCTCCCTAGAGATCTCGATAACAGAATACAAACCAAAGGCTCTTCCCAATGGAGGGGTCAAGCCCTCTAGTAACAGCTATATGAAGAATTTATCTACTTCTTATTTAGACCGGGGTTAGTTTCTGACTGATGCAGAACCACAGTTTCACCCACTATTTCCTTACTAAATTAGTTAATCTCTTCCAAGAGATAATTTCCAAATCTCTATTTAACAGTCTTTCCTCTTGGGATATTACTTCAATGTTCAGGAAGCTCAGCATTCTTGATAACAATATGTAGTTATAACACGCAGAGATACAGGTTTATTTTCCATAACTATAACAATTCAGAGCTTTCCCCTTGGTTACTTGGTATCTTCTTCAGGAAAAAAACAAAGACTGTATCTCCCCATTGCCCCAACCTCCATGAGAAGCAAAAAGCTTGGTCATTGCAATGCATTTCCTAAGAGACTGAAACACATTCTCAGGGGATTGACTGAAATGTTCCCTTTTCCCCCAAGCGTTCTGTGCAGGTGGACAAAGCTGGAGTTGTTTGCTGTAGAAGTGACCAATTAAGCAGCTTTCCTCTCATCTGTAAAGAGCGATCAAAGAACAATTTAAAACTTGCATGTATTTTAAAGGTTTGGATAGAAATATTAAATATCCAGACTATCTATCCTACAGTCTCTCTACCTGATTTAGGACACAAATTAATACCACTACATTAACGAGGAGCAAATGTCTCATCTGGAGAGGTACTAGGAGCCAATGTAGCAAATAAAAGATTTGTTCTCTGGAGTCTTGTTTGAGTGCTATTAAGTGTTCCTAAAAACCTGCAAATTATTTTCAAATATTTCAATAAGGTGATAAAAGTTAGGACTATGTTTGACTCCACACATTTTTTAAAAAAAAATCCTCACCCAAGGATGTGTTTTTATTGATTTGAGAGAGTGAGTGAGAGAAAAACATGGATTGATTGCCTCTCACATGCACCCTGACTGGACACCATACCCACAACCTAGGAATGTGCCCTGACCTGGGATTGAACCTACAACCTTTTGGTGTCTGGGAAGATGTTCCATCCAACTGAACCTCCCAACCAAGACAACTCCACATATTTGAATACAAGTTTGTGGATTTTTAAGGATAATTCTTATATTTATAACAATCAAGTTATAACATACTTCTAAATATGATCAAGCATACAAATTGTTTTACTGTTTAAAAAGAAAACACACAGTACTTATTGCAATAAAACATGCAAAACTAAAAGGCCAAAAACTAGATTGAGGATTACTTTGAGCATGTAAAGCAGAGTCCCAGCACAAAGCCTGAACCACATTCCCTGCAGATTCAGACCTGCCTGGACGTGTCTGATGACCGCAGTGCAGGCTGTCCAGAGATCTACATGCAAAGGAACTGAGGAGCTCGATTTACAGAAAGAGGGCTAGCAACTTTGAAGTAGGCAGCCAACCCTCTTCTGACACCCCTGTGTCACTTAGAGTTCTTTCAAGTGCCAGTAACAGAACATCCTCCAAACGGGGTCGACACCAACCAAATGTTCCAAGGCAGTCAGCATCGGGGATTGGTGGGGTGACTGGAATATATGTCAAAGACCCCAAGTGCTTCCATCAATGTCTTTGGCACCTTGTCGTGTCACTGATCACAAGATGACTCAGCATATCTAGGCACCATTCCCAGTGAGGAAGAAAAGGCATTTTTGTTTCCCTGTGTCCCTTTGTATTAAAGAAGCTTCCCAGACAATTTCCCCCCAGGTCTCTTTGAACAGGATTAGGCCACAGGCTCACACCCTTGCTGCGAGGGAGCCCAGGGAAGCAAGTATGTGGCATTTTCAGCCTTTGTCATGGGAGGAACTCTCCACCAGCAAAGAAGAAAGAGTCTGCACAAACCTCTAAACCATTGGGTAATATCTCGTATCACCCACAGAAAACGTATGAGATGGAAGAGAGAGACACAGTGGGTCCACAGGAGAGAGCAAGAGAAAGATGGTTTTCTGTAGGAACCCTGGTTGTTCAGGGAATGTGCAGGCGGTGGCTGAAAGGTCGCAGATGAAAGCGACCTGGGAACGGCTAAGGCTCTGCAGGGGCTTCCACAGATGCCTCTGGGAACTGCCTCCTACCTCTTGACTCCACAAACTCTGAGTCAGCAGAGGTATGCATAACTAGTGAGACAGGAATTTTGCAAGACTACCTGCATACGTACTTTGCAGAAGTAATGCTTGGTCTATATTTCTTTTATTAGGGACATTGTTCTATAATCCTGTAGAAGATTGACTAATAGGTAAAACTGCCTGGGAATGTTTGATTTTTCCCACAGATGCTGGGAGAATGTAAGTCCAATGCAGGTCGTGGTCTGAAACTAGTGACCTCCTAGGAGGGTGAGGCTGACCAAGCACTGTGCGTTTCATTGGCCTGATCTCTCTCTCTTTGAAAACAACATAGGACCTAATGGAGAGGCAAACTGAACATAAAACAAATTCCCCCACATGATATATAGATAGAGAGAGAGGTATCATTTCATATATGATATACATTATATATATCATTGACCTATATATGTAGTCACAAGTAGAAGAGACACGTGTAAGCTAGAATAATTAGGAGGGCTTCCTAATTATTGGAAGCAACCAGCTTTTTAATTGGACCTTATAAAGTGGAAAGAATTTTGATACTTAGAACCAAGAATAGAGAGAGAAGTCTGTTGAGCTGCAGTGAAAACTCAGTAAAAAGAGAAGGAAGTGGTTCAGGGAGAAAATTCAGAGGGAAATGTTCCTCCAGCAGGTTCTGAAACACTCTGAAGGGAGTAAGGGGAATGGGGGTGTGGATAAGGGAATGGGGGTGTACATCACTGGGGGAGGGGCCAGGAAGGCCATAATTTCCCCAACTTCTACCTGTCTTCCTTTCGTTTATACCTGCAAGTGTTGTCCAACCATACAAAAACATAAGAAAATCTGAAAACCAATTGAAATAAAATTTTGATGAATAATGTCAAGAACAGGAATGCTCTGCAGGTGGGAGTGTAAATTCGTGCGATCGCTGGCAAAGCCATCGGGCGGTACTTACTGAAGTGAGGTTCGCACATGTTCCATGACACATCAATTCCACATATATGAGTATGGCATATGTGTATAAAGTTACCCTAGTGTCCGTCACTAAGGGAAGGGATAAGTAAAATGTGAAGGATGCCTACTATGGAATAATGTGCTGCAGTCTGAGACATTGGACTAGATATGCATTTACTGATATGAATGGATATTTAAAAATATAGTTTGTGTTTAAAAAATAAGGCAGAGAGTGAGATGGAAGCACAATGCCACTTATGTAAATTAAAAGCACACACACTAACGCATGCACACAGAACATTATATCCTTCAGAGATTGCGGATGAATGGGAAGAAATCAACCCATCAATCAAGCAAGGAGCTTTCATACCCTGATGATAAAATGTTCTATGAACTTGCCTGTCTGTACCTACAGTTTTGCCCCCAGCTGTCCTACCCGCAAAATAAACCTTGAGGGAAAGGATACATTCTTAGACCTCCAAATATTTTTAAATGTATGAATGTATGCAGTGGAACATATATTTATCCCATGTGTATAATTACAATAACAAGAAAGATCTCAGTGGGTTGTGAGGAAATTGAAGGAGATCAATTACATGCCCAAACGGAGCCGCAATCGGAAAGGAGGAGGTTGACGGGCTCACTCGCTGGTGAGGGGACTCACCGTGAACTTTCCACCAGCCCCACAGTGCTTGTGTTCAACGCCTGCCTCAGCAAAATGAAAAATCATCCCATCACGAACTTTCAGAGTCTAGCAAACAGTCAAAGCCATGTACAAGTATGTTAAGTCCTCAAACGCAAGGGCATACAGTCCTAGTCTCTGTTGATGTCAGCCCTCCAGAAAAGATAATGCAGCTGTTGACTTGGGCCTAGAGAAACTCATTCCCACCAGCGTCCCCCAGAGTCAGTTTTAGCCCCAGTCCATGCTCCCTCCTGACCACTGCTCACCAGAGAAGGCAGTCCTGCCAGCTCAGTGATTAGCAGGCAGCATGAGCTGGGTGGTGAAGGCTCACACAGCCAAGTGACACTGCGGGAAGGAGAAGGCTGGCCAAAGTGTAATGACCTAGTCTGGCATTTGAACAGATGACAGGGATTTTGCTGGCCTTCGGTCAAAGGTCTGGAACTGTAGCCTTAGGTCTTTGGGGAGCAATGTCATGCCATAGTATAACCCGAAAAAGTGATTTAGAGCAGACTATTGAGGGTAATGTATATATTGTTTGTAGCCAAGTTTACAAAGATTAGAGGTTTGAGAAATATTACAGTGTCCTATTCCAAACACATAAGCAGTTCTGAGCATAGTCTAAGGCCTCTTAAAATTCAAGTGAAATGTGACCAAAATATTATTTCCTATGAAACCACTACCTGTGCAAGAGCAAAGTACTTTATTTGTCCACCCCATAAAGGAACTGTTTACATATCCTATCTATCCTGCTATAGTACATTACTCATAAAACCTGTGAATCATCTACCCCTTACCCTCAGAAAGGTGGGATATCTTAAAGGACTTGATAAACTAGAAGAATTCTCATCTATCTACTATAGATGACGTCTGGCTAAAGTCCAGGACTCCATCAGATAATGCCTCAAGATCCCTTCCAGACTGACATTAAAAGATTCTTTAGTAGCCCTGGCTGGTGTGGCTCAGGGGATTGAGCACCAGCCTGCAAGCCAAAGTGTTGCCAGTTCAATTCCCAGTCAGGGCAGATGCCTGGTTGCGCACCAGGTCCCTGGTGGGGGGCATGTGAGGCAACCACACATTGATGTTTCTCTCCCTCTCTTTCTCCCTCCCTCACCTTCTCTCTGAAAATAAATAAATAAAATATTTTTAAAAATTTTTAAAAAATTAGTGTTTGAATGAGGAACAATTTTAGAATTTTAAGGGATCTTAGAAATCATCCAGTTCATTTTCTTCTCTTTATCTTTGCAGAAATGATGTCCCAAAGAGGATAACTTGACTAGTGTTGGCCACTAGCTCATTTCTATTCATTACATGTCTATTAAATACCTACTACATTTCAGTAGTAGGTATTCAGTATTAAACAGCAAGGATGCAGCTAGAGTGAATGATACTACAGCATAGCATGGCAGTGAAGCGTGCAGGCTGGAGCCAGACTCCCTGGCTCCCATTTTAGCTTCACTGCTCACTAGCTGTGTGACCTTGGGCAAGTCAGTCTTTCTGTGCTGCCGTTCATTTCCCGTAAAATAAAGTCAGGAGAGACTATAACTCATGGAATTGTTATAAGACTCAAAAGAAGCAATATACTTAATGCTCATAGGATCAAACAGTACCTGGCACACAGTAAGAGCCTTGTTAAATATTTGTTAATTAGGTGCAAGGTTTCTGCTCTCTGTCCTTTGTTTAGACTGTCCAGCACCTGAGGGAGCATGCAATGCTATCCAATTTAATTAATGTTATACATTATTTGAGGGCACAGATTTGTCTAGTTAACCAGAGAGTCCTCCCACCTCATGCCTACTACAGTGCCCGGTGAGTGATAGGTTCAATATTTGATGAATGAGTGAATACATGGACCACAAAACTAAAGAGTGAAGAACAGGCAACTTGAGAGGCAAATATTTGAATAGCACATTAAAGAACGAAAAAGAAGAATAACGTTTCTTCATACAGAGAAGGGATGAGGAATTTAAGGGAGTTTAAGCCTTTGCAAGAGCAAAGGCACAAGAGTGTGACGGTGACTGGTTTTCTTGCACTATATTTATAGTCCACTCTTCTCACTTCCTTTATTTGGGGGGCTGGGGAACTAGACCACATGGAATCTATAGCTCTCAGCTCCTGGCATATTGTAGAGTCCCATTCTGGTGAAACCAGGTACTAATGAAGATGCTCAAGAAGCTATCAGTTGTTCTTTCCTCTAGAACATGTTCATTTAGAAGGAGAAGGCTGGTTTCTGAAATCTAGCAGGGAGGCCCTGGCTGGGTAGCTCAGTTGGGTAGAGTGTCATCCTGATAGGTCAAGGTTGCAGACTCGAACCCTGGTCAGGGCACATGCAAGAAGCAACCAATGATTGCATAAATAACTGGAACAATGAATTGATGTTTCTGTCTCTCTCTAATCAATAAGTAAAATAAAATAAAACAAAATGGAATCAGGTAGGGATTAAAGCACTGAATGTATATTTACTTAGCCCACCTGTTCATTGTGAGAGTTTGATTACATTTTATTGCCATCTATTGTATTTTCCTTTTGTTAGGCCCTCCTCTGTGAGAGACTGAAATAGTTTTGTAGCTATATCCAACTAGACCACCTATAATTGCATTATTCACCTTTGAACATTTTTTTTAAAGATTTTATTTATTTATCTTCAGAGGGGAAGGGAAGGAGAGAGGGAGAGAAATATCAATGTATGGCTGCTTTCTGTGCATTCCCTGCTGGGAACTGGCCTGCAACCCAGGCATGTGCCCTGACTGGGAATCGAACCGTAATCTCTTGGTTCACAGGCCTGCGCTTAACCCACTAAGCTACACCAGCCAGGGCACCTTTGAACATTTTTGACAGTAACCACTGTGTGGTCCCTCTGGCACAGATATCTGGCTGCCCACCAATACCCATTCTCCCTTCTTCTCTAGCAGTAGCCACCACTCAATTTTTATCTGAGCACGCGGACAATGGGGATAATGACCCCATTTCCTAACCTCTCTTGTGTCTGTAGGTGGCCAAGTAACTAAGCAGACATAGTACATTCAACTTCCAAAAACAGCATTTAAGAAGAGTGACATTCTCTTCTCCCTCCTCCATGTCCTCTCCTCCAGATGGAATGTAGACGTGATGGCCAGAGTCAAAGCAACCATTTGACCACCTAAGGTGACCTTGGGGATGGAAAAAAAATACTGAGGCGAACAAGCAGAAGTCTGAGTCTTTGCTACTTCATGTAGTGAAGTAAAATTCTGCTTGTTTAAGATACTGTTAGCTTCAGTTTGTTATTGCTTTTGTTTCTTGCGGCCACATTTAATCCTGCAACGGCTACCGCTTGTTGACCATCCTGGCATCTCCTTCATCCCTCCAAGTCAGTTGTTACAACTCAGAGAATAAAGATGAAGATTTCTCAAGCACATGAGAATAATAATAACAATAATAATAACTAGGAAGATCAATTCATTGCAAAAACTTTGCTTCTTCCCTCCCTATCCAAAAATGTCACCTTGTGAATTTCACAGCCACTTGAACTACTTTTGGGTTGTCTCATTTGCATTCTATCACGGTAGGTGATTAAGAGCCAGTCTGTGAGCGGGAGGCAGAGTAAATGATAAAATATGTAGGAAAGGAGCAGAAATGCTGCTGAAGCGATTCAGGCAGGGGAAGAGAGTAGACTCTCCAACAGCATGTAGATTATGATACAGCCATACTCTAGTGCTAGTCAGTGATTAAAGATTGTGTTCTAGAACAGTATTTATTGCTTTGGTAAAATGCATAGACAATTTTGTCAAATAAAAAAGTAGATTCCAGAACAACATAGAAATATATATTATTCTGCATGTACTTAGAACAAACATGAAATATAGACACCAAAATATTAACAGTACCCATCTTTGGTTAATATGATTGCACAGGATTTTTACTTTCTTCTTTTTTGGATATTTGCATTTTACAATTTTCCATAATAAACACCTAAAGCTTGGATACATTTTAATTTACTTAAGAGCAATTTCAGTGTAAGGGCAGAAGCAAGAATAAATCCACACACACGGTTAAGGTTCTTTCCTTTTTTAAAAAAGATTTTATTTATTTATTTTTAGAGAAAGGGGAAGGGAGGAAGAAAGAGGGAGAGAAACACCAATGTGTGGCTTCCCCACATGCGCTCCCTACTGGGGACCCGGCCTGCAACCCAGGCATGTGCACTGACTGGAATCAAACCAGCAACCCTTTGGTTCGCAGGCCTGTGCTCAATCCACTGAGCCACACCAGCCAGGGCAAGGTTTCTTTCTATATTGCATCAGTCAGACTAGTGTTAAACTCTGCTACGATAACAAACCTTAAAATCTCAGTGATTAGTGTACCAAAGATGTATTTCTTATTTATGTAAAGTCCAGTGTGGATCAGTGGGGATACCTTTGGACCCAAGGGCTCAAGGATCTGTCTCAACATGTGGCTATCAAGGTCAATGCCGAGGAAAGCAGGTTAGAGAAGACACTTTCACTCATAGTTTATAAGTCAGAACTTGTATGCAGCCCTGACCTAACTGCAAAGTAGGCTGGGAAATATCAGGGAGTATCTGGAGTATCTGGTGAGCGCTGTAACTGCCCCATATACATATGGTGATTATGTTTCCTCACCCAAAAATCAAAATTTACAGTATGGTGAGTAAAGAATTGACGCTAGGCCTGATTTTAAAATACACACACACACACACACACACACACACACACAGACGAATATGGAGTTGCTTGCTACAGTTTTTTAAATAGTCAGCCATGGACGTGGCTATAAGGAAGAGGGAGGAAACCGAAAAAGATTCAGCCAAGGCTGAAGGTATCCTGTTCTGCCTCCAGGCACTTTCTTGCATAAAAGTCAGTCTCAGCCATGGCTGGCATGGACAGGGAGAAGCCTGAGGACTGAGTTAGCAAGGGCTGGCCAGGAGAGGCAAGGGTTTCTGCGGGAGTAGGAAGGACAACGTGGACTCCCCCAAGACCATGGGAACACCAGACAGAGGGTGAGCTGGCTAGAAATTGGGAAGGACAGCCAAGGTCCAAATAGGATGGAAAAAGTTGGGAAGACGGCCAGACCTGGGCAGTGCCAAAGGCAGGAATTGGAGTCAGAAGAGAAAGCCAAGAATGTGGGGTGGGGATGAAAGTGGGGTTTAAGCAATTTGCTTCAAATGCACACTAGCATTCGAGTCTTGCTCTCAAGACACAGCAGGTTGTGACGTGTAGTCTGTTTCATTTCAACGGACGAGGCTAAGAGACACAACAGAAAGCAATTTGGCAGTCAGGGCACGCAAGAGGAGTTCGCGGTCCTTATTTTATTTTATTTATTTATTTATTTTATTTATTTTTATTCTTTTAATCCTCACCTTAGGATATGTTTATTGATTTGAGAGAAAGAGAAACATCAACATGAAAGAGAAATATTGATCAGTTGCCTCCTGTGCACGCCCTGACTAGGGATCAAACCCACAACCTTCTGGTGTACAGAACGATGTGCAATGCACTGAGCCACCCATCCAGGGTGAGCCTGCAGTCTAAATGAGGGCCAGGGATGCATGGAAAAGTTAAGGCTAAACTGATCATCATTTCAGACATAGACTGAAGTGGTTGTGGAGTCACAGTGGGGATAGAGAGTTGACATCAGGAAGGCAGCAGTTACTCCAAGTGGGTCAGGACCCCCGTAAGCAGCTAGGAAGAGTGAGAGCAGAGTCCAGCTCCTCAAGAGGTTCTAGTAAGAGACACTGGGACTGGGGTCCTTCTAAGGGACAGGGCTTCACAACAGGTGCTGCCCCAGAAGGAGAACTAGTATGCAAATGAGAAAAACATGAAATCTAGTAAATATAGACCAAGACAAAGAAGGAAGGGAGACTGGATCTTGGGAGTACATGGTTGCCTAGGGTGTCCCCTCTGATAAAGTGAATAGCAGGGCTGGAACAGAAAGGTGAGGTGGTTTTCCTCTTGCTAACCTTGGTCTGTGTTGGCTTTGGAAAGGAGCAGAGTTGGGCCCACGGACAGAAAGCACCAGTGCCTGAAGCAAAGCAGGTTTGGTGAGGGTAGACTCAGGCCTCTAACTGAGCTGGAGCACCAGTTCAGGAAGGCTTTTCCCAGACAGCCTTGTACCTAGCTACACGGGTCTTCCTCCTGGCCTTTCCCGTGGGGACTAGCAGTGGGCAGGTGTCATTAGTTACTGATGCAGAGGATGGGATGTAGGATGGGAGGAAACTTCCAGGTTGGGGTTAGGTATCAAGCTGCTGTTATTGGCTTATTGAAACCTTGACTGAAAATCCAAAATCCCATGTTTTAGCTCCTGGAAAGACATTATATTTTATTTTTTTAACGATTTTAGTTACTTGTTTTTATAGAGAGGGGAAGGGAGGGAGGAAGAGAGGAAGAGAAACATCAATGTGTGGTTGCCTCTCACAGGCCCCCTACTGGGGACCCAGTTGGCAACCCAGACCTGCGCCCTGCCTGGGAATCAAACCTGTGACCCTTTGGTTTGCAGGCTGGTGTTCAATCCACTGAGCCACACTAGCCAGGGCCTGGAAAGACATTTTAAAATGCAGAAACCATTTTTTTTAAGTTTACGTTTTTTATCTCTTTAGCTAAATCTCTCTCTTGTGCATGAATGCCTCAGTCTGAGTGTTCCAATGGGGCATGATATGGAGGAAAAGCTCCGGACTAGGACTTAGAGATTCTGAATTCTCACACGGTTCAGGTGAGGACCAAATAAAGCAGTGATTTGGGATGTGTTTTAAATGTCCTAAAGCAATTGAAAGGTAGAGACTGTGTGCATATCTACTGATCTGGCAACTTAGCAGAGCTGGAATAGGGGAACACAAACGAGGTGCCCCAGATGTAAAATTAAAAGGGGTGCTCACTGTCAGGGTCAGGCAAGCAGCCCGCTGGCAAGAATGAGAACTATGTTCAACAAGATCAGAGAGCCTTTCTGAACAGGTATCCCTCTCTGGCACTCACAGGACATAAGGGCGAGGGGTGGGGTCTGTCTGGATTTCTGAAAGTGACCCTACCAGAAGCTGCTGAAAAGTGAGGCAATTGGGAGGCTGGGAGAAGCCCCGGAGACTGAGCCTGTGTGGTCTAGCCTCCTCGCAACGTTCAGAGATGCCAATAAGGACCAGAGGGTCAGGGTTAGGAGGCAAGATCTTGCCTGGTGTTCCTCTGCATCACTGGCCTTAGGGGCGATCAGCACCTCTCCATGCCTCTCTCTCCTCTCTGATCCCACATGAAAGGTACCCTTTGGGACTGCAAAGGGTTTGCGTGTTTCAGAAGCCACTCAGCTAATGTGATAGGAGGGCTGGCTGAAACAAGTCGGGCTGGGCCCTTATGCCTTTATCAGTTAATGCCTTATCAGTCATGCCTTATCCGTTAACACCTTCATTGGAATTAATTAGCCGACTGTGAGCTGAAAGCGAGAGGTCAGAAGAGTTCAGAGGAAATAGTTGGAGAAAGGTCCTTATAGTGACAAGGAAGAGCATCACGAGTGCTCATGGCAATTTTGCTGGCATTGACCCTGAATATGCCAGTGAAAGTAGTTCAGTCTCCCTCCCAGCCCCTGGGGACCACAGGGTGGAGATGCTCAAAGATCACGCGGTGTTATCTCATTGCCATTGTGATTTGTTGATGCCTAAAATTACCCATTTGCTGAGGATGCCTGATCCCAAAACACATCCTAAATGTCCAGGTATGTCAGCTGGCATTTATGAAATGTCCCTGTCCTCAGAGGAACAAGGCTCTGGGAGAAATATAAAAATATATGGAGAAGAAGGAGAATGCTTGGAGACTTTACATTCTAGGATTCAGATTCAACTGATACTTGACAAACTCCTACAATGTACCAAGTAGATCTCATTTAATCATACAAAATTCCTGCAATCCTGGCCAGTAGCTCAGTTGGTTAGAGCATCGTCCAAACAAGCCAAGGTTGCAGGTTTGATCCCTGGTCAGGGCACATAAAGGAATCAACCAATGAATGCGTAAATAAGTGGGAAAACAAATCAACAGTTCTCTTTTTCTCTCAAATCAGTAAATAAATTTCTTTTAAAGTATTATTATCCCAATTTTTATTTTCAGGGAATTCAAATTAAAGCCCACTGCTGTTGCTACTATGTTACGGGGTCGGGGCAGGAGAGGAAAGGTAAATATAGTTAGTACATGGAAACCCCAAGAGCTGAAATACATAAACATATTCATGGTTCACTCACACAGTCTGAGACATCCATAATTAAGTGTGGCATATTTGGGAAGAGGGGTGGCAAAGATAAAAGCTGGGAGAAGGGAACTGACTGGCAGGTGGGGAGGATGGAAGGAAGGTGGAGCTGCTGTGGGGTGTCCAGAATGAGGTAAGGGTGGAGCCAGTGATCCAGAGGGAAGGCTGTGGTGTGGCGGAGAGGCAGTGGGGGCAGGAGCAGCCTGCTGTCTGAAATAACAGACCGTGAATCGATCAATGACATCCCTTTAATATGTGGTTAGGGGTGGGTGCTCCCAGCCTCCCGGATGCAGGTAACCAAGGGACACAACTGCAGCCAGAGCTAAGCTGTACCAGCAGCAGCCTGCATCACCAGGGGAACCGAGTTGCACAGACACCGGTGTGTTAATCCCAGCCCAGACTGGCAGACAGCAGGGCTCCGTCTGGGGGAGGAAGGACACCAGAGCTGGGGACCACACATTCGAAAGGAGGGGAAGGATCTCTGAGTTATTTTTAGTGCTGCATCTTTGTGCAGGGCAAACCTAAGGTACGTGCGTGCCTGTGAATGCATCACATGGAACTACATGCATGCAGAGCCTGCTCCCCAGCACCCCTTCCACCCGTGAGATTCCTTTCTGTGGCCTGACCTGTGGTGACAGCAGGTCCTACCCACTGCCGTGCACTGATGCTCTGCTGCTCAGCTTCCTAAGGCCTCCGTCGAAGATATGTACCGCCAAATAGTGGACGTTGAGGAATCAGCAGCTTTTGACATCGGAGGCAAAGAAAGTTTCTTGATTTCCCAATTTTTAATGCGTGCCAAATACAAGCTCAGCTTGGTTGGAAATATCAGCGCAATGGAATCCAGAAGGACCTTAAATGAAGCCACAGACAATTTTCCCTGAGCTGCAGTGGAAACTCTACACCCTCACAACACCTAAGAGCTTTCCCACCAATAAAACTTCTTTGCAGGGCATTACATCATCAGCAAAAGGTCTGATTCGTTGGGTCTATCCTCAAGAACATTCCCATTTCTGGCAGAGAAAACTTTTGCAAAAGGCTTTTGGGGAATCAAACACCACATTTAGTTTTTTCTTTTAGTGCAGTACTTTAGTACAATAATCAGTATGTAGGTCCTTTAGGAGGCTGTTTCTGCTAGAACTTCAGGCAAAAAGTCTGCAATTGCTTTTCGCTGGATACTTGAGTGCCAGCCCCTATGTGGACAGTCCTCTACCTCGGTAGGTGGGAAACTGCAAAACTTGCTACTTAGCTTCCAGACTGGACATGCCAGTAGTGCTTTTGAGCATCTGCCAAGGAATGTCATAACAGAGGCTGGTGTGAAATCAAATTAAAGGAGCTCAGGGAGCAGGGGAAAGTCTCCGAATCAGAAATGTTTATTAATTGCTTGTGTGCTCTGTGGTAGGCCTGGTAGGGGGGCCCCTGCCTTCAAGGAAAACACAAACACCCATTCAGGCTGCCTTTCCCACGACGTGCTGACATCACATGAAGAACTATAGAGAAGCTGAAACAGCAGGACAAGGGGACAAGCCACGCACACTTCCTAATACATGAAAAGACCATTTGGTCTTTGGCTGGGAAAGAAGTAAAAGGAAGTGTACCCCACTGCCCCCTCGCCCCGTTTGTTTCTTTTGCCTTATTTAGTTCTGTTTGTCTATAACTGGGTCTGAGGGAAAAGCTACGAAGGTAGGCAAGTTTTAATCATGTCTCTCTTTTTTATTTACTTATCATTATTATTTTTAATCCTCACCCCAGGATATGTTCATGGATTTGACAGAGAGAGAGACAGACAGACAGACCTGGATATGAAAGAGAACTGGGGCTCAAACCTGCAATGTAGGTATGTTCTAGTTATGTGACCTTATGGGGAATCGAACCTTCAACCTTTTTAGTGTGTGGGGCAACGTTCCAACCAACTCCGCCCCGCCCCGCCCAGGGCTCCCTCTCTCTTATAATCCAAGTAGATCTCATTGGTCCTCCCTTCGAGAACTCCCCTCTTTCCTCCAGATGGATTCCCACCTGGCCCTGACTGCCGTCTAGAAAGGGCTTTGCTAGAAGAGATTCAAGTTACCATTCCTGAATGAAAATATCCCGGGGCAGGGATGGGGCGGGGCCAGTTTCCCAGGGGACCAGCCTGTCCCATTGGGATCTGGATGGCGCCTTTCCAGCAAGTCTGTTTCTAGGTAACCACAGTGCACTGGCCAGTGGGCCCTTAATGCAGGTGATAGTTTCCCAACGCTCAGAGTTCAGGGAGAAGGAGGTCATAAATCTTCCCCCGGAAGTAGGAGATTACATCACTATGGGTAAAATTAGGGTAAAGTGTGGATTTTCATGTGGTGGAATCTCTGTCTTCACAGTTTGGGTTTCAAAGGAGTGAAGATAATAAATAAAAGGAAGCAAGTTTCCGGTGACAGGGAAGAATCGCACTTGGGAGGTGGGTAAAAAACGGAAAGGATCGCAGGGACAACTCCACCAGGGTGGCTGCAGGCAGCACGTGAATTCCAGGGCCTGAAAAAGCAGTGTGTGGGCCTGAGGGCAGTCCCAGACACTGAGGGAGGGGCTGCTAGGTTTCCGGTCATGTCTTTGAAACTGGACCTCCTGAGGTGACCTCAGGCAGCCAGACTTAGTGAGAATGAACTGTCACCTGGCCTGTCCCCAGGCTGCATCCTGGACTACACTGCCTCTAACTTACTTCCCATCGCCTGGCCTTCCTGCTCCCACAGGCTCCTGCCCTTTCCCTTCATATTCCTCGATGAACCTCAGGTTGATTTCTATGATCTCTTCCTCCAGGACCAATCTCGGCTCACCTCTGTTAGTCCGGCAGCTGGCCCTTTAAACTCGGCCAGCTCGGCAGGCCCAGACTGGCACAGAAAAGGCTGTGGCAGACAATAGTGTTTATTCTAGGCAATTGTCCCAGACTGGTTACTCCCTGCTTACTCCCCACCTGCTGCTGAGTGCTGTCTTCTTTCCCACCATCTGAATTTCATCCTCCCCAAGCATTGGCTAAGAGGCTCCCTCTCCCAGCCTCCCAGAATTACCTAGACCCCTTGCTTAGGGGAAGGGGATGTAAACAACCGGTCACAGGTGACTCACGGTGGTTCCACTCTGGCTGTTCCAGGTAACAGCAGCCCTGGGTCAGGGCAGGGTCAGGGCAGTCTCAGGGCTCCGCCCCAGTGCTAACCTGATGGGCCAGGTTTCCCTCAGCTGCCCAGAGTGGACAAAGGGCAAGGCTTCAAAGCAGCCTGGGCCAAACTGGTGCCTTCTGCCCAGAGGGGAAGAGAGCGTGAGAGGCAACCCCACTGCCCAACTCAGCTCTCCTTGCCTTGCCCTCACTCTTTCTTCTCCTACCTGCAGACTTTCCTGTCCTGGGATGGGCGTCTGCCAGTGTGAAGGAGAAAGCTGCAGATTGCTCACAGAGCATCAGACATGACCACGCTCTGCCCAGGCCGGGCTCTTCCCAGGGAACCAGGCCTCCAAGCCCCACTCTTGGAGTTCACGGCTCCACACCCTTCTTCTTTTTTCTAATCTTTACCCCACGGTATGCTCATTGATTTTAGAGAGAGAGGAAGAGAGGGAGGGAGGAAGGGAGAGCAACATCAGTGTGAGAAACATCGATCAGTTGCCCTATGCCCTGAGCTCAACCTGGATCTAACCCGCAACCCAAGCATGTGCCCTGACCAGGGTTTGAACCCACGACCCTTCCAGTTTATGGGATGATGCTCCAACCATCTGAACCACACCAGCCAGGGCTCTCAACCTTTCTTACTCTTCCCAGCCACGCTTCTCCTCCTGTACTGAGATCCCTTCCTTTCTCAGAGATGATTATTTTTAAGCATATGGACTTAGAGATAAAGGGAGAGGACGGGCAGAGAATAGGAGTTAGGGTAAAGGGGCAGGGGTCAAAATGGTGGCAGTGACACCCAGGAAAGTCAGAGCCACCAAACCTCCAGGAATGAGGACACTTTTGGGGGTGGTTGGGGAGAAAGTCTCACTTTAGATTTTTCTGTAAGTTTTTCTACATGTGTGATTATTTTCATCCCTCCCACAGCAATGTGGTAGCTTCAATCCTGTAAGGTGATAATAATAGGAAAAGGAAGGAAGGATAGGACTGGTGATATTCTTGCTACATTTTATGACACTTGTATCTGTTTTTTATGGTGTGGTTACCACTCATCTCTTCTAAGCTTCCTGAGGGTCGAGAGCCTGCCTCAGACGCTCAGGAGGTGGTGCAATGCGGTGAAATCAGACCCCTAGTGTCTGCTCCAGCTCCTCTGTGAACTTCAGTTTCTTCGTCTGTGAAGTACAAACAACAACTCTGCTTTACAGGGCTGTGAGGACTATGTCTAAGATACATCAAAACCCTGCCACATTGTAGAGACTTCATAAAGTGGAGCTATTAGGATCGGGCTTCGCTTTCCTCCGTTGTAAAATTGGGATAATAAAATATTCATCGTATTGAGTTGTTTGTAAAAATTAACCAAGTTAATATTTGTAAGGTTTCTAGGAGGCTACCTGGCACACAATAAGCTCTGTCCAAGCGTTATTAAATAAAATTAATCATCCTGTCACTTTTCCAAAATGCCTGGGCGATCACTCGCCCAGGTAGGTGCTTTTGTACACGTTGCTGACATCAGTGCATGCATGCACAGCATCAGGAACGAGACCAGGGCAGACGCCACACAGGTGGCTGTGGACTGAGTGAGCAGCACACTTCCGTTTTCTTCTCCCCCTCGTGTCTCCTGCTCGCACTGACGCCTCAGCCCGAACTGTCTCTGTCAGCCCTCTCCTTCTTTCCCTCTGTCCAAGACTTTCTCTCAAGAAAGGAATAGCAACTGGTTCCAGAGCTGCCCACATGTACTACGAAAGTGTGGGAGCAGACCCCACAGCTCTGCCTGCACCTTTCATTCCTCTCGTCTCATGCCCGGCTCCCGTCTGAATTTCCTTTCCTTTTGTGGGCCCTGCTTAAAAGACCCGGAGGTTCCACTGAATAGAGAGTCTAATCGTAATTAAGCACATATTTATTAAATTTGCGTGAGGTATTCAAATGCACATCTGAGGGTGTAAGGGAAACCAATCCACTGGAAACAGTGTGAGAACAGCCCAGTTAAGGGTTGTTCCCTCTGCTGACTTTGTTACTTCCCAGTTCATCCAGTGCCCTATTCATCTGTGGAACTTTTACTGTGTATTTACTAAGTATCAGGTACTCCCTAAGCACTGATGTACTGCCCTGTTCCCATTTCAGCTTCAAATCACTTCTGTGAAGTAGCTAGTATGATGCCCATTTACAGAGGAAGAAACCGGTCAGAGAAGTTAACCCAGGACCCACACCTAGTCAGTGAGGAGAGTGCATAGTCCTTAGACCTGCCTCCAAAGGTTAAGTTCACTATATGGTATTCACAGACACCAGCAAGATCCCATAAAAATTAGCCTTGACTGTTCTCTTGGCCTTCTCAGATCTGTTCTTTAAAACATACAGCAGTCTGTGCTGACATTTTTGTCTGGCAAAGGAAATGTGTGCGTAGCTTTTTTCTGCACCAAGGGTCTTTCGCTTCACCCTTCTTTTTGTATCTAGAAGGCACCTTTCCTGCTGCTTGCCCTCAGCAATGCTAGCCCTTTCCTACTCTCAGCTTCACAACGTGTCACCGATTCTAAGAGAATTCTAACAAAAGAACTGGAACAGGAAGGGTTTTTAAACAGGCTGTCTCTTTCTTTAAATAATTAAAGAAGATGTTATCGAGGAGATCAGGTTTTTATTAGCTCTTCTCAAGTTCTCTGTCATTCTCTTTCATCCGAGGCAGATTGAAGGTTGGGGTGGACAGTGGACGGAGAAAAGCGCCCCAATTTGGACAGAGCGTTGAGGGGCACATTGGAGAGTCTGGCCATTTGCCTCCCGTCTTGATTCTTGGCCCGCAGAATAGAGGGTGGGTTTGAATGGCAGGTTGCGGCTCTTTGGCAACAAATTTGGAGAAAATGAATGAACAAAGTAATGAATGAAATAATTGTTGAACCCTGACAATAGAGGGCGTATCGTGGGCTTCGAGGCTTTGCGAGGACTAGCTCCAGGCCTTGGAGAGAGAGTGCAAAGCAACTAGACGGATGGAAAATAAGCACCAGGGAAACGGTTTCTAAACCAGGGCCTTGGGAACACAACTCCGATTCAAACACACCTTCTAAATCTCAGTCTCAGTGATGCGTTCTCTGCAATTTTACTCTCCCTGCCCCCTCCCCCCAAAAAACACACACAGCAGGGTGTCTCACAGCAGCCTGTAGGACAATAAGGAGGAAATTGGTTTTCCAGGAAGCAATTTCTCTATCAGCAGAGCAGTTCTGCATTTGCATAGAGGAGAGGTTAGGCTGACAGTTGGAAGGATTCCATCTGCTTCTTGGAGTCCTGATTTGGAGACTACAGCTCAAAGGACACCATGAAATGCACTTTCGAACTCGGGAAGGAGTGTTGATCTGGAGATTGGGGGCCTCCAGGCCACAGGAACTGGACGGAAGTGGACTTTCCCTGAGCCCTTGAACCGATTTCTTACTCTCTCCCCTTTTCTCTTACTAAATATAAAATGAGGTCACACAATAGGTGAAGCAGAGGTTAGGGGCAAATTGAAGTTAATGATAAATATTTATAGTGCCTGGCTCATTACAGGGTTTATGTAGATTCCTATTAAATACTCGTCAGTTTGACTTGTTTCCTTGATTTATACTAGAATTTAAAAAACCAGAGGGGTTATTAGCTTATATGTTGTCATTTTAATGTCCCATTTCTGAGGAGAAAAAAGGCAGGAAGAAGAAAACCCTAGACAAAATCATCTACTTTCCACAGAATGGTACCCTCCGGAAGGAAAACTTTTAGTTCTCTAGATTCCTTTTGGACCTAGACGCCCAGGTCTGGGAGAGCTCAAGCCCCCAACTTTTATCTGGCTCCTCCTGTTTCTTCTCTGGTGGTTAGGGGACAGCCACACCCATGCTGGGCTAACACAGGACTGTGGGGTTAGGGCAGTCCACCCGAGAGAAAGCAGCCTGAACAATGGCCCCTTCTTGTCATCTGCCTCCCACACCCTGTTGACTCAACCTTCTGAGTTGAGAAAACAGAAAATATTTCTGCCCACGACCTCCGGCAAGTCATTTAGCCTCTCTGGGCTTTGTTTGCCTGGACTATGAAATGAGGGAGGTTGGACGGAGTGACCTCGAAGGACCACAGCCACGAACACCCTTTTCTGGGGTGGCACCAACTCACATAACCTGTTCCCGCCCCTGTTGGTGTGCTAGGGTTTGTCGGGCTGAATGCCCTTGTTTTGGGTTCTGGAAATATGGTCACTGCATTTATAAGATCACTTCAGCACTGACATTCTATACCACTAGGATTCTAAGTAGGTAATAGCCTTAGGTGACTGTTCTCATTACTAGTGATATGACCTTGGGCAAGTTGGTTTACTCTCTGGGATTCATGCCCTTCTCTGTACAATTAAGAATACGAAAATCTTGTTTCAAGGCAGGGAGCTGGAGTAGCTTGAGATCCTTCTTGCTAAGGATTTATAATTCAATGACTTGAGGCCCATCTGCTTGAACAAAGGCATAGCGGACCCCCTGGATGTTTAAAAGAGGTCTACAGACTGTCCTTCAAGTGGGTGAAGACATCAGTGATGTCTCTGAGGACAATGTCCCTTTGCCACCTGGAAAAGAGCCAGGGGCACCATCCCAGCTGCTTTTGGAGAAAGGAATTCTTACCATGAGATATCTGTGGCTTCTGCAGCAAAACTCTGTGCAATCCTCCTGAGGGAAGAGAGGAAAGCTTCTCTGGAATTCATTACAAGGTCCTAGGAATGTGTGTGTGTGTGTGTGTGTGTGTGAGAGAGAGAGAGAGAGAGAGAGAGAGAGAGAGAGAGAGGTGGTCAGGGGACTTCAAGAACTCGACACCTCAGTCCAGTAACAAGCAGTATGATGCTGAACAAGTCACATAATCTCTGGGCCCAATGTCCTTACCTGAAAAATTAGAATGTTTGATTACATGAGCTCCAAGGTCTGTTTAGAGGTTTCGTGGTTTCTCAAACGGTGATTTTCAAGCATCAGCAGGGGGTTATCTGGGGGCAGAGAGAGTTCCTTTTTCCTGCAGATCATGAGCAGGCGACCCGTGCAACCATTTCTTCCATTGCCCTTCTGGGCTGTCAGTGGAGCGGGGTTCTTGAGGGGTGGATTTTGAGGCTCATACCTTTATCCATGTCTCCATCCATTTAGTCTCTCCTAGCCTTGTGTTTGGTGTACACCATATGTCTCCTGGTGACTTAGGTTTCTGTTTAAAAAAAAGTAATATTGGGATGTTTTGTAAGTGTTCCAAACTGATTCTTCATTGGCGAAGACAAGCTGTCCACAGTGTGCAGAACAGAAATCAGGCAGAAGCACTGGTAGCCAGGCCACCTAGCTGGGAGGCAGCCGAGCTAGTCCCCGCACAACGCAGCAAGAGCTGGGGGCGTCACCGTCTTCCGGCCTGGACGCTGGGGTCCACGCTTGGTTCCTCTTTCCCCTTATTCCTCACTCTCTTTCAGCACCGGTCCCTGAGGAGTCTCTGTCTGCAGTGGTTCTCAGATCTGCCTGCTTGTCTGCAACACCAAGGCTCCCCCAGGTTGCTCACCTGCAGCCGCACCTGATAGGGTAACAACGGCAAGTTCCTTGATATCTCTGAACCTCAGTTTCCTCATCTATAACGTGGGTGATGAGAACAGTACATGGACCCAATAGGGTTGTAAGAACTAAATTAATTTTGTTTATTTATGAGCTGTATGTATTAGCCTTAACCCCTATCTTTGTCTGATTTTGTCAGATTTAACCCAATCTATTTTGCACTCTTTCCCTAGAGAGGGCTCAACCCACCCTCACAGAGCGCGTCCTGTCCCACATGTTCCTCAGTCCTCTGCTGGCTCCCTGTTGCCCTCAGTGTGGACACAGCCCACACTCCTTCACGTGGTTTACTGGAGCCTGCAGGTCTGACCCAGTCTCCTCCCCGACTTGCATTGGAACGAGGCAGCGAGGCAGCGAGGCAGCGGCGAGAGGACATTCCAGGCCAGGAAGCCTTCGTCAGAAAGTCAGAACAAGGCAGGTAGATTGCAGAGGCGGCAGAGTGGTGGCTGTGAGCGAGTCTTGGTCTGCAGCGGGACTGCAGAAGTTCATACTGTTCACGAAGGCTTGCTGCTGCCCCCCTCCCCCCGATGTCAACAAAAGCCCCAAACTGGAGTGCTGGCAGAGGAGAAACTGGATTCAGCACTGCAATTTGTTTGCAAAATGGGGGAACGCAGTCTCTGGACTCAAAGTGCATTCTGTGGAGACAGAGTGTTAAATAGTGTAAGGGTCTCAAGGTCTGGGCAGTTCTTACTCAATGCCATTCTTGTTAAAATAGCAAGTATTTTGTAGGCACAGCTGTAAACAGGGTGAGCTGGACAGGGACCCAACAGATAAGTGTAACTGACTGCAAAGACAAAAAATTAACATCTAATTAACCAAATATTGTGTACAAGCAATGGCTAGGCCTCCCTTCAGGGAGACAGCTTTGAGTGTGAATCCCGTCTCCTTCACTTGCTGCAAGTACATAAAACGACCTAATGACAATCTCGACTGGTTCTTGAATAGGACACTGCGAGCGACAAAGTTCTTGGGTTCTGGAGCAAAAGGGGAGACCCGTTTCTACACAAGCGAGGAGTGCAAATTTACACAGTCCAATTGGTCCCGATTGGTCAAAACCACACGTTTTAATTGTCCTTATGGAGCTGTTCTGATTATTCAGCAAAGATGCAAATGCAGATACAGCTGTGCAGTCCCAATTGGATGGGCAGGTCTCAGCTCATTGGTTGAAAGATGATTCCAGAAAGTCCTCTATAAGGGTTGGCTCAGATAGCAGGAACACAGTGCTGGGGGCTGGCAGTTCAGTCCGTGGCTTTGCCCTGAAATGCAGAGTGTGTGAGATGTTTTGGCCAGCGGTGACTGCCAGACTCTCATTATGAATTTGAGCCCTATTAACCACAAGGAGTTCTTCTGGAGAGATATATTATGTCTCAGGGTCAACAATGCTATAGTCCCACTGCTTATTAGCTATATTATCTTGGGCTAGTTACTAAATGTCTCTTTATTCTGGTTTACCCATTTGTCAAATTTTAAAAGAATGCTCCTTCTTTGTGAGGACATGGGAGGATTGAATGAGCTAATATGAAGTATTTAGGACAGTATGTACATAGCGAGAACTTAAGAAATACTCATTCTTACTTGGGATAAGAGTAAAGGTGTATGGTGCAGATTTTGTAGGATCTCAAAGGCAGACAGAGGAGTTAGACTGGGCTTGGTAAGTGTAAGGCAGTCAGTAGTGCACAGAATAGAACTCAGGGTGAACAACCTGACCTGGGCAGCCCAGCCAGGCTGCTAGGTTTAGGGTAGAGGGGGTGGCAAGAGGAGGCGACGACACATCTGAGACAGATCTCAGACTGAGTGCCAGGTCAGATACACGGGTAGAAAATGCTGTGGAAATGTTCCCTCGGGCAGCAGCCTTTAGAACGCTGGGCCCAGAAAGCACTCAGTACCTGTTCATCTGAATTTGAGAAACGCCACTGATTTCCCGGAGCAGAAAGTCACAGCAAACACGAGCAGGTTAAAGCAGCCTGAAACCCTGCAGTCAGCCAACATTTAAACTTGTGATAAGTCCAGGATTTCTGAAGTAGTCTGATCACGGGACATCCCTTCCCCTCGCCCCCCCCCCCCCACCCGGGCAATAATGTAGATTAACATCTTGAAGCACTAGGGTCCAGCAGGACCCCCTTTGGGATCCATTGCCCTGAGGAAACACCAGCGAACTAGATAAACAGCGCTGGAGCCAGGAGAACACACACAGTTACAGCAGCACAATGCTGCTATTTTCCTTTCCTCTGTTCTCCGGTGGGCTCACGTAGTGGGGAGCCCAGGAGGACAGTTTAAAATTAAATGCAGATTTCCCTTCCCCTGCCTGGTTCGAAGATTGTTGCCTCTCTCGCCCTCCCTCCCTCCTACTCCCTTCTTTCTCCAATAGCATTTGCCCTAGAGAGAGCCATCTGGATATTAATGTTGCAATACTGACTAATTCAAGGGACTGCATTTGGCATTCACTCGGGTTTGCAGTGCTTTACTTGAGTCGCTCTGTGTTAGAAAATCATCTGACTTCTCTAAGTGGTTTCTTTGGGGTAGTATCATTATTACAATTTCTCCTTTTCTCCCGGAATTAAGGCTGTTTTTCCCCCTCAAGGACTTCTTGGCATTTCCGTGAGGTTTATTATTCTGTTGTGCTTGAAGTCTGTGGCATCCTGTTTGCACTGCAAACAGTAAGATAAAATCCCACCTCCAGATCGCTAAGGAGCCTCAGGGTCACTTGTGCTGGAGGAGTCCGATCTGTTCTGGGTCAGCATCTGGACCCAGGAGACGCGATGGGACTGGAAGGGGAAATCCAGGGTGACACTGACCTTTAGGCTCCCGTTGGAGTTGTGCAAGTGAGTAAATGCCAGTAAGAACAGTGCAGACAGGGCCCGAGGCAACGAGGGTGTGTTAACCTTTGAGTTTCATGAACTTGGAAAGGGTAGCTGTTCCCACCTCTCTAGGTCTCGTCAAGTCACTCTCATGCACTAGAAAGTCCTCCAGAGGAGCCTGCTGAAAATTCTTTTGTTAACACATGTGACTGAGCAGCCAGGGGCAGCCTCAGTCAGCAGACTCTGGGATGCGGTCTCTAGAAGGGCCTGCTGTGGCGAGTTTGGTTTTCATTAGCTTTGGACCTTCAGACGTGGTCTTTCTCTTTGTCTCCTCGGTAACCACCCTTAGCAGAATGGCACCATCAACACACTTCTACTCTGTTAAGAAGTACACAGGCCCTGGCCAGGCGCTCAGTTGGTTAGAGCGTCATCACGACAAGCCAAGGTTGTGGGTTCGATTCCTGGTCAGCGCACATACAAGAATCAATCAATGAATCAACAGTGAATCAATGTTTCTCTCTCTCTCAAATCAATACATAATTTTCAAGTACATAAACAAAGAGAAGAATATCGGGTTGTACAGAAAGATCAATGATTGTCCCTGGCTTTGGAAACAGCCTGCTATACACAACTTACCTCACACAGGTACCTTTCTCACTTCCAAACTTCTCTCATGCAATGTCAGCATTCTTGGCCCGTTTTTGGGGCAAATCAGGCCCGTTAGGGTTGGGGTTCAGGTAACAAGCCCAGTTCCAGGTCAAAACTGAACCTCTTCGGCTATAATTTCTGAAATGTTTTGCCACTCTCCAAGGTCCCCACTGAGCCTCACCCAGAGGCATCCAGTCCGCCCAATCCCACCCCAAGCTCCAAAACAGGCCTCCCCTCCAACAAGGACTGTGCAGAATTCCGGAGTTTGCTCTGCGGCGATTGACTGGTTTTGTTTTTCAACCTTTCCTTTCCCTTCTTGTCCACATAAGAAAGCTTTATCCCAGGAGACTGAGAAATAACTGGAGAGACACTTTAAAGGAGGTTAGCTTCTGGAATTTAGGCAGGTAGGTGGATGCTGAAATAACCTTGGTATGTAAAAAGTAAGTTGTTTTATTCTGTTATCCCAGGCTGGTGAAGCCAGTGACCTGTGAGTTACTTGCAGTGTTCCTCCTCGTTGATATCTTTTTCCTGTCCAACAGAGACCGTAACTGATTTAGCTCTACATCCCAAAAGCTAGCCAAATGCTTGACAATAGATGGTGTTTGGTGTTTTGGATTTTTAAAAAACATTTTTAAAAAACCTTCACCTGAGGATATGTGTGTTGATCTTGAGAGGGAGGGAGGGAGAGGGAGAGAGTGAATGAGAGAGAGAGAGAGAAAGAAACATTGATGCGAGGGAAACACTGCTTGGTTGCTTCCTGTATGCACTCCGAGTGGGGATCGAACCGGCAACCTAGGTATGTGCCCTGACTGCTGCAACCACCACCTTTTGGGTCACAGGACAACGCTCCAACCAACGAGTCACCCGGCCAGGCCAATAGATGGTGCTGGATGGATGGTCAGTGAACAAATGTCCTTCTTCCAAAATAATTCCTCACTGTGATTGATTAGTCTCTACTTGCTTATCCTCAGAAAAAGGCAAGCTTCTGACCTCATAGGCCAGCCCAGTGCACTAACAGACACTTGTAACTTTTTAAGAGATTTTTGTCACATGAAGTTGAAACCTGCCTTCCCGTAACTTTCATATATCCTCCCTATTTTACCCTCTGGGGTCACAGCTATGATACCTGCTCCACTACCTCTTCCTATGTTGACATTTGGTTTCCTTAAGTCTCTTCTTGCCCACAATAAGCATTTTGAACTCCTGGAATTTTCTTTCAGATGATAAATTTTTCTACTGCCCACTGCCCTGGTGACTCTCTTTAACCATTTCTTCATATTGATGCATGTATCTGAGAGATCTCTTCTCTGAAATGCCCCCCCCTTCATTAATGACCTGAGCAAGGTGAGTTCCTAGAACTGCCCTCCAGTCTCTGCAGGACAGAGGAACCCCTTCCCTTGCTACCTGCTGTCTTTTACTAGTGATGCAACCCCATGACACTTAGATTTTTCAGAGGCTGCCACAAGAGACCTCAGGTTTTCAGGAACGTAGCAGCCCTAGGGAAAGAGGGGACGTGGCAGCCTAGGATGATGAAAATACAACGGAGCAACATCTGGAAAGCTAGAGGTTTGGGGAAAAGGCCAAGCCACGTTGGGAGTTTTAGTGAAGTAGGGAAAGAGCAGGGATCCTGGAAAGGCCAAGGGCAAAACCAGAGCACCCGGGCCAGAGCGATCACTGACGTGAGGTTGTAGAAAGGACGGGCTTGGCTGTGGCAGGGAAGGGAGGGGAAGATCACCTCCCCCCACTCACAGTTCTTCCTGAGTGGACCCAGAGTCCCTGGCTCAAAGTCTTTGCTATGGCAGCTTCTGAACTAAATCTAAAGCTAAAGTTATTGAATGCAGCTATCACAAAATTGTTCTACTTAAATTTCATTTTAATACGCTTCTGTTCTGTGAATTTTGCATGAAATGTGTTTTACATTTGCACTCACACACAATGTATGATTAAATTTGGAATAAAAATGATAAGTTACAGCAATAATATCAGATGTTTTATTCTAATTCCAATTAAGCAAATTCAGTAGATAAGCAAATTTAGTTTCCAATTTAGTTAAAATAGGCAGGATTTTCACTGGTAAAAAGCTGAAATATAAATAACTGTTTTCACATCTATACTTCTTTTCCTCGCCAATTGGTAGGATAATGTCTTGTGAATTTAGTCTCTTTTCTGGAAGAGAAAGCAGTTAGGCTATAGTTCCCTCCTTAAAACACTCTTTCTCTTTCTTCTCTGGAAAATGTTTCTTTCTTCAGAAAAACATCCCTGGGATTGATGAGCAGAACCAGCTTTCCACAGCTACACGCACCTCTTGGAGCTCAAGGAATCTTACTGCCAATGAAAGAACCAGAGAGGCTGCCAATTTGCCTGCAATCACACAGCTAGTCGCTGGCCATTCTCAGTACTCCAGAGAATGTTCTACTGCTGGTTCCGGGACTTCTGGCATTTAAGTTTGGGTAGGTTGTTTTCTGTGCCAGAACTTCTCCATTTCTCCTCTGGAGCCTCAGCATTTCCTTCCCTGAGTCTAACAAATGGGCACACTTTGGATTCATAGTGCCTCTGCCTTTTCCAGGAGAATCGTGAAGACACAGTGAGCCTGGATTTAAGGCCTCTTTCCAACACATCGTCCCAATCCAGTGGGGAATATTGGTGGGGAGAATGCGATAGAAAAACACAGGGTGAGTGCAGAGTAGCTTGGTGGGCATCTGGTTGTGCTTTATGTCTCTGGTTACTCTCCAGGTGTATCTGTCTGATGAGCATGTGGGGGTGGGGCAAGCAGGGAGAGGGTGCAGTGGGGCCGTTCTGCTTTTAATTTGACCCCCTGGATGATGACTGGTAGTGAACACAGTGCTGGTCCTCTCTCCCCACCAGTATGCTCCGGAGAAGGGGCATTTGGGAACACTGCCTCACTTTTAAAGCAACCTCCTTGGCACAGTCTTACATAAAACAAGGCTAGCCCCTGGGACAGGATGGAAGCACGCAACTCTGAGTGATCACTTTCTTGGCTGTTGAGGCCAGGTCCGGATTGGGTGCACTATGTGAGCCTGAACATTCTGGGGCCTGAGACGGTGGCAACCAGGGTCCTGCTAAGCGACTGCATACAGGAGGTTTAGGAAGGGCAGCTGCATCGGCCCTGCCGGTTACAGTCTCTGTTGGGCCCCCTGAGACACTGGGGTCTTTCCCTGCCCACAGGACACGTCTGGATGGGCAGCCTGGCTCATTCAGAACAGACTCACAGGGCACATTTACAGACTCCGGTTATTTAAACCAAATGGGAAAAGATTTGCCCCGTGGAATTACACTTCACATAGAACTTTAGTACCAATTTGGGGTGCAACCACTGCCCATTTCAGCACCCGCTTCCTGTCTCTTCTTTTCTCTCCAGGTCTTCTGCCCTAGCTCCCTCACTTTCCCTCCACCTTACTTTGCTAGTTTTTCTTTGCTTGCAATCACACAGCTAGTTGCTGGCCACTGTTAGTCCTTTAGAGAGTGTTCTACCGTCAGGGCCAATCTGATTCCTAGTCCTCCTGTCTATGACTCTTTCCTCTTTCCCCACGTTTCTCTCTCATGAGACAGGTACAAAGAGTAGGAGCAATTTGGGAGTGCCATAGGAGGCTGCAGGGAGGAGTATTAAGCACTCCAGCTCTGACCTGAGGTTCAAAACCTGCTTTGACCTTTACTAGCCATGGAATCCTGAGCAGATTATTTAAACTTTTTGAGCTTGTGGTTAAATGAAGACAAAAGGAGAACTTACTTTATTAGTTTTTTTGTAAAAATTAGAAAAGATAATGCATGTCAAGGCCTTATACAGTGGTTAGATATTAGTTAATAGTAGCTACTTTTTAATATTAAGAGGAATAGAATATGTATTTGTCACTGCCACACCATATCTAGTCACTGTGTATAAAGCATAGAGCATTTTATTCTTGAACAAAACTGCACATTTCAAACAGGTACTTTAAGAGCTGTGGGCAACACCCTCCAACTGTGTGAGGTTCTGTTTGGGTGAATGGCCCTTTGGATAAATGCTCCACTTACCTATCTGTTCCCCTTCTCTATTCTGGGCATCTCAGTAGATTGAGAACCAAAGAGAACCAGGTAGGGAGGGAGATATTTCTAAACCCGAAGGTGAGATGTGCTTGTTAGTTACTGTGATTACTAGGAGTCATGGGGCAAATCCCTTATCTAACGCAGAATCCCATAGACAACCCTACCAACAGACAGATGCACTTGGTAGTTTGCTTGAACTTGAGCACTCCAGGCTGGAGAAAGGGTGCAGGAGAAAGGGAGGATAACAGTGAGGAGAGGAATGGGAATGGGAACTACAGAGAGAAGGGCTGGTGCCAGGGACTACATGCTCCATAAATGATGGAATGATTGAATGATAAATACGGTTATTCAACATTAGGCTTCCGACGATGGACTGGGTCCTGTGCTGGGATGCAAGACATAGATGAATGAGAAATGGTCCTTGTCTAGTGAGAGACAGAAATGTAAACAAATATTAATTGCAAAACAATGTAGCATAGAATCCATTGCTTAATGGCTTGCTCAGCTTCTGCGTTTGGACCGTGCGGCTTCAAATCCTAGTTTGATCACTTTCTGAGTGAACTCTGTCCTGTTAACTAACCTCTTTGTGCCTCAGTTTCTTCATCTGTTAAATGAGGATAATAACAGCATCTTTATTCCTCATAGGGTAAGAGTGAGGATTGAATGTGCTGTTATACGTAAAGGAGGTAGACCTCTGCCTGGCACAGAGTAAGTGCTATACACGTGTTGGCAACTATTATTATTATCACTGCGAAGGTCACCGTATGCTATCTGGGCACAGAGGGAAGAGTAGGTGGCTCCCTCTGGGGAGGCCTGGGAGGTTTATGGAGAAGGTAACATTTGAACAGAGCCTTGATGCATTTGGTTGCCGGGCAGAAATAGGGCAGCAGCAGGTGCCCGGGAGGAGAGCACACACAGAGACGATGTCTCATGCATGGCCCAGGACTCTTGGCTGAGAATGGGGTGACTGGAAACCTACCAGTGGACTGATTACTTGTGGGTTCTTTAACTACATATTTTTTCTTTCAAAGATGCAATAAAGGAGAAATTACCAATGTATGTGCGGAGAAAACACATTCTTATTGTGCTTCATTCTGATGTTGTCCTGAAAGCCTGAGAGCACGTGTGGACGTGGAAGGTGGCCTCCATGAGCTGAAGGAAGCTGCTTTCACACGTACAGGAGTGTATGGAAACACCTATGTGGATGCACATGGCGATTTCTGTGCACGGGGACAATTGTCCTTTGTGGCTGGTTTGCAAATCATCCTGCTCCTGGTCTTGCAAAATCCACGCTGGTACAAATCATAGTGATCTCACACCTTGAGGCCACAGAAATGACATAATCCAACAACCTTATTTCACAGCCAGTGAGCCTGAGGCCCAGAGAGTGGTTCGACCACCAGGATGAGCATTTGGGTATTGTTACAGGCTGAGGGTGTATCCCCAAAACCCATGTGTTGGAATCCTGACCCCGGTACCTGAAATGTGACTGTATTTGGAGACAGGGTCTTTAAGGCAGTAATTAAGTTCCAAGGAAGCCGTTAGAGTGAACCCTAGTTCCACTGCACTGGTGTCTTTGTCAGCAGAGAGGTTGGACACAGGCACCTGTCCAGGGAAGACCACATGAAAACCAGGGGAAGGAAAAGCCAGCTATAAGCCAAGCTCAGAGGTCCCAGGAGAACTCAACCTTCCAACACCTTGATCTTGAATGTCTAGACCCCAGAATTGTTGGAAAATAAATTTTTGTTGTGTAAGTCGCTTCATCTGTGGTAGGTTGTTATGGTGACCCTGGCAAACCATGGCAAGTGCAATGCCGGGCGGGAGTTCTCTGCAGCCCTCAGCTGCTGAGGGAAGGCCGGGGTGTGTGCTCTGTGCAGGTCGAGGCCTCGAGAGCACCACGGCACTGCACCTCTCGCCTGCTGTTGAAATGAACGTTATCCCGGGCTGTACCCACACGTGTACAACTTCACCCAATGCACTAGTGTGCCCCCGGAAGACCCAGAGGGAGTTTCCCCATGGTCAACTCAATGAAACGTCGATACCAAGGCATTTCGTAACTCAGGATGCTGGTGATGACTCAGTGCAGGTGTGGTGACTCTCAGTAAATGTTACTGTTTATTTATTTGCATGTCTTGAGTGCAGTCTTATTGCAGGCCATAGTAATGCACTCATTGTTGTATCCTTTGCTCTGGATAAGAAATCATTCTCACTAGACAATGAGAGGAACAATTATCAGCAATAATGCAAACAGTGCCGCTGTTCTGGAATCAGAGCAGCCCTTCTTCGTCAGCTCCCCATGGACATGCTGCCCTCTGGCGGTGGAGGCCTGTGGATCCTTCACCGTCTGATGTTGCTTGTGTCTTCACATATGTTTGTTCTCGTTTTCTGTCGATTTTCCTGACAGCTGTCCAAATCCAGTGGCGAGAACCACTCAGGTCCAAGTCTTTGCAAAATATTTCAAGGGGCAAAAATTGTCTCTGAGTTTCTCCTGCTTTGCCTGTAAACGTGCGGATGGATGAAATCTTGTGGATGAAATCTTGACTTCCATTCACCAAATTGACATCGCTCTCCCTCCGCCAAATCCCTTTCATTAGTAGAGAATTCACAGCTTAGAAACTGCTTCTGAAACTACTCTTGCACTTGTTCTCAAAGACCTTTTTGAGGTAGGCTGGTCTAGAATATCAACCTCATTTGACAAAAGTTTACTACATGTTGGTTGAGCTCATGCTGGGAAGCAGGGACATGAAGGTGGAAGGACCAGGATCCACGTAATCCACTGGGTACAGAAGGCCAATGCCGAGAGTCCGCAGGATTTTTAGGGACTGTCAAAAGTTCGGAAATAACAGAAGAAAACCCCATGAGTCACCAAAGTCATAATTAGCAAAAGCTTGCTGCACACACCAAAAAAGACAGTTTGCAAACCAGTGCCCACGAACCGAGACATGGAGTGAGGCTCAGGGGTTTGCTGTTATAAAGTAGCTTATCTAGTGAGAAAGCAGTGACTGCTTATCATTAAAGTGGTGATTGGTTCAGGATTATAATTTTCCTAAATGATAGGGAATTGGTAAGTGCTTACCTCACGGCAACCTTGGAAATAGTGTAAGTTTTGCTGATGATTTCCAGAGGCATAAGCAAGCCATGACCCAGGTCAAGTTGGCCTTGCAAAATTAGCTAAATTAAGCTTTGCCCGTGTGACTAAACTAGTTTTGTCTGCTCAGGGAATTTTCAAGGCTTGTCTCTGTTTTTTAATGAGACTCAAGAAAATACTTTAATTTCTTTTAAAATCAGAAGAAGAACCAAACTTTTAGGCAGAGGAAAATGTTTTACTCTGTAATATTAATATATTCATCTTTATGCCATTGTATTTGTGTCCCACAGCAAAAGCAGTCCTAGGAGGGCAGTTTGTAGAAACAACCACCTACCTCCATAAACAAGATAAGTCTCAAATATACGTTCTAACTGTATACCCCAAGGAACCAGAAACAGAGAAGACAAAGCCCAAAGTCCATAGAAGGAAGGAAATAACAAAGATTAGAGCAGGAATAAGAGAAAGAGAGACTACAAAGGCAACTGACATCCCTCAAACTAAGGGCTGCTTCTTTGAAAAGACAAAACTGACATTACAACGGACACCACAGAAGTACAAAGGACCATAACAGACTACGATGAACAGCCATATGCCAACCAATGGGGCAATGCAGAAGAAATGAGTAAATTCCCAGAAACATACAGCCTGCCACGACAGAATCATGATGAAATAAAAAATCTGAGCAAACCAAAAACCAGTAAGGAGATTACCTCTCAACACACAAAAAGTCCAGACCAGATGTCTTTGCCGGTGAGTGCTAGCTACCAAATGTCTGTGGAAGAATTAATACCAATCTTTCTCAAATTCTAACCAATCAGAAGAGGAGGAAAAACTTCCAAAGTCATTTTGTGAAGCCAGAGTCACTGATACCAAAATCAGACAAGGATACCACATGAAAAGAATATTAGGCCAATATTCTTATTGAACATAGATGCAAAAACCCTCAATAAAACATTAGCAAACCTAATTTAACAATACATTAAAATGATTGTACGCCATGATCAAGGGAATTCATTCCAGGAGAGTATATAGTTCCACTCCCATAGATCATTCATTGTGATGCACCAAGTTAGCAAAATGAAAGAAAAGAATCATATGATAAGAGAATGTAGAAAAAACACTTCACAAAATTCAATATCAAAAATGAGTATAAAGGGAACATACCTCAACATAATAGAGGTCATGGATGACAAGCCCACAGCTAACATTATGCCCAGTGGTGGCTCAGTTTTGCCACTTTTTTCCAACAAAATAATAGCAATACTGGCCAGAGCAATTAGGTGAGAAAAAAGAAAATGCACCCAAATTGAAGAGGAAGAAGAAAAACTGTCATTCTTTGTAGATGGCATCATTTTATATATACATATATATTATAATATACATGTATTTAAATTGTGGTAAATACATGTAATAATAAATTTGCCATTTAAAACCTTGTGATTATACAATTCAGTGCCATTGCTACATTCATGATGTTGTGCAACCACTACCACAAACTATTTCCAAAGTTGTCATCACCCCAAATAGCAACTCTGCCATCATCAAACAAAAACTTCCCATTCTTCCCTCCCCCCAGCCTCTGATAACCTTGACTCTGCTTTCTTTCTGTATGAGTTTACCTATTGTAGGCATTTCATACAAGTAGAATCATACAGTATTTGGCCTTTTGTGTTTGGCTTATTTTACTCATATTTTCAAGGTTCATCCAGGTTTCAACATATTAGAACTTCATTGCAACATATGGCTGAATAACATTTGAATTATATGTACATACCATAGTTTATTTATCCAATTTTCTTTTGACGGACAGACATCTGAGTTGCTTCCATCATTTGGCCGTCGTATGCAATGCTGCAATGAACATTCTCATACAAACATCTGTTTTGATCCCCACTTTAGATTACTCTGGGTGTGTTCCCAGGAGCTGGATTGCTGGGCTGTGAGGTAACTCTATGCTAGCTCTTCCAAGAACTGTTTCCCAGCACTGTCCCATTTTACACTCCCAACACCTGTTATTTTCCATGTTTTTCTTTGATTGTAGCCATTGTAGTAATGAAGTGGTTTGTCATCACAGTTTTGATTTACATTTTCCTTGTGGCTAAAGGTTTTGAGCATCTTTTCATGCATATTAGCCATTTGTATAACTTCTGTGAACAAATATCTATTCAAGTTCTTTGTTCATCTTTAACTGAGTCACTTGAATTTTTGTCATTGAAGGAGTTCTTTTTATGCTGGATATTAAATGGGTCACATAAAAATAATCCAAGTTTCATGGATTCTATTTTCTTTTTTCATTCTGGAATGTAAATCTCTTTTTAATCAAAGTATAGTTGACATACAGCTATTGCATTAGCTCAGGTGTAGAACATAGTGATTTGACATTTGTATAGCTTACAAAATGATCACCCCGATATGTCTAGTAACCATCTATCACCATACTGTGAAGTTATTGTGATACTTTGTATTTCCTAGGCTGTATTTTACATCCCTGTGAATTATTCATGTGATAAGTGTGCACCTGTTAATCCCCTTCACCTTTCTACCCATCCCCTCGCCGCCCAACCCTCTACCAATTATCTGGGTTGTTTTTTTGTGTGTGTATCTATGAGTCTGTTTGTTTTGTTTGTTTGTTAGTTTAGTGTTTCAGGTTCCACATATAAGTGAAATGATACAGTATTTGTCTTTCTCTGACTTATTACACTTAGCATAATACCCTCTAGGTCTATCCATGTTGTCGCAAATGGAAGATGTTATGCTTTTTCATGCGAGCAATATTCCGCTGTGTGTGTGGGGGGGGCGGTGTGCGTATGTGTATAACTACTTCCTCTTCCACTCATCTCCTGATGGGCACCCAGGTTGCTTCCACATCACGGCTATTGTAAATAATGCCGCAGTGAACACCAGGTGCACATATCTCTTTGAATTCGTGTTTTGTTTTCCTTGGATAAATGCCCAGAGTGGAATTGCTGGATCCTAATTGTCTCTTGTTACAGCCTTTGCTTTAAAGTCTATTTTGCCTGGTATCAGTATTGCTTTCCCTGACTTTTTTTTTATTTGTTTCCATTCCCATAAAACATCTTTTCCATCCCTTTACTTTTAGTCTGTGTCTTTCAATCTGAAGTGAGTCTCATGTAGACAGCATATGTGAGGGTCTTGTTTTCTTTTTTCTTTTTAATTTTAAAGACGCATTTATTCAGCATCATGATCAGACTATTACATTTAGCAATCAACAGCTTGGATGCAAAACATCTAATGAAAACTCTTTGTTGGAATGCTTTCACTTTCCACAGAACAGAAACTAAAATAACCTGTTACACGATTAGTCACAAGTACAGTCTTCGGGTTTTTCTGTCCGTTCACATGAGTGTTGTCTGAAATGTGTCTTCTTTGTAGCAGCGAGGCCTGCCGCCCTGTGCTTGGCTGAGTTCACAAAACTGCTGTAACCTGTAGCTTTCCTGTCACTTCTCTGGCTCTCCTCTCCCGCTAAGCTTTGTTTCCTGGATGCAATTAAAACCTTCTGCCACTGCCATAGCTGCTGCTGCTGCTGCTGGAACCACCACAGCCACCTGGGTTTAAGTAACTATTGATAGGTCTGTACTTATTGCCATTTTAGTTGTTTGCATACTAGTTTTGTAAGTGATTGGTCTACTACCTTTACTATATGTTGGCCTTTACTAATGAGTTCTTTTTCTTTCATATATTTCTTATTTCTAGTTTTGACCTTTTCTTTTACATTTAAAGAATTCCCTTTAACATTTCTTGTCATACTGATTTAGTGATGATGAACTCCTTTAGCTTTTGCTTGTCTGGGAAAATCTTGATCTCTCCAATTCCAAATAATAACCTTGCTAGGAAGAGTATTCTTGGTTGTAGGTTGTTGCCTTTCATCATGTTAAATATATTGTGCCACTCCCTTCTGTCCTGCAAAATTTCTATTGAAAAATCAGCTCATGGTCTTACCGGCATGGTCTTGCATGTAACTAGTTGTTTTTCTCTTGCTGCTTTTAAGATTCTCTCTTCATATCTAACTTTTAACATTTTCATTATCATGTGTCTTGGTATGGCTGTCTTTGGGTTCCTCTTATTTGGAGCTCTCTGTGCCTCCCAGACTTGGATGTCTGTTTCCCTGACCAGGTTCGGGAAGTTTTCAGCTATTATTTCTTCATATAGGCTTTCTCTCTCTCTCTCTCTCTCTCTCTCTCTCTCTCTCTCTCTCTCTCTCTCTCTCCCCGTCTCTCCCTCCCTCCTGGGACCACTATGGTACAGATGTTGTTATGCTTCGTGTTGTCCCAAAAGTCTGTTACACTATCCTCATTCTTTTTCATTCTTTTTTCTTTGTGATCTTTCAATTAGGCAGTTTTCCCTGTCCTGCCTTCACTGAGTTTATCCACTTGCCTGAAAAGTTTGATGGGCATCTTCATGACTATTACTTTGAACTCTTTATCTAGTAGACAGCTTATCTCCATTTTGGTTCTTTTTCTAGGGTTTTATCTTTTTTGTTTGCTTGGAACATATTCTTTTGCCTCCTAATTTTTGCTCCTTTGTTTCTATGTATTAAGTATGTCAGCTATATTTCCTGGTCTTGAAAAAGTGGCTTAATTTAGAAAGTGGCCATGGGGTCCAGTGGTAGAATCTCGTTTGTCGCCAGAGCCAAGTGCTCCAGAGGGGTTCCCTGTGTGGACTAGTGTGCCTTCCTGTTCTTATTGGGCCACAACTGCCATGGACACACTGGCAGGTGAGGCTAGTCCCTGGCCTGGCTGGCTGTGAGGCGTGGCCACACTGTTCCGGGTGTGCTGGTGTGCAGGGCAGGTCTTTGGTGTGTCAGGCTGTGAGGCCCAGTGTCTACTGTTGCAGACTCACTGCTGTATGCTGGTGTCCCCTGAGGTCACCTGCCAGGTTTGGCAGGACAAAAGCCACTTTGGAGGGGTGCCAGCCTGGGTGGGTATTTAGGGAAATGCCAGGGTGGGGTGAACAGTGTTAGCAAGGTTAATGCAGAGTGTCACAAATGACCCCTGTGTCAGACCAGTGAGGCAGAAGAAGAGTAAAGAAAGGGTGAAAAAAATGACACCCACAACCATTTCTGATTCTGGAGAAAGTTCCAACAGATCCCTGTCCCTCCAGCACACAGCCTAAAATCAATCATATATCAGTGCCACTTATGACCCAGGTACTTTTTGAACTGCTGCTTCTGTGCAGGCACTCAGAAAGAGTACAACCTTGGTCTCCTGAAGTCTGCTGGGTTTCCAAGCCAGTTGTTATGGGGGCTCCTCTTCCTGGTGCAGACCCCCTTGCTCTTCAAGGGAGGACCTCACCATTGTGATCTCCCTTCCGCCTGTGGGTCACCTCATGGGGAGTGGGGAGTAGAGTGGGTCCTGACTGGACTGAGTCTCTGCCCTCCTACCTGTCTCAGTGTGGCTTTTCTTCATATCTGTAGTTGTAGAAAACTGTTTTGCTAGTCTTCAGGTTGTTCTAAGAGGTAGCTGTTCTATACATAGTTGTAGTTTTGGTGTGAAGGAGAGGAGGTGAGCTCAGAATCTTTCTACTCTGCCATCCTGAACTCAAAGCCAGCAGGCTCGCTCTGAAGGCCAATTTAGCTTGTCTGTGAAATGCCATTCTCTGAGGTTGCCGCACTGCCTGCCCCATGACAAAAGTGTCTCCAGATCACCGAGTCACTGCCCTCTTGTGGATTCCATTTTCTTAGAAGCACTTCGATCTCTCCTTTAAAAAATATCCATTAGTTCAGAAGACAACTACCTCTCCCTTGGTTAATGCGGTCACATCTCAACTTGTTTTCCTGTGTCCGTTCCAGCTCTCCTCTGATCTGTACTCTGCAAACGTGTGGCCCCGGCTCCCACGAGTTATGTCACTTGCCTGCTTTAAATCTCTCAGTGCCTCTTGTTGTTCAGAATAAAATGTAACTCAATAACATAGCTGTAAAAATGCTGTCTGATTGGGCCCTACTTTTCCTCTGACTCTGCCCTGACGCTCTCCTCCCCAAACCCCCGCCTCAGCCACCCTCGATTCTGCAGGTCCCAGAACAGCAGGCACTCTCACTTGGCTCCAGGCCTTGGGCATTTTTCCCATCTGCCTTAGATGCTCCTCCTGTTCCTTTACCACTTGCTAACTCATACCCTACCTTAAGATCTTAGCTTATATAAGTGTCTTTTGAAACTCTTCCTCATCCTTGTTAAGACTGAGTTAGGTGCCCCTCTTTTGTGCTCCCCCTGTTCTCAGTACAGAGTCTTGGGTATAGCTGCCTGTTGACTTGTCTGTCCCCACTTCGAGACTGTTACCCTGAGGACAGGGAGTGTGTAGTGTGCACCAGCATATTTCTTTGAACCAGCACAGTCCCTGGGCAAAGTGGATGCTCAATAAATATTTGTAGTGTAAATTATCTCTAGGTTCAATTTGTATATGTATGTTTCTACACCACAGAATTGCAGTGCATGACCACAGCGAAAGCAATGCAATACTTAGGAGAAAACGGTGCTGTGCAAGAACGTGGTGTGAAATGCCCAGAACGATAACACTATCCTACCCCCACACCCAGGTATCTGATTGGCTAAACAGTCATTAGGAACGCAGTACCTCTGCCAGCTTCTTAATCATTGTCCGTAGTTTTGTGGTAGTTGTAGCAAGTCACACGAATTGAGTTTTGTTCTGGACATTTCGCTGTGGGCCGAGGGGTGGCTGCAGTCAAGTACAGACTTGTTTTTCATACCTGGCAGGACTGACGTGCTCTGGCTGATCCACTGCAAGAAGAGAGAGAAGGAGGAAATGGGCTTTGTGTGGGACAACAGCTCAGGTGCTGGCAGTTTTAAACTTGCAGTTGCAGTGTTAGGGTTTTCTCTCCTGGTAGGAAGAAACGAGTTCTTGCTATTTCACTTCTTTTCTGTTCATCCTGTTATTAACATTTCCCCTCTTATATTTTTCTTTTTTAGACCCCCAACTTTCTGTTTCCAGGCCCTCAGCTTTAACCTCAGTTAAAGGAGACCAGGCGTCAGTCATAAATTCAGAGTGCCGTAAGTGCACCTGATTCATAAAAACTGAGTATATTAACATATGGTCTAAAGTAGACAAACATATATAATCAAAATGTGAGCCTATGTGCATGTTGCTGAACAGATGAGCTATCCAGCACCATAAACGCATTAGATCCCTGAGACAAACTAGCTTGGGAGAGCAGGCCTCTTGTGGATCCCGAGCCTGGGTTGCACTACAGCTGCGTTCTCTTCAGCTGTGGAATGCAGGCACAGCCCTGGGGCTTGTAACCCCACGGTGTCCACTTTCTACTTGTATTATGTGCTGCTTTCATATTCTCTCTTGTTAAATGCCCTTATTCCAGAAATCTTCTGCCTTTTTCATCTCGTGGCACACATAAACTAATTACTAAAATTCTATGGCACACCAAAAAGTGTATTGCTTGCAATCTGACAAAAAAAATAGATATAATTTTGATTGATTCATACTGGACAGCTATTGTTGTGTTGGCTTTTGTCATTTCTGTATTTCACAATTTAAGGGAAAAGAGGTCAGTGCCCCTGACTAAATAGTCAGGTTCTGCATGTTTTAAAAATTTCTTATACCCTGGCTGGGTGGCTCAGTTGGTTGGAACATCCTTTACACCAAAAGGTTGGTTTCAGTTCCTGGTCAGGGCACATGCCTAGGTTGTGGGTTTGATCCCCCATCAAGGCACATACAGGAGGCAATCGATCCCTCTGTCCCTCTTGCTCTCTCTCTTCTCTCTTTAAAATCAATAAACATATCCTTTAATAAGCATTAAACAAATTTTTTTTTTTGCTGCACACAGGTTGAAAAATCCCTACTTTGTTCAATAGAAGGAGAATTAAGCTGTTAAATTACTTTAGATGGAGATTTTAAACCTGTGATAGTGAGGATATTAGAACTAAAACTAGAGTTTAGGACCAGCAAAGAGCCTTGTGAAATCTAAAGAATGTCCCTAATCTGCTTTGCTATTTTAGGAAAGAATAGCAACTAGTGACACCAGTGGTGCAGAACCGAAGTTTAGGAACCCCCAAGATGAGACCGCGTTTGCTGCTGGTAGAATTACCTAAAGGTCTGTGTTAACGACCCACCCAATGATAACTACCGAAGACCACAAGAGCTTGTCAGAGCCGGGATAACGTTCTGAGACCTGCGGACAGTAAGGAGCGCGGATGCAGCTCCTCACTAAACTGTTTTCCAAGACGGAATGTTTTCCTGCCACTAGAGGGAGTCCTAATTCCACAGCACAGACACTGGACCGCCTTTTCATCCGCCAGAGGGCAGTGACGGCCACACTCTCAACTCGGAGACTTCGCTGCGCCCTTAGAATCCTCTCCTGATTCCAGCCTTGGTCAAACGCCGCACCTGCTTGGTCCCAAAGCCACGTTGGACGCCTGGGCTGGAATACTAGAAGGTGAAAAACTTGTGAGAACCCAAATAAACCCCGTTGTCAGTCCTCATTCTACATAATTATCAACTCATATTCCTTGCTCATGAAATTTGTTAACTTTTAACCGGTGATTGGGACTGTCTATATTTAGAGGATTGCCTAGTAACCAAAGCTGCAGGAGACAGTTTCTATCAGAGATGGGCCTTTGATACACCCTGACTTTAATATATTTTCATATCAGCCTTCTTAATATTTTGTTCACTTTTGTCAAGGGTTTAGCATTTTTTAAAATGGGAGAATAAGTAAAAAGTAGACATTTGTAAAACTGGAATCCCAGTATATATATATTGGATTCTATATATATCTCTATATATTATATATGATATATAATATATAGAGATATGTATATGGTAAGACGCTTTTTTTCATTCATACGATTGTGTGAGCCTCACATGAAGCAACGTATTGGAAATTTTCTGCAAAGTGTTCTCCAGTGTTATGCAAATGTAAGATATTATCGAGGTACCCTTTCTATTTTGGACTTAAAAACAATATTTGGGGGAATATGGTAATTGCAAAACAATTCAAAGAATACTCAAAATGATAGAAAGGAAAATAATTCTCTCCAAATCCCACTGTCAAGGAATTATCACTGTAATTATATGAGCTTGGTTTTGGACAGCTCTGCATGCACATAGATCCATATGTATATCAACAATGTTTCCAAATTAAATTATATTATATTGTACATTCTATTATTTAAATTGGCTTTTCCCCCCACAGCATTTTGGTAATAGTAACAGTTGTTGATCTTTAACAATGCGTCAGCCATTGTGTAGACCATTCGTGCAGATTCTCATTTAATCTCACAATTAGGGTGTTGAGTATGTATATTTGTCATAAAGATAAAAGAACCAAGGTTCAGAGAGGTGAAATAGCAGACTTCCCAGTTTTCTGCCATTATAAGGAATCTTACAAATAACATACTTCCTTCTGCTTATAGCTTTTCCCACTTTTATTGTTATCTTTTTAGCACCCTGTTTGTTACAAAGTAGTCAGATCAAGAGGGCCACTTGTTGCAAAATGTCAGCTCTTACACCTAAAATACTCCAGGGGTGGGGGGAGAGACGGAGGGACTGGGAGGTTTAAAGACGCTCTCCTAGGACACTGTCAGGTGCACAGCATGTTCGAGACCCGCAGCCTCGGTCTAAAGTCCTTTGCTGGGGTGGCTGGGTTGATTTTGAATTTGAGACACAATCCTGCACTGCCCTGTAGAAATGCCCCCCCCATGACCACAGACAGTGGGCGACTGATTCAGGCTTTGTTGTTGGGTCTTTGTATTCTACAATATCACCTTGTAAAGGACCCTGCAGTTCGTCACCGGGAAGTAACCTGCTTGTAGGCTATTTATCACATGTGTGTGTGTTCGGAAGTTCTAATGTGAGGCTGTGCACTCTTCTTTCAGCTTGTTCATCATTTTGGGGCTCTCAGAAACCTATCTGCACATTCTGTTCACTGTCACCTTCTCTCATCTCTTTAGCATCGGCCCTTGTGCCCTGCTTCCTCTCTGTTCTCCCAACCATTGTCTTCAGGGCTGGAAGAACTCCTTTTCTAGAGTTCTACTGGATAAATGAAGGCAGAAACCTTGCATAATTAATCCTTCCAAATGGAAAACAAATTCTAGTTCTATCCACAAGAGGTCAACTATGATCTACCCTCCACCTGCCTCCCCTGCTATCTGATATCGCCGGTTTATCCTATTCTTAGTCCAGAGCCCTTCTGCTTAATCTCCAAAAAGTCTTGATCCTCCTAACTTCCAGTCTCAACACCAAAATTGTCAAAATGAAATTTCTCCCCCTTGACCACATACATGTCATTCCTTTGCGGGACCCCAGATTTTACCCTTAAACCTCTTTGAGCTATTAGCTATAACTTCTAGCTTTTCCTGAAGTCAGATTCTCCTTATACTGATATTCAAAATAAAACCCTTTTTCTCTTTTTCAAAAATTATCTGCCTCCTACCTAGAAAACTGGATTTCTTTTAATTTCTTCATCCTCGAGGTAATGAGCTACTTTCCTTCCTAAGGAGCCAGAAAAAATTTTTAAAAACTAATTAACAATTAACTCAACAATTAAGCTGTAGACATTTAACAAGTGATAACAGACACGAACTTAAGAGATTGTGTGCTCTGGAATATTCAGTGGGAGGATGAGTCATCTCACAGTTAATATCAAGTTTACATTATTCAGTTACGACAACAATTATTTCTAATTGTCTATGGTTTAAAACAACTTCCAAGTGCGCACAGGGAACAAAGCCATATAAAATGAGACACGGCAGGTTCTCTGTGCTTAATGTTACCCCCAGATGAATATAAAAATATTTTCTTCTTCCAGTACATCTATTCAAGTGAGAGTTGCATTCTAATACCAACTTCTAGATCAAATCTTTTTTTAAAATCCTCACCCCAGGACATTTTTTTATTATTGATTTTAATGAGGGAGATAGAGAGAGAGACAGACATGGATTGGTTGCCTCGCACATGTGCCCCAACTGGGGATTGAACCTGCAACCTAGGTGTGTTCCCTGACTGGCAATCCCACCTGCAACCTTTTGGTGCACCAGACGACACTCCAATCAACTGAGCCACTTGGCCAGGGCTAAACCAAATCATTCTGCAGAACATTTCAGATCAGAAGGGTTGAGTCCCTGAGTGAGAACGTTAATGCAAAAGGAAAATGAGGTAATATGAGCAGAATGTTGGGCTGGGATCCTGCAGTGCTCCCTCCCCTCCTCTGAGCATTTGTTTCTCTTTGGAGCTGTCTCTACGTGACCCATCAAGATAATTACTTGAAATTCCAAATAGCCATAGATGATATTTATATGAGAGACTAAAGAAGTGAAAGGATCGAATGACTGTATTATTCTGATTTTGTAGAGAAGACTTTTGTGCAACAGTAGTTCAGATGGGAGCTGTATTCACTGATATTTGGAAATTCAAATTATTCAAAACATGGGACCAGGAACACCAATAAGTTAGAGGGGAAGAAACTCTCTTCTGTGGTTTGTAGCGCTGCTACTTTTATGTTTCAACATTTAGCAAACACCAGCCCGGCTTACTCCTGGCATAGCCCCAATTTTGAGAACATAAAATTCAAATGTATGCATAATTGTC
This sequence comes from Trachops cirrhosus, assembly GCA_028533065.1. Taxonomy (NCBI): domain Eukaryota; kingdom Metazoa; phylum Chordata; class Mammalia; order Chiroptera; family Phyllostomidae; genus Trachops; species Trachops cirrhosus. The sequence continues at coordinate 45,464,136 of CM052546.1, read as the reverse complement.
CCAGAGACCTGGCTAAGTCCTATTCATATCCTTGATATTTTGTACTGAAGCTCTGTCAGAACACCTTCCAAACATTAACTGATAAAAATCACAACCACCCCCAGGAAGTATGGACTGTGCTCTGCTTAGAGGAGAACAGGAAAACCTTTCGAGCTGCACCCACTTCTGTCTACCCTGAGAAAACAGCCCATGGTTCTGCCTGCAGGAGCGGCTAAGTTGACTAACTCCCCGCCCTGACTTGGCAGAACCGTTTATTGAACTGATTGAAATGACCAGATGTTTTGGCAGCTTATGTAGACATAATCTAATAGACTCAATAATTGACTTAAGTAAACGTATCAGAATGTGGACTGGCAATAGAACTGCCGATTCTCCGTCTGTGATGACTTCAAATCCCATTTGAAAGGGCAGGCGGCTCATGTAATTGAAAAGCACAGAGATTGGCACCATCTCATTCATTTACTTTGGTAATTTGCAGCCTATTTAGATCTGAGCATCCCTGTGGCTTGTGAAAGTAAGTGAGGAGAGGCTGCAGCTTTAGAGATCTATAAAAATTGTCTTTGAGGCTGTCTTCTCAAGGTGAAAAGAAGTGTGTCTGTGAGTAAAAATTCCCAGAGGAAAAAATTCAAGCAAAATTTCATTTCACTCAGATTATTATCTAGAAAATGATACATTGGTATTTTTCTTAAAATTTCAAGCATTTTACATAAGAATGTTTAATACAAGAATTTTCCTTATTATATTTTGATTCTCCATTTTGCTCTGAGAACACTTGCTGTGTTATAATCTCTATTGGTGATAAAAATATTCATTATAAATAGTTAACAGATCAGCTTTCTCTTAGAAGCCTACCATCACAAGAAATATTTCAAGTTGTGGTATATTTCTTACAAAAAGAAATAGTCCACATGCCTTCCCATGCATGAAAGCCTGCGAACCTAGGCTGAGAATTTGGGCTAGACGCACCACTCGGCTCCATTTCCTTTTTCCCTCTTCTGAGATTAAGGATTTCTCTTGAATTTGTTTGGTAAAGATTTCCACATCTCCCCTTTGCCCTTTTTCTTATTTCTAATTCCTTCTCCTCTCTTCGTTCCTGAAAACAAACAAACAAACACACAAGCCCCAAAACTTACAGACCATGGGCACGGGCACAAGTAAACACACACTCACTACACTGAGACCTAACTAGGTGGCTCGCAGGCATGTCCAGGAGTTTGCACAGCCTTCCTCTTAACAACCTGAGGCACAGACACCCTTGCATTCTCTGATTGGCCAACTATACCCCTAGTTCTTGGTAAAATACTGTCCTTAAGTAGCATAGTAACAATCACCCAGCAAATTTCTTTAACCATTTAAAGCTTTCCTGTGAGTGTTGTCATTGCCCTTGTGGTTCAGAAGGCAGGCTGGCTGCACAGCTCTTCCTCTGTGCTGGCTGACGTGGGGCGTTCCTGTCCTTGGTATCAGGCGACGGGAATGACCGACCCACCACTGGCTTGTTCTCTTTGAAATCTTACCTCGTTTGGGTTGCTGACGGGCCCTGTGTTAGGGAAGACTAGAGAAAATCACATGAAAACCGACCGAGGCCTACTTGAGGTGAAGGAGAGAATAAAAAATATTTTATGAAGTAATGTGGCTGAGGTGTCACCCACTGGGTGCAGGATCGCGGCATTTTTTCCCAGAAAAAAAATTGTTGCGACTATAAATGAGTCAGTCTCCTGAGAAGGGCCGGATAGGATGATTGACGCCTGCAGATGTGCCGAGTCTGTGGTTGTAGGTGCCAGATGTTAAGCAGCACTTAGGGACTCTTGGTGGCCAGGGTCATTTCCTTTACTTAACGACAGTCCCCACTCCTGTGCCTGCTCCTCCTGCCCTTTATTTTTTGGCTGATCCTGGGTTTGAGCTAACCCCAAACACATCTGAAACAGTAGAGACTCTGATGTTTTTTTTAAATGCAGTTTTATTTTGTGATGATTTTTTGATAGCAAATTGCTTTTCTTTCTGAACTCAAAGTACAGGCCCCCCGGGGACTAGCATTTCGCTAGTTAGTGCCGGGGACACGGTCCATGGGACCCTCCAGCAGACCTGAGTTGGCCGCTGTCGCCCACATGTTCTGGTTTGGGGGCTGGAGGTCAGGGCGATTACAAGTGGGAACAGAACCGGGTTTGAGTAGCTCACACGTTCTTCCCACTCACCCACTGCACTGCCTGTGTGTGTGCTTTTCTGTCTCGGGGCAGCTTTCTCGTTACTGAAGGGGTATCATGTGGAAAAACCGTCAAAACCAGTGTGACTCCAAACTTCCGTATCTGTTTTCACAATGTTCTGACCAAGATAGAAGAGATTAAGTTTTATTTTCCTGGCTGTATCTTTGGGATAACTGAGGCACATTGCTGGCGGATTTAGGGCTGTTTGATGTTAGGGCAGCACAAGGAAAAGGGGAAATAATCAGCAAAAGAAACAATGTTAATCTGTATACCACTCTTTAAAATTTTTGGAGACCTTTGGAGGACTTACTGCATTTTCACTCTTCATATGAATGTTCAGTGCTCCGTGTAGCTAGCCATTGCCTTTTTCGTTCCAGTTTAAACTTTCCTCCAGAAAGATGTGCAAAAGGAGAGAAGGACTTGTTCAAGTCTTCCCAAGCCCATTTGTCAAGTGGTCTGCATTTGTGCCCTTTCTTTAAAAAGATGCTTTACGATGTAGGAGAGCAGTTTTTGTAAATTAATAGCATCATTAAAAATAAGCTGGCCTCCTTGTACACCTCCCCTAACTTCTTGTTATGCAAGGCTGCCGTGCCGGGCTGTGCAGACAGCAGTTTTGGCATGGCCCTGGGCCCGAGGGAATATTAACTTACAAGGCTTCCCCTATTTTGCTTTTACATGTCTGAAACTATTTCAAAACTTAGCGACTGAAATACAAGTTATTAAATACACTTTACTAGAATGTGAGACGTGCTTTTGTTCCTCCCTCCCCCGTTTTGGAGAAAAGGTGGTTGGGAATGAACTAGTGTGTTTTTGAGCTATGTCCTGGCTGCTTCTGAATATCTGCAAGGACAAATAGCCCAAGGTTATAAAAGGACAGTTAAATTAAAAATCAGGTTGAGTTCTTCTAGGGTTAGATCCTGGGTGCAATTTAAATGCCACTCTCTGAGTTTGAAAAGCCATTTTGTTTTATTCCATTTCATGCCCTAGTTGCATGGGGATGCTCGGTGGGAGCCGAACTGGGAAATGGGGGTTCTTTGGTTTCCAGCCCTCAGAGCCTCCTGACTTTGCAAAGGTGTCCTTGTCCCCTTCTTTCCAGCTGGGCTCTCTCCAGGACTCAGGTACCAGATTGGGGCTGGGGTCTTGGCCTCCTGAAGCCTCCTGGACAGCGTGAATTTTTATCACATTTATCGCCTTCCCTGCCTGCCTAAGCGGCTGGGTGTAAACGGGGCTGTTTCTGTCTGTGCAGGAGCCTCACCCTCGTACAGGGACAGACACGGCCTGGGTACAGGCACAGAAGTCTGGGAAGTGTTTATGGGTCTCCGGCAGCTGGAAAGGTTTGAGTCTCTTTGGCAGATGTTTGCTGTTCCAGCCACTTCATTAATGTTGGAAACTAAACCCCTGACTCTTCCTGACCAAAGCCCCTAGTCGTGATTGACAGCGGGCTCGGGCTTCCTCCCACAGAAGCCCTGTGGGCAGGAGAGCAGGAGTGAAGAGACAGATGCGAGCAAAATGGGGACAGTGCTAGACGCTGTTGCTAAAAAACCCCAAAATATCAAGGACGTCAAGGAGAGACTCATTTAAGGAGAAAGACAAATTAAGTACTAGTTAAGATTTAAAGTCCCATCGTGTGCTTGGGTCTTTATAATTAAATAATTATCCCAGGTTTCATGCTTGTCTTTATCCCTGACAGATTTCCTGACAACCTGCTTTGTGCCAGGGGAATGCTGGTACAGGCGATACGAGGTGAATAATAACACACGAGGAATTGGCCCGCAGCAGGAGTTCTTTGTCCACGGTGGGGGAAATAAACATGCACAAGAGAGTAAGACAGTTCAGGGGCCACGAAGACCGGTGGGAATCACAGCCCTGGGGAGTGGGGACACGTCTCACAGAGGAGACGACATCTGAGATGGGTCTTGAACTAGTTTTTCAGGCCCAGAAGGAGGGAGGGGCTGAGGTGCAGAGGGCATTCCCATAAAGGGAGCCGCTTGTGTAAAGGCATAGATTACGAAAGGCCAACGTTGTGAAGCAGGTATTATGGTTCCCATTTACGAGTAAAAACACAGAGGCTCAGCTTTGATTATAAACGACAGACAGCTCGAGGCTCCAGACTGCAGGATCTGGAATCTCTCCCCCCATTCCACCTGGGGACTTGCGCCCTCAAACCCCCTCTTAGCTATGTTGCCTCTGCAGCAGAAAATAGAAAAGATGGAAAATACAAGGATTAGTTGAAACCAAAGGGTTTCTTTCTTTAGCTATTTAAAACTGCAGATTTCAAATCAAAGGAGCAGCGTGAAGGAAAATCTGGAGGGATTTTGCGCCTGTGGTCGCGTGGAAGCGGGGCGGAGGGAGACGGCTGGGGTTGCCTACGGGGCCGAGCGCCTGCAGCGCCCGCATGGTCCGCTCCTGTGAGCTGCCTGCAGCCTTCCCTGTGCGCCGAGACGCGCGGGCGCAGGAGCGCAGCTCCAGATCGGGGTTTGAAGAGAGGGAAGGAGTAGAAGAAGAGGAGAAGGAGTAAGGAAAGGAAGAGAGGGGAAAAAAAGAAGGGGGGGGGTAGAAGATGGGGAGGAGAAGCGAGGACAGAAGAGAGAAGAGTGGGAAGAGAGGAAGGTGAAGGTGCGGCGAACAGTGGGAGAAAGGGAGAGATTGGAGGACAACTTGGAAAGGAGTTAGCGGCGGGGAAGGGAATGGGGAGGACCCGAGAGGGTAAAAGAGTCTGGCGGATGTGGCAAGAGGGTGAGGCAGAGAAGGGCAGTGCACAGACAGGCCCCGGTACCGGAACGCGCGCGTTCCGGGAGCGCATCGCGGGGCCCGAGAAAAGAGTCCAAACGCATAACACCCAGTTCCTGGGTCGCCAAATGGAACGAAGAGTCTCCTCTCAGTGAGCGCTGCCCGTGGGGTCGCCCCCCGGCACGCCGCGATCAAATTCCGCCAAACACTCATTTCCCTGCGTCTGCTGATAGCTCCGAACTTCCCAAGGGGCAATTATACCTTCTCACCCTTGACTGGCCCTGGCGCAAACGCAGCGCCCTTGGGACTTCTCGGGTTCCTGCTCCCCCTGCACCCAGGAAAGCCCCTCAGTCTTGACGCCAGACGGCGAGGCCGGGCTGATCCGTGGATGAGCGTCCTCCGCTCGATGGGGGATAGCGGGCTCGCCGCGGGGACTGCCATTGAAGCCGGAGCCGAGTCCAGGCCCACGGTGGTGACCGCTGGGCCCTGCTGCGGGAAGCGCCCCGCCGTCGCCACCCCTGGCCACCGAGTTGGCGGGCCCTGGAGCCGCCCTTGCCTGGATTAGGAGAATAAAGGGAAACGATTGTAAAGGGAAAGGAGGGGATGGAGGGGCACATACAGACTACTTCGGGAATGAAGTTTCTCAGAGGAGCCTTGTATGTTGCTCGGCTCTGATTCGTTTTTATTACGATTTGTTTGCTCCGCGCTTAATGATTAATTCTCCATCTGTGTCTCTTCCCTCAGAGTCGAACCACCGATCCGTGCTCGAGGGTTGATAAGCTTCTGCTGTGACTCGCCCCGAGGCAAAGAGCTCCTGGGAGAACCTCCGAGACCGGGGCCGATTCCAGGTTTCAGTGAAGAAATGGCACCAGCCCCAAACTGGGTCTCTCAGAAGGCTATCCGCATCTGAACCCAGCGCCCCGGGGCGGTTTCCGTGGACCACTGGCGTGGTGGCCGGGCGGGGGACCCCTCGCCCAATGACTACGACTGAACACAAAAGTTTCTACAGATACGGTTTGGGTAGTCAGTCAGGAGGAAGAAGACCAACCGCTAAACACGCATGTGTCTTTGCGGCTCCCCGAGCCCTGCGCGTGGGGAGGGATGGAGCACCAAAGTCGCCTAGCCGGGAGTGTCCCGTTCTCCGAGATGCCGCGAACGCTCTGCGGGAGAAGCATATCACGCGCTGCGCGGTTCTTTTCGGGAACGGAAAAAGTTTATAAACGGAGTTTAAAAATAAAAAGGAACACTCGCTTTTGTTGGTTACTCTTCTATGTTTCCAGTTTATTACTGGGATAACGGACAGGGCGAGGGTCGTCTCTGATGTGGGATCTCCACGGGGCAGTCAGGTTTGCTCTCCGTGCAAACGCTGTGTGCTCTGCGCGCGCGGACAGCGAGAGTGGGGGACGGAAGGGGCTGCCGCAGTCCTCGGGAGAGAGCCGGCGGGGCTCCTCAGGGAGGGAGAGAGACACACTGGTCCCCGGAGGCGCCGGCTCTGTGGCCAAAGCCCTCGTGAGACTCCGCGGGGACTGGACTTCTTTCTAGTAGGAGATGTAATCGCGCCGGTACGCTGGGTTGCCCGGAGAGGGAGCGAGGCCAGGCGGCTGGCAAGACGCACTCGAAAGAGGTGCGCGGGGACCCGCGCAGGGCAGCGGCCAGCACAGGCCAGGCCTGCGGGCGGGGCGGGGCGCGCTCCCGGTACTGCGCGCACACTCGAGCGCGCGCACACTGTACACGCACGCACACACACACATACACACACACACACACCTGGAGCTCGCTCCAGGAGGGGGGCGGGGAGGAGAGCCCAAGCTAGTGTCTTAAAATAGAGAGGCAGGCAGAGGAGCGTGAGACGCCAACAGGCGGGAGGAGGTAAGGAGAGCGGCGGGCGCGCGGCGCGCAGACTCCCGCCCGGGTGGCACAAGCTGGCTGGGCGCCTACGCCCCTCCGAGTGTAGTGACTCCGCACCCGGCCCTGCAGGAAGCGCGCTCTGATTGACAGTTGCCGTGTCCCAAAAAGGCGCGGCGAAGATGCTGACCTGCGGGTGGGTCTAGACGCGCGGCCGGCGCGCCGGGTGCCCGCTCCCCTTTGCGCGCATCCAGGGTTCCGTCGCCTCCTGGCCGAGGCGTGGGGCAGAGACCCCACCGGCGAGCCTGCTCCGCGGCCCCCGCTCACGATGCACTGCCACGCGGAGCTGAGGCTGAGCTCGCCCGGCCAACTGAAAGCAGCCAGGCGGCGCTACAAGACTTTCATGATCGACGAGATCCTCTCCAAGGAGACCTGCGACTACTTTGAAAAACTTTCCCTCTATTCCGTGTGCCCGTCGCTGGTCGTACGACCCAAGCCCCTGCATTCCTGTACCGGTAAGACGCCCCCACTGGGGGATTTAGTGGGGTGCGGTAACCCTCACGCGGGTGTCGGGCGCTTTACCGCCTCTGTCCTCCCACCCGGTGGCAAACGGAAAGGCCCCGGGGAGTCCCCTTCCGTGCCCCCGCAGAAGACTAAACTGATCAGCGGCGGGCACTGCAAAGGCGACTGCAGCCTGGGCAAGGCTTGTCAAGGTGTCGGTCGCTAGGTTGGAAACCAAGGGGCTGCAACCGCGCCCCAGAAGCGGGCCACGCGAGCGGGAGGACTCTTCCTCCTTCCCAGCGCCGCCGCGGTTCTCAGCCAGAAAGTTCAAACTCTTGACCTGGTTCAGAGCCTAAATCGTTGTTTCAGGAAGTGGTGTTGCTTCTCATCTGGAGTAAACTCAGTCTCCTGTCTTTACTGGGAATTTTACAAGTTAATCGGTAACCGGAGGCTCTCAACAAAATCCTGTGTTAGCTGAACTTTACTCAGAAGGACCTCCTTTGGGGGAAGTAGTTCTGGAATTCGCTGCACTATGGTGCGAACCGAGGAGTGAGTTTTAAGTGCCCGCTAAACTGAACTAAAAAAACAACGATAGCAATAAACACGTCCCCAGACCCGGGGCCCTTTCTCTGCAACGGCTGAGAGCGATAGCGACGGTAAAGAGCACTTCATAAGTACACTAAAAACGGTGTCGCTTTATGTAAAAACGAGTCCCAGAGTATCTGTGATAAACTTGAAATGCATTAAGAAAGGATTTAGACTATTTAAACACAGGTGTGGCAAAACAAAAAAGCCAAAAAAGTTGAAGCAATTTTTTTAATCAAAGAAGTTATTGACTGTGCTTTCAACTCAAGGTGAAAATATGGTATTTCTAAACCAAAAGAAACTTTGAGGTTATGTCTGTTGCATGGGTGGCACGAAATTAATTTAATTATATCTACATTGAAAAAGTCAAGGGAAGAGCTAGCAGCGTTTTTGAAAACCATTGTTGGAATGTTCAGGCCAAGAGCGGCCGGCGCACAGGCTTGGAACCCTTCGTGTTCTGCTGGTTCCTCAGAGGGTCCCTGTAGCACAGCCATACAATGGCCTTTTAAAACCCAGTCGCTGCTGCATGCATTCGGTTATAAAGTGAATGTCACATTCACTTGCACCTTTGTAAAATAAATGTTGTCTGTGAGGCAGAATTAGGCCCAATAGCCCACAACAAGACTTGTAATGCTGAATTTTAAAAAGCAACAAATATGCAAAAGAAGAAACAAAAATTTTAGAAACAAAGTAAATATCCTCGATATTGGTGTTTTTACCTTTGTGTGCTTGCTATGTGCAAACCCCTGGATGAATAGTCTACACAGATATGGGGCGGGGGAGGGAGGCTGAATCTTGTTTTGAACATGAATAATCATTTGCTACAGTAACTCCAATCCTCTTGAGGCAATGGAGAGGATCCGTTTTAACCACAAACCTCAATGCAGCCTGCTAAGACTGCGTACCTGGAGGTTCTAGGACAAAAGAGAGCAACTTCTAAACACCTAGGTAGAACACAGTGCCAGCGATTTTTTTTTAGTGACTTTGTGCCGTGCGTTGATTTGAAGGCAGATTTCCCTGTCTTTTAGCAGTCAGGGAATTGGATCATAGAAGAAGACATGCCAGAAAATGAGTAATAAATAGCCTCTGAAAACAGGGATTCCGTCATCAGTGGGGGCTAAGTTCTGTGTGTTATTGAACCTTGTTTGGGAAATAAATCAGAGGAAAATAGAATGACTCATGTAATGCTTTCTCAGAGTTAACAGTGAACTGCAGATATATCATGAACTGAAGGTTTTGCTTAGTTTTGTGCTTTTGATGTCCATTGATGGTTTGGGGGAGAGGGTGTTGTTGGCGGTGGTTTTCTCTCCCCATCACTGAGCACCCGCTTTCTTCACATTGTTCGTTTGAATATGTGTTGTGATTTTGCTCTAGTTGAGACTTAAAATGCAGAAACTGGGATTTACCAGTGGAATTAAACCCATAAAAACTGGCTACAAGAGTTCATACTTTTAGATTCAAAGCATTCAGTGGGTTTACGATTACAGTTAAAGCCTTACATGTATTAGATCATGGGAATCCCATTAGTGACTTCGCTAAGGTTTTGCAAAGACCCTACTAACCCTACTTTCAAAGCATTTTTGTTGCTTTTAACAGTTATGTTCAGGGTCAAATCTTAGATGGGATGAATTTAATCTTTTTAAAAAAATTAATTAAAAAAACAGCAATAAGTTCCTGGCATCCTTCATCCATAATGAAACTATAATTTTCCCCCTGTATACAGATAACTGGAACCAAATACATACAAAGTTCAAATCAAGTGAAAGGCACAAATTGGAATTAAAGTTACTGAACTTTCTCATCCTTTGGTTTGCTGTCTTAAGATTTAAACAATGAACAGAAGTGAACTTTATCAGGTAAAAGAATGAAAACCAAGATAAAAAAAAAAGTTACCACCCTGCTCAATAAATACATAAAATTGGGGTGGAAGGAAAGCGATAGCATTTAAAAAGCCTCTGCATCGTTGAACAGTCTGTGTTGTTTCGATTTAGTAACTGAAGTGTCAGTTCACGGTGCTGAACCTCCTCAGGCAGGAGAGCGTGAGTTCAGGCAAACTGGGAATGGAAACGTTTTACATCAGGAAGACGTAATTACCTGACAGTAGTTTATTATTAGGCACTCTAACCTGAAGGAAATACTCATCTTTAAAAAAAATTATCCTTTATTTTAACAGGCCCTTTCTTATTATAAATGTGGTAATTTTAGTCTTAGAAAGCTGTCTCTAAATCATAGTAATCTCCTAAATCACATTATAATCCTTGAGAAAGGGAATCCTTTCCTTCTAAGCTAAAGTAAAGGGACATTTATTATTAAATTTAAAATAAAATTTTAAAAAAACTAAGCACAAAAGGAGCCTCCATTTGAACACAGGTTTGTTATTCAGACCATTGTTGAGATGTGGAATATGTTTAGAATTAATTTAGTATATAACATGTCGATCTTATTTTTAAATTTGATTATAATAATCTTCATTCAGAATGGAAATATATTGCCATTTGGAAATCAGTAATGATCACTCAAACATTAGAACATTGGCAGTGACTGAAGGCCAAAAATGAGGCGCAGTTTACCGTATCATAAATACTAACTAACTCAAGGGTGCATTGTGGATGTTTCTGGTTGTGATTTACATTTCTTCATGGAAGGGTCACTTGAAGAAACCCGGGTTCCCAGGATGGAATGGTTGCAGGGTTATCGGCGCAGTAACTTCGGAAGGATTTCTCTTTCAGTTTGATCTTTAGACACAGGCAGGGTTTCTAAATTTGCGGAGTGTTGGAAAAAATGAATAACTTGCTTCACAAAAACAATCATGTAACCTTTTGCCCTAAGAGTTTTTGTACGAGGATATTGAGAAAGCATCTCACTGTGCTAATTACTTATAATTTATTATAATTACTTATATTATAACCTGGAATTACCTTAGACTGGCATATGCACATTTGCGGGAAGTGAATGTAGATATTTGGATATTTTACAACCCATGACTAGGACATGGCTGTTAATCATTCAGTTAGAACCATAGTCTAACTCCTTTCCCCTCCTGCAGCAGAATGGTTCTGCTGGATCTGTGACCTACATTGGCCAGTCTCATTATACAGCTGACTGGGGTTATGGAACTAGGAGGGATCACAGACCAGTCTCTGCATGTAGAAGATACTTTTTTGCAAAGTTCTAGGGTCAAACCAGTGCTTAAGCATCCTCTCAGTCCATGCTTACACTTCTGTCCTTGTTAGGGTGCTCAGAAATCAGGAAGACTTTTCCAACTTGGTTACACACCCAGGGTAAATTCGTGCAGCCACACCCAAGGGACAGTCAGCCAGCCAATTAAAAGGGGGCATTTTGGGAAGGGTGTCTATCTTAGGAGGTGGCATTGAGAACATTTTATCCTTTGGTGGGTCCAAGAGAAACAAGTTGTTTGGGGTGGTGTCCTTGGGTTCATTTTTTATCACAAAGATTGGGTGTCATCGCAGTGAAAAATGAAATGAGGTGCAGACGTGCATAATGACATCTTTGGGAGGTAGGGAGCCAGCCAGGGCTCCGTGGACTTGGCTTCAGTGGTTCCCTCAACTCAGCTCTGTCTTTTAGTTGGAAACCAAACCCGTAGGATCTTGGGAACTGGGAGCTGGGCACTGGAATGTTAATGGAGAAATGTAAACTGGGGTTGGGGAAACCGATCATTATGAACAAGCATTTGCATTTCTGCCAGAGGCAAATAGGCTTTTATTAGCAATTACTCATAACTGCTTCTCCTCTTCCCATTGTAAGGGTAAATAAATCAAGAGATACACAGGATACAGGACTCATTCAGGGTCAGACTATATTTGGGGCTGAGTTCTTTTGTGATCGTCAGCTGTGGTTTCACTATTCCTTAAATTTTACAACTCCTTTGTTGAACAGAGATGCTGAGGAGTTCTGTAAGGAGGTCGTTTTAACTAGCGAATATTCAGGAGCAGTTTCTTCTCAGCTTCTGATTTTTCTAATTAGCAAATAAGAAAATGATTAGAAATTTAGTTTACAAGTTAAAGTACCTCTCCAAATGCCCATAATCTTCAGTTTTATTGAATTCAATAATTTATTTCAGAAATATTTATACTTGCTTGGTGATGGCACTGTTATGAGTCATTATTTTCAAGTGTATTTTAAATCTTGAAGGACAGTTAGGATATGTAGGAAAGTTCTCAAAACTACTTGTAGAGCCACTTCCAAGCCCTTCTTAGCTGCTTTCTTGAGCATATGACTGTCGGTTTGGAACTGGGATGGGGGAATGTTAAGACTATTTACTAATGTTGCTCACCCTATGGAATTTTCTCTTTGAACTCCACCTAAAGGGTGTTATCACCAGCAAAACTGTCATATTAACCTCATTAAATGCAACCCAAATGAAATTGTATGCATAGTAACTCTTTTGTGAAACCAGTTTCCTGCAGATATGCTAGTTAGTGTGGTTTTCAGTCATATCCCCAGATTGAAAACAGAATTTGTGATACGATTGTGGGCATTATAAAGTTGCTAGCTTTAACATACCTCAGGGATTTAAATGAAAAGATCATTAGGTTTGATATAATCCAGGAATCTATGTGAAAAGCAGGAAGGATTGTAAAAAGCTGTTTAGATTGTAAAAAGAGGTTAAGGCAAAACAAAAACTAAATGGAATAGGGAAAAAGAAGTGATTTAAAAAAAAAAAACTCTTGAAGCTACTCGATTCAGCCTTGCATGTGGCACAGAGTCCTTCAGAATGGCTGTAGGGGCAAGACAGAGCGGGCTTCTGAAATTCTCTGTCTGGGTAAGTGACTGAAGTTGGTTTCACTTGGATACATACAGCATTTAGCATTCGCTGTAGAGGACTGAATTAATGTGAACCCAGAGCAGTTTGGGGTGTTATTTGCACTGTTTTGAGGTTAGGGAGGCAGAGGGACAGAGATGAAAGCCAGGCTCCCTCATTTGTATTAAGCCTGTGAATGTCCGAGGGTGTTGTGAGCTTGATCCCCCTCGCCTGCCACTTGTCCTGCCCGAGTGCAATGAATTCTGGGCCTGCAGCTCAGTCCGCTGATGAACCCTTAACTGGAATAGGATTAGAGGGCTGCAAGGATTTGGATGAGATGTGCAGACTGGAGCCTCCCTTAACACTCTCTTTTGGGGACTACTGTGTTCTATACAGGTGTCCCGTGGGGTTGGTGATTTTAGTGTGGGGAGACGGACCCAATACTCACAGCTGGGGTAGTCTCCTTCTATGCAAGAACTTCCACAGCACCACCACACAGCACTCTGCTGCAGTGGCTCACTTCCCTCGGAAGCAGTATGACAAAGAGGAAAAGAAGAGAAGGACTGAGAATACTCAGGTGGTGATTTTTTATGGGTGGTGGAGCCCCTCTGTCCTGCCTGGCTGTTGCCTGCCTCTGTTTCAGCTGATCATGAGGTTGGAATGGTTCTTTCTTCCTCCACAACACGGGTGACAAGATTAGAATTGGCATTAGAATTTATTAATAGCAGGGTTTAGATCAGGGCCTTGTACAAAGTTGGTGGCATTAGCTAACTAAATACTCTGTTTAAAAAAATTTTTTTAACCGGAAAAACTCTTGCAAACCCTCAGGATTTAAATTATTTTTATTGCAGCTTAATAACAGTTAGAGAAAGAAATGTCTTGTTAAAATTAATGCTCTAAATAAAAACACAGTTAATTTTCCATTGCAGCATCTAATTACTCATCATCACCAGGGCATTTTTATATGGCAGTTTAACTTCTTGAAAGTGGAAACTTGGCACCCATTTCAGGAACAAAGCAGGGCACCTAGATAGATATCAGAGGATGGTCTAATTATATTTGGGCTAGAGTTGACTCTTACACATGATTGCTCTGGAGAAGACAGGCAGAGAGAGGGCCTCTTTCTTTAGACACCAAGGAAAGTCTCTGCTTGCTTTAGTGCCAGCTGAAATTGAACACGGGCGAGAGATAATTCTGAACATTAGGCAATGGGCAAGTACCTCTGAAAAGGGACCCTGCCAGTCACCGACTGGAGCTGATGTCAGGACTACTTGATAGGCCCGGACGACAGCTATGTCTACTTCCTGACTCCACTGGCAGAGTTCAGGGGATGAGAGCACACGGCCTTTCTCCAAGGAAAGGTCAAGTTGTAACTGATTAGAAGCCAATCTGAGAGGATCTCAGCACCAAACTAAGTATGTCAAGAGTGCAAGCAGAGAGCATGACGTGATTCCTTTTTATTGCATGTCTCTAGCTTACCAACCTGTCCTTAGGAACATGTTCTTCTGGGTATTGGGGACAGATGAGTATTTTCACAGGGTACATCATTGAATAGGATGGACTGCCACTTGGGTGATGTCGGTGGACTTTTTCGTCATTACTACAGAAAAACTTATGTATGTGATAAGTGATATGATGATTGTCTTTCAACTTTTCTTATCCAAGGATCATGGATGGCATGTGGGAACATGGACTGGTCTTGGGCCCCGTGGAATCTTGTGAAGTCATGGCTGTATTTCTCTCTTCGGAATACCTGGCAGGGCTCTAAAACTGACTGACCTGCCAGCCTCTGCAGCCCATCCCCCTCTTCCCAGAGTTCTTTACACTCTTTTTTTAAAAAGATTTTTATTTATTTATTTTTAGAAAAAGGGGAAGGAGAAAGAGTGGGAGAGAAACATCAATGTGTGGTTGCCTCTTGTGCACCCCCCAATGGGAACCTGGCCCGCAACCCAGGCATGGGCCCTAACTGGGAATCGAACCTGTGAGCCTTTACAGGCCCTCACTCAAACCACTGAGCTACACAAGACAGAGCTCTTTTTTTTAATGTAATTGGTTCAGGCTCACAGTCATTTTCATAGGAGGTCACAGCCACTTGGGGATGGAAGGAAGTATGACTTCGATATTTAGTTTAAGCAATATCTAGGGGACTTGATTCCACATTTCCCTAACATTAACTTACAGACAGCCAAGTACTGATGTTATGCCTTCGTGTCAGGAGAGTTGCCGAGACAGCTCTTCCTGAGACCTGCAGTACTTATTCCACGGGGAGCGACAAATTTGGGAGAAAGGCCAGAAATAATTTATATCCTGCACCTATTCCTATGCAGAATACTAATAGAAATAGTGACCTCTTTTGAGTGTCTAACATGTAATAGGCACTGAATTAAGTGCTTTATGATCAGCTTTGAATCACCCCTAAGAGATAGATATTACTGTTTCTGTTTTACTCACAGGAGGCTGACACGTGAAGCAACATTCTCAAAGTCACAGAGTATGAAGAGATCTCTTAGAAATTAGAAAAAAGGCAAGGAGAAAAGTGGGCAATTCATAGAAACGAAGGTCTAGATTGCCCGTGAATGCGAAAGGATGCTCTGCCTCACTGGCCATCAGAAAACACGTAGAAGAGAAATATCACTTCACACCTGTTAGGGAAATGCGAAAGAATCTGACCATGTGTGTTAATGACTAGGATGCAGAGTGGTAGACATTCTCGTTCGCCAATGGCAAGGGCGCTATTTGGTGCAGTTACTTTGGAGAGGAGTGTGGGAGCACCCAGGAAAACCGCAGACGCACACGTGTGTGGGGCACTTCCTCTTCTGCATGTGTTCCTGGAGAAACCACCACACGTGTGCCAAGGACACGTGTACAAGAGCGCTCATTTCTATGTTGCTTGTGATATGAAAAACCTAAGACAATCCAACTGCTTTTCAGAAGGAAAAAGGATAAATCATATGTGCTCTAGTTTCTATGCAGTGATGAAAATGAATGAATCAGATCTACATGTGTTAATATGGGTAAATTGTAGGAGTACAATGCTGAAGAAAAAAACAAGTTGTGGATTGACACAGTCTGACCCTGTTTACCCAATGCTTGAAAACATGCAAGCTAATACCACATACTGTTTAGGGAGGTAAGGCATGAGATTAGAGCGGGCCACCCGCAGGTTTGTATTTTCCTGTGTGCGTATTTATTAAGGAAAAGGCCGAATATAGAGGTGGCCCAGCATTAAGATTTGACAGAGCTCAGTCATGGGTACACAGATGTCCATTAAGTTATCCTTTGTACTTTTCTGTATGTTTGAAATTTTCTATAGTATAAACAGTGAAAAATGATAGTATGGGAGTTCCCCATATACATGAAACCCTTGATCTTGTGGAACTTTTGATGGCTTTCTTAATAGCTTTTCTATCCTGAAACAGAAGCTTTTCAGTCTCACATAGGGGAAATAAAAAAAATAGTTAGACACGTGTACAGCACACACTGAAACAGCCACTGAGGCCCACACAGTTGGTGTTCGCATCTTCCTTACCTGCTCTGGCTGATGGGTGACATCATTTATCACCGAGATAGCCGTTTGTCCTCCCTGAGTGCTTTGGCATATGAGCGAATGGTTTCTGAGCTGGGCCCTAGGGCTGGAAGGCATTGCTGGGAAGTGTGTGTTTGTTTTCTCCAACTACACATCAATAATCATACAAACAACAGTCATTGGGTCCCCCATCACCCCACTTCTTAATGGTGTTTAAAACCCCAATAAATTACCTTTTATTGCATCTTGCTTTTATAACTATTTGCTGGTATGATATGTCACTCTTGGGTTTTGAGAATGATCCATTGTTATTGACAATTTAACTTTAACACCATTAAACTGTGAACACCTGAAGATCTGAAGATGTTACAATGTAGTTTCTTAACAGGGAAGAATGATGTCGATATTCGGTTTATAAACTGGCTGAGTTCTCTTTATATTCTGTAATCATGATTGGATTTTAAAATTCGTTTGATGTGTGGTATCAGGGACTGTTAGGGAGGGATGGGAACTGTCACCTTGGTAACCGCACAGAGAGCTGTCTGTTTGGGATAATAAATGGTCGTCCTGTGGTTTGCAGAAGTTAACCAAGACCACATACAGTGACAACTGGGGTGGCAGATGCTTTGTTCAGCCTATCTTAACAGCCCAGCCGTTTATCTCTTTTCTGCAACATACGTAGTGCCCACTTAGAAATATTACTTGAAGACATTTTGGCAAAAATGCGGCCTTTTAGGAGATCTGCCTTCCTGTGTTTCTTCAGAGGAAAAATACTCCTTAGTGTGGATGAAACGGTTTGTAAGGTCAAGAGCTCGCCAGAGGGTTTCCCTCTCCCAACCAGCTCCCTCTGGGAAGCACACACACATAGCAGTGGAGAAAGTGCTGAATCAAAGCCCTCTCGGCCCTCGCCAGACCTTTTATAGCCAGGGCCGCTGTACCCTGACCCTTGGCAGGGCGAACCATGGTCAGCAGGAATTACTGACCACATCCAGAGGATTTCGGCCAAATTGGACACGGCTGAAAGGAAGGTGGATCTATCAGATTTGTTGCCAGTGGACAGACTTTCCTGGGTGGCAGGAGCTAGTCCTCTGAGCACGCAGTGCACGGTGGCTGGGCTGCATCCAGTGGGCTGAACTGCCGGTCAGCCTCCTGCGTCCCTCCAGGGAAATCTTACTCCTCATACAGCGAGGGAGCTAGCTAGACTTGGGGCTGTGAGCCGGGCAGTCGTACCCGGAGAGACATCCCCAAGAGCCCCATGCGGCTACGGCTACAGAAGGGAGAGGAAACGCAGAAGGCCTGCTCCTGAGAGGCAGGAAAGTCTGTTCCCTGGCAACAGACCAGGCAGACCCCCCTTGGAGCGTCTCTTTGAACTGCTTGGAAAAAGACAAGGGAGATTTAGGGTGCTTAGGGTAGCTGTTAGCAAGTTTCACTGAGAGAGAGAGCAATATATTCTAACAAGGTTCCAATCCAAGTCCTTTCTTTTTCATGAGTGAAAATGTTACTGAAATTATTGATGAATCACCCCGAAGGAGATTCTTTGGGAGGCTGTTGTCACTTTTGCTGTCCCTGGATATCATGGTAACCCATTCATGCTCTTAGCATGTCAGACAGCCGTGTATTTTGGAAGCATGTTTTCAATCAGTTTAGAACAGAGAGTAAAGACACATCCTATTGGCAGTTAGAACAATTAGCTCCATAAAGAGAGTCTGCTTCAATTTTTAGGGAACTCAAAAATAGAGATGACAGCAATTGTGAATGGTGGTGGTGTGCGCTAGGCACTGGGTGCTTGTCTACCTTAAGGCATTCAGATGAAATCGAGACTCTAAATGAAATGGAGCTGTCACTGATCTTCAGGTGAGCGAAGTGAAACTCAGGAAGTTAAGAACTAGCAAGCAGGCCACAGGAGTAAGTGGCCCAGCTGAAACTGGAACTCAGGTCTGTCTCTTTCAATGTAAAGTTCCATGCAACCTGGAATCTATTATTTGATAGTATGTAAAGTAGCACTAATGTCTGTCCATTTCCACAGAGGCTTCCTGCTATATAAAAATCAAGGTCCACAGGAATTTATTGGAACCAATGAACGCCTTTATACATTTTAAAAATCATTTCATGTATGCCAGTGAGTGTCATTTCCCATGATGACTGGGGTTTCTGAGTGATTCCACAAGAATTCTAAGAAGCAGCGCAGCCTTCGGAGGAAGTGCGGTAGTGGGGAGATTATAGGCTTGAAGCTGTCCTGTGGAGGGACACTGAACTCATCTCATTGGCTCTGAATGTCAGTGTCCTTAACTGTGTGACATTCCCAGGTTCCTTTAGTTGTGGAGCTTCCGTGAACTGTGGTTCTCTGAAGAAAGCTTTTCTAGGGTAGACAAAGGTGGAATTACCTTTCATTTATTATTGTGAACCAGAGAGAAAATGCTTAACAACTAAATGCCTTTTTTAAAAAACATAATTTAAAAAATATATTTTATTTATTTACCTTTAGAGAGAGGGAAAGGGAGGGAGAAAGAGAGGGAGAGAAACATCAATGTGTGGTTGCCTCTCACATGCCCCCTACTGGGGATCTGGCCTGCAATCTAGGCATGTGTCCTGACTGGGAATCGAACCAGTGACCCTTTGGTTCTCAGGCCAGTGCTCAATCCACTGAGCAACACCAGCCAGGGCCTGGCAAATGCCTTGATAATTAAGACTTGGAATATTTGTAATGAAATATTTGTTATTAAGTTCACTAGGAAAAAAGTCTGGCCAAGTGGTTTGGTATCACTTAAACAAAAGAATAAGAGATTAATTTTTCATATTATATCTAGTTGTGCTGGGGTGCTTCTGGGAAACTGTATTTTTAAAAAAGTTTTCTCTATGACTATAATGAAAAGTCAAGTTTGGTAACCCCTATAGTGTAGATAACAGCTTGAAGATGAGGCTGATATAATTTACACCCCATGATTCAAATGTATGAAGCCATTTAGTGGATGGATTTTTGAGTCAGATGGTCCTGGGTTTGTTTGCACATATCGTCTGTGTGACCTTAGGCAAGTCATTTAATCTCTCTGACATGCAATTTCCTCATCTGGAAAAGGAAGATAATAATAACTACCTAATAGGGTTAGTCATGTAGGTTAAATGAGATAATGTATGTAAAGCTTTTAGTGTAGTTCCTGGCACATACGTGCTCAGTAATTGATGGTTTCTATTAAAAACAATTACCTTATAAAAATAACCTCCTCTTGGTTGACTGAAGCACAACCCTTCAGGGAAAGATCAGTATATTGGTGAAGTAAACTCAAGAAAAATTAAATATCCTAAAAAAATCCCCACTTCACTCTGGAGCATTCTCGTGGCTTACATCACTGCACTAGCTGCCTTGTAAGGCCTCTTGCAACCTGGGTGGTCTGTGAGCTGTTTGAGTTCCAGTGTTCACGGATAGGTATGTTTCACTTCTCCCCACCCTTCTGTTTTAGAATGTGACTTCAGAATTTTGTAAATTCATAAATGAATGGCATGTACCGGTCAACACTACAGCATCACACATGTGCATTGTTACTTCATTTTTTACAAGAGTTGTTTAGGATTAATTACCCCGAAAAAATGCTTCCTTATGCAGTTGTGTACCTCAAGAAGTTTTTTAGAGAAGTGGCAGAATTTCTCGAAGTGTTTAATTTCTTCTTTGAAGAGCAGAGTTAGGGATCATTTTTTCTTTTAGAAGAGAATGTGGTGTGGAAAAAGGCAGTAGTTTTGGGGCTAATGGTTGTCCTGGTGTATTATTGGGCCTGCGATTCAGAGGGAGCTGTAGATGGAGCCATTATTTTACAGCTTTTAGGTGGCTGTCAGGGCTAGTTAGGATGGTGTGCTGAGTGGTAATGATGCCCATTCTGTGGAAAGGGCTGCGTGGACAAGGCTTCTGCATGGATTTTCTCCTGGAATTGTGATTGTCAACTAGTTGCCACTGGTGTCTCGGGGAGTCGAGTATCGGCTGATGTAATACTTTACTTGGTGAATCCGCTCCACAGTGTGAGAAAAACTCCCTTGATGAGGCTGTCTCCCTTTTCATGGTGTGAAAGAAGCCCCAGTGAGTAGGGCGTTACCTGTGTCCAGCCATTCATAGTGAAGGTTCCTATCAGCAATTTCTGGTGACCTCATCCAGGTTCAGGGGTGGGGGGTGCAGGTGGAAGCAGGTGGGCTGGGACACGTGGCTGTGTCCTCATAGCTGCTATGGAGCCGTATTGACTTGTCAAGGGAGGACTGACTTGGTCCCCAAGCTCCTCAGAACCATTGTTCAAATAGGCTCAGTTGGAGATAGGGATCTCTGGCAGCTTGTTGAGAACATTCTGTTAAGCCTATGAATTCAGAGAAGCAGGACACACATGTTTTTGTTGCAGTAGGAGGGAAGGGTGGGAGGTGGGAGATGAGAAGGAACCGTGGCAAACTCGGAAAGAACAGTCCGGGTAAGGAAGCCAGTTATTCTCCTGAAGCGGGGAGCGTTAGAGGCTTGTTCAGCATTTGTCGTCTGCACAAGCAAATCCACTTTTAACCTGAGAATGGAATCTTCCTTTCAGATGTTGCCCTGGGAGTACATGCTCATTACCAGAGGTGTTCCTCAGGACTGACAGCGGCCAAGGACTTCTGATTGGGCAACTGCCCGCCCAGCCGCACATGCAGCCTAATCATCATATATATTAATGACGCCTTAAAGAATTTCATCATCCCGGGTCACAAAGGATCATTATTGTTACATTGTGACACACTAATGCTGTACATGTGGCGCCACGCAGGCAGTCACGTGCCCTTGATGTGAGGGGCTGGTCGGGGAGTAGGGGTCCGAGTGTAGATCTCAGAAAGCCATTCTTCTTGGGCCCCCACTGCCTCAGTCCGTGCAATCTCAGCGCTTCAGTCTCTGCTATCGGTGAGATAGCCCCACCCCCACCCCAGGGTGTCCGGGAGGGGTGACTGATTAAGGAGACCAACACAGTGCTTTGAAAAGCTGCAAGTGCGGCCAACAGGAGCTATGACTTCACTGGGGGAAGCTGTCAGTCTCGGGGCAATGACCTGTCACTGTGTTTTTCTTGTCAGCTAGGCCAGAGGGAGGCCAAACCCGGCCTACCACCTCCTCTGCTACTGCCATGGGCTAAGAATGGATGTTACATTTTTAAGTGCTTGAAATGAAATCAAAAGAAGAACACTTTGTGACATGAACACTGTGTGAAACACAGTGTCCATGAAGTGTCCATGGGAGCACAGCCATACCCCTCTCTTTATGGGTCGTCGGTGGGGGCTTCGGTGCTACAACAGTAGAGGGGAGCAGTGTCAGCAGAAACTGTACGGCCCACAGGCCTGAAACAGTTGCTCCCTGGCCACGGGCAGGAAGAGTTTGCCCACCCTTGAACTAGACCGTCGGAAGCGGGGTTCCTCCGTTGTGCAATGCTGTTATGACCGATCCACAGCAGGTGATGTCATTCATTCTGGGTTACAAAAATACCTCCTTTGATTCTCCCCCAACCAGTGTTCCATTGTCATCCTGTGAGGTGGGAAAGGCCCCAAAATGGGAGTTTGCTGGGGAATTTTGCAGGGATTCTCTTAAACTGAGATCAGGCTCTTTGCTCTGAGGATAGATTTCCAAATCTTTCTAGAAGTAAAAACATGGGATTTCTATACAGTGAGAGAGGGGTCAAAATATTTACAATAAAGTATTTGGGATTCAACTACATTTTGGGGATTTTGGGGGGGTTCCAACTGTCACTGGCTTTCCTATGAAATTTAAGGATGACCCCAGGAGTGTGAAAATTACAGACATTTTTCAGTTTGAAGTTTGGGTGACATTTTATATGCATCTTGTTTCCCTTTAATTTGTAGCCCATCCCTTGGAATGATGGTAATAATAATAATAATGAAAGTTATACAATCACATTACCGTAGCCCCTCCCAGAAGGGGTGGCACAGCTGGGTAAAGCACTTAACTGCAAGGGTACCGTCTGCTGTGGAAATGCACGTCTCCATGTGCCACGGGGATTTTCAGCTATTCAGGGTCAGGGGCAACCAGGCTTTTTAGGAAGGACGAGGCATGATTCTTAGGTGCCTTGGTGGCACTCTTATTTTCATTGCAGCACTTGGGTTAGGGTGGCTTCAAGTCTCTGAGGCAGTCTTTGAGGTAATGAGACCCAGTGGGGAGTGGGAGATGTGAAATTATTCTGATTCAGCTATAATTCCTATCCAAGGCTGGGTTTACTCAGACACTAGGCTGAGAATCCTTCAGATTAAACCTGTACCACTAAAGTGGAGTTGGAGGGGGGTGTATGTGGGTGGAAGATAGAGTCACTTCAGAGGAAAAAATTACTGGTGTTGCTAGGTAAAATTCTACTTCAAAGTGTGTGTGGTACAAGCTACAATGGATTGTCTTACTCCAAATCAGAGATGAAGTTCACAAATGGCAATAATGACAATGATTAACAAAATAAATATAATAGCAAACACTTGTAGTTACTACACACCAGGAACTTTTCTGAATGCCTTACATGAATTAACCTATTTAATGATAATATCAGAGACTATTATTCTTCTCACTTAGTCGATGAGGAAAGAAATAGAAGTAGAGGGAGATGTCTTGGGTGAGATAGTATGGGAGAGGAGAAGAGAAGTGAATAGCATTCCAGGTTGTGTAGGCATTAACTACATTCAGAGATAATCTCTGATTTCTACAGTGCTAATTAAAAAAAAACTACTCAAAAAATATGGGTGGAGAAGTAGAAGAGGAATCTAAACCTTGTCGTACATGCTGTGTTCTTTAAAATACCACTTCTCTAAAATAGCTATATGAATCTGTAGTCTCATTTCTAAATTAGAAGTCAGAAGCTTCTTTTCATAATAATATTGTTTTTTGCTCAGTGCATCTGAATTGTAGTATCATTTAAAGAATAAAATCATCAATAGCATCTATCCTGACAGTTCAAGGTTTGATTTTGAACATTGCTTTTCTCCGCCCTGCCGGTCGTGCTGACCCTGGAGAGATTTTTGTTGTGCTCCCACAGCCTGGTTTCTGGCGCTGACAATATTTCCAGTGTCTGACAACTGGGTGTCGCCGGCTATGCTGGAAGACAGACACTGAGCTCGAAGAGTGTGGATAAGGAAGAGCCCAGGCCTCTCTCCCACAGCTTTGTCCACATACTGCCCTGGGGCTTTCTCGCTGAGGAAGTGGCAGCTTTGTGGGAGAGCTCTTAATAAGGTCACTTGAATTGGGCTGGGTTCACTTGAATTGGACTGGGTTCGCAGGCAGTGGGTTCTGTGCATTTAGGGCTGAGTGTGTGGCCTTTGGTGTCCTTGGAATCTCCCCCAGCCCTCCCGTCACACCCGTGCAGCCCACATCCAGCCCCCTCCCGTGGCCCCCATCCTGAAATAGCCACGATTCAGCATGGAAGAAATGTACTCCCCTAATCCTCAGGACCTGGCGGGCTCTGCATTTGCCAGGGGGTGGCTTTTGACTCTTCCCCTGAAGGAGAGCCTCTAAAACCTTAAGGTCTGTTTTAAAAACCTAGTAGGAACGTTGCGTTCCAGGACTTACGTCATACCGCGTAGCTCGAGTTTCCAGCCCTGCCACTCACTTGGTGACTTTGGGCTAGCTGCGGGGCTTTTCTGGGCCTCTCTCTTTTTCAACTCTGAAATAGGTATGATAACCCTGATGCTTCCAGGTTCGCTGTAGAGATTGAATGAGCTAACTCTGCTGAATCTTACGTGGGCGAAGGGTTCCACCTATGAAATAAACTGGAGAAAAAGTAAATATATATCCTACGTGTTTCCCTACGTTTCTACATCAGGAAGCCCGGGGACACATTCGTGAGAAGCCAGAGCCTGCCAGAGCCCTGTCTCCCACCGGCCGCCCCTTCCCCTGGCCTCCCTGCAGGCAAGGCTTCTGCCTTACTCTTCCATATTTTTGGCATATAGTGGGTGCTAAAGTCAGGATGGTTTTCTAACTTACTCAACTGTTGAGAACTGTCTCTTCCCGGTGTCTTTTAGTGCTTTTCTTGCTGTAGTCAGGATCTTTTTCTCTTGCTCAGCCCTTCCCGCTTTCCCCACGCAGTTGACCTTTTCCTGTCCTCAGACCACCCTGAACCTATGCCTACAGCTTTCGGATATTGCTGCCCCTTCCCCTCCCCACCCACTTTTTTTGAGGCGGTTCTAAGAATTTATAATATGTGGCTCATTACACTTTGTTAACAGGTTTTATTATCAGGCACGGTTTGCTCCAGGGTTGTAATCCTTAAATTTAAGGCCTTATTTATCTACAGTACGCTGTCTGCTGTGTTTTGGTTTTTAAAAGAATTCTCTAACTTCACATTGATTGTACTGGGCTGTGCAGGATAATGGTTCATTTCCAGCTCATCTGCAAGACTAAAGGGAACCCTGTTTGGGTGGCAGGTAGGAGTTAAATGGCAGCTGTTAAACAGTGCATAGCAACTCATAACGGCTTAAACATGAAAAAGGAATTGGAGTAATAGAATATGCTGGAATTTGATGAGGACACTGAGTGCTACAGGTCACTCACTAGTGCTATGGGATTTGAACTTGCAGTTGTAGACAATGACTGCACCTCCCAAGACCAGTGCCCTTGAGTATTTAGCTCCACAATGCCCAGAGGAAAGGCTGGTTCAACCACCAGCAAGGTCCCAGTGCAGCTTGTGGGACTTCATGCTCCCTTGTCACACAACATTCATACCTTTCTTCCTTAAACTTCCATGTCATAGAGACATATATTCTTGCCACTTGGTGAACCATAAAGTTGATAATCAGAATAATTGCAAGACCTTCAAAAACTTTCAGAGAGGAAAAGTGCTAACAGACTGAAAGAAGTAAGTCACCTAATACACATAACTGGTATTGAACATTTTTTTGTGAAAGAATCTGGCCTAAGCTAGTGGATATTGCGAAATCCCCTAAAAATGTCTATAGCATCATGTAAGGGTGCTGACCCATTGGAAAGAAAACCATGAATGACCTCACTGGCCTCTTTTTGTGCACAGGACATTGGACAGATGGCTGTGACTTTTTTGGATGTCATACAAAATCAGATTCTAAACAAGTTTATCAAAAACTTACAATGTCCCAAGAACCCTGAAACATCAATCCAAAAGAATCTATGCACCCCAATGTACATAGCAGCACAATTTACAATAGCCAAGTGCTGGAAGCAACCTAGGTGCCCATCAGTAAATGAATGGATCAAAAAACTATGGTACATTTATGCAATGGAATTCTACACAGCAGAAAGAAAGAAGGAGCTCCTACCCTTTGTGATAGCATGGATGGAACTGGAGAGCATTATGCTGAGTGAAATAAGCCAGCGGTGAGGGACAAATACCATATGATCTCACCTTTAACTGCAACCTAGTCAACAAAAGAAAAAAGCAAGGAAAATATAACCAGAGACATTGAAATTAAGAACAATCTGACAGTAACTAGAGGGGATGTGGGAGGGGACAGTGTGGGGAAGGGTTTTCAGGAACTACTGTAAAGGACAAAACCAAGGGTGGGGCGTGGAAGCAAGGGAGGGAGGTGGGTTTGGCTGGGGTAGTGGGGAGTGTCGGGGGGAAAATGCAGACAACTGTAATTGAACAACAATAAAATAATTTAAAAAATAAAAAACATTACTCATTTTAAAGAAAACTTAAAATATCTCCATTAAAAACTTTAGTGAATTAAGTGTAATCTTTACATGATGGAGGGATCCACACTAAGCTTCCTGAATAAAGCGCAGAAAACTGACAGCCTTCACTGTTTCAGCTAGAATTGTTCAGTTAGGGCTTGTTAATGACATACTGCTGTGCATTCCCCCAGGTGTTGTGGAGTATGGTGGTGACAGAGGGCTCCCACCCTCATCGTTGTGGGAAACGCAGATGAGTAAATACAAAGTCACCAGCACAACATCATGTGACACATTCTGTGATGGGGAAGGTCGGTGTGCTGAGGGGTGCCTGGCCCCGACCGGGACTTGGGGTGGCAGTTAGGGAAGGCAGCCTCTAACCTGAGACTGCAGGATGAACAGGCAGGCCGAGTGGAAGGCTCTAGCAGAGGCAGAACGTTGCTAAAATGAGTTCCTTTCCCTGAATGCTATAGTGAACAGAATGGAACTTTTTTTTTTTTGATGGTTGAAGAACTCATGACCTTCAGGTAATTATTCTTATCACCAGTCTTTTTATAATGGTATAGATGTAGTTATGAAATTAGTAGAAGTTGTGTTCCAAAGGGAAGCCAGCACATGCTCTGGCTGGTGTGACTCAGTTGGTTGGAGCTTCTTCCTGGAACCGAAGGCTGGCATTTTGGTTCCTGGTCAAGGCACCCTCCCCCGCCCTCCCCCCTCGTTGTGGGTGCGATCCCAGGGCCCCGAAATCCTGGTCTGGGCTGCAGGAAAGGCAACCAATCAATGCTTCTCTCACATTGATGTTTCTTTCTCTTCCTTCCTCTTTCTCTAAAAGCAATGGGGAAAAAAAAGTAAATCTCCATTAACTCAGCCTTATACTTGTGTAGTAGAAGGGCAATGACAAACATTATGGTGAATTGTATGTTTTGAAATCATGACTTATTGTTACTTCATAAATCCATTCTCTCTCTTCCATCACTGTTGCTTTGGAGGGTCAGAATATTATCTAAATCTCTTGATGAAAGTAGGGCTTTGTGTTTACCAGGAATGGAGGCTCATTTGATATATGAAGTTTCTTTTAATTTTATAATGAGCCCATAGAATGACACGTATGAGTTCTTTCATTTTCTTTTGAACAGAGATATTGTACTCATAAATATGTGGAAATTCTTAAATATCAAATAGGAAACTTAGGAAAATGCAAATATGATTATGTATGTACAAATATTTGCCTGTTCCAAGCAGATGTTCAATAAATGTTTGGTGAACTAAATTTAATTGAGAGTATAATCATTCACAGATCATTGTGAAGTGTTAGAATCCTAGTTGCAACAGGTGAATTAAAAAAAATACATACTTGCTCTTCCCATTGGAATTTCAGAGCTTCGTGTGTGAGTATTTTCGATTCTGGATCATTTGTCTTTTGTCAGCCAAGTTTACCAGCATCTGCATGGGACGTCAGGAAGTGTGTTAGTTCACTTTGCACAGAACACAGCATAGCAGCATTGGCAAAAGCTGAGTTTGATTTCAGTTCTAATACTTGACTTAAGGAACCTCGAGAGAGCTAAGTGCCATGACAGGGTTGGTGAGAGAAGGTGCCTACGTAGCTATGAGTTTTCTTGTTCTTAAAAGGCTGGGGATTGCTGTGTTTTGTTCCTTCCCAATACAGTGGCTCCAAGAAAGTCATACCACAAGACTCTATGTCCCAAACCTACCATTTTGGGATTTCAGTTCAACTCTAAGGATTTTTCAGAAAGAGAAAAAGCATAACCAGTTTTTTCAATAGACTTGAGGAACATTCATGGCAGGCTGCCTGTATGAGGGCCCGAGGATCAGCCCATGTCCACCCGGCGGGTTAGCCCACGGTAGTGCACTCGCAGTGGCCAGGGTCTCAGCTCTGAAGGCTCTTCTAGAGTGCAGTTAGTGGATTATTCCGATTACTGTTGTCCCGGGAAGACTGTCAGATTGACCTAGAGGGGCAAAGGACAAGTGGCTCTTAGGGTCAAGAGAACAAGTTCAACTTCAAGCCAGCTCTTGCTTCTCTCAAATCTAGAGAGCTGGTTCCTGAGAACTGTAGACCTGCAGAGCACCTTCATTTGGCAAAGGAGAAATAGATGTTTAAGTCAGCTTAGAAGACATTCCCTGAACGCCCACTCTTTGCCATGTGGAGGGAGCAGCTACAAAGATGAATTGTCAAAGGGTTTACTGGGTAATAAAGGGATGCAAACGTAAGTCAATTCAAGTGCTCCGTGGAGAGCCCTGTGAAAGGGAAGCACAGTGGCACTGTAGGAATACAAAGGAAGGGACTTAGCCTGGTCTGTGTGGGAGGTAGCAAGAAAAGGCTGGGGAAGCTTTTATGGATGAGAAAATCTGAGCTGACTCTTAGAGTATGACTAAGAATTAGCCATGGGAATGAGACGTGTGGGGGAGAGGCTGGGGGCATTCAGGGAAGAGGGGAAAATATGACCAGATATAAAGGGGCTTGAGACAGTGTAGTATGTGTTAGGGAGCTGAGGGCGGGTCAATATTAATAGAACGTGAAGCATAAAGAGAAAGTGCTGAGAGGTGAGGTTGGAAAGGGAGGGGCTCATGCCATGGAGTTTCTATTCTGTAAGCTCTGGAGCATCACGGCATGCATTTAAGCAAGGGAATGACAATTGGATTTAAGTTTGGGGAGAATCATTTTAAAGGATGACGTTGACTGAGACAAGGCTGAGGGCAGGGGAACCACTTAGGAGGCTCTTGCCATCATCCAACCAAAAGCTGATGAACTAGAGCAAATGGTAGGAACGGCCAAGGATGGTGCCTTTGGGAATCCCAGCATTTAATGGGCAGGAGAGAATTAGACTCTAAGCAAAGCCCCAGTGAGAGAGAGAAAAGAAAAATCAGAAAAGAGCATCAAGAAGAGAACTTCAAAAGGAATAAGCGGTTGGCGGTGTTCAGTGTCGCTGAAGGAGGCAGGGGACTGAAGACGGAGAAGTGCCCAGGGCATCACCCCGCCCCCAGGATGTGCTCCAAGGGCCAGCAGCACCTCAGTGTATGCGGACTTGTCAGGAGCGCAAACTCGGAACCACACCTGGGCATGGAAATGGCTGTGGATGACCTGGACATACTTGCATTGGAATGGTTGAGACAGAATCAATATTGCAGTAAACCTGTGAGGAAACGAGAGATGAGAAAGTGGCAATGATACGGTCTTGCCAGAAACTTGGCTAAGGCAGTGAAGAGAGAAATTGTGAGAGGTGGATGAAAGTCAAAAAACAGGCATTTAGCATGGCAGAGACTTCAAGCACCTGTTTTTTGGCTTAAAGGAAAGCTGAAAGATTGAGGTCTGTGATAAGGGAGGTGAGTAAAGAAAAAACAAATATGGAGAAGACGTCAATATTCTTACACAGGAGTGTATGAACAAATGTGAGTTGTGGTGCGGGATGGGCGTGGTGGTGGCTGTTGGAGCCGTGAGCTTGGCTCTCAGTACCGGCTCTGTTGTTCAAGGGTTCTTTGAGAGGCATCGTTGTGTGTTTGTAATAGCCTACAGCTTTTTAAGGCACAGACCTAGTTTGAATTCTCAGTCCCTCATCAGTAAGTGTGTGAATTTGGACAAATTATTAAGATACTCTGAGCATTTGTTTCCTAATCTCTAAAAAAGGCCTAACAATGCCTGCTACACAGGATTGTGAATGAGGAAGTGTGTGTGTGTAAGTCCCTGGGTGTCCCACGCTAGTACAGCTGACCCTCGTCCAATGTGGGTTTGAACTGCGTGGCTCCAC
The DNA here is from genome assembly GCA_028533065.1 of Trachops cirrhosus. Classification (NCBI taxonomy): domain Eukaryota; kingdom Metazoa; phylum Chordata; class Mammalia; order Chiroptera; family Phyllostomidae; genus Trachops; species Trachops cirrhosus. The sequence continues at coordinate 45,434,597 of CM052546.1, read as the reverse complement.
TTATATGTGGATTTTTTTTTCAGCAAATACCAGCACTCTTTTCAGTCCATGGCTGGGAGTCTGCAGATGCCGAGGGCCGACCATATGCATTAACTTGAACATTTGTGGGGTTTAGTGCCTGAGGGGGTCCTTAAACCAGTCCCCTGCAGATACCAAGGGACAATTAAATTTTTGGGAGTCAAGTTATGTGCAGATTTTTGACGCATGAGTCAGGGAGGGTTTTGGTGCTCCTAACCACACATTCATTTTTCAAGAGTCTACTGTATAGATATGATAAACACTGAACAAGTCGAGTGAGTTGATGTAAAAATTAGTGCATGACTAGGTAGGCTATTTAATATTGGAAAGTGACAATTTCCTTACCTGTGAAAAAGTGCTATTAATAGTGCCCTCTCATTTATAGGATTTTATAAAAACAAAAATAAGCTATTTATGAAACATTTTTATGAAATTTAATGTTTGAAAAGTTACAGGAGACTTTTCAATATGTTTGTACATTCTGAGACTTTAGTGGATTAACTGATTGGTTAACTCCTTCTGTGACTTGTTCTTAGTCAATTTTCTAAAGGAGAAATCAATCAATTAATTGATCAGTCAACAACTGATAACTGAATGTTTTAAATATGTGAAGTAACATTCTGGAAACTGAGGGAGATCCAAAACAAAGAAACAACAAAACTCATGAGGAGCTTAAAATCCACCAATAGATGAGATAGTCCAGAAAGGAAGTGATTCTGGCCGAGTGGGGAGCTGAAACCATACACAGGAACGAAGTTGTTCAGCGGAGGATCGAATTTGCAAATCACTTCTTTATGCAAACGCACAACATTTGGAGGAACTGGCTTGTACTAAGACCATTGGTGGGATGCTGCTGGTGTTCCTGGAATAAGGTGTTGCAGTCGGGGAGCTGAAATGCCTCACCTGTGTAGCTCCGCTGCTTTGCAGAGCTCTGAGCACCTCAGCTTAGCTGTTTGGAATGGTAATCACCATCAGTTGTTGACTGAAATCGTCTCTTCTTCTCTACTCCTCGAGCACAGAATAGTTGGAAGAAATAGGAGTGGATATAGCAGGACAGTGCTGCAAAATTAATTTTTATCATGGAAATTTCAGAATAAGTCCTGCATTATCTTCTTGGAAGGAGCGATAGTTAAAGGCTGTGTGAAATCTGAATCTGCCCTTGGATGTTATTCCCAGTTCATCCACGAGGCTGCTTCTGGCTTCCAGCCTTTGGCTTTCCAATGGCAGCTTCCGTTCTTAGACTGCTGTTCCCCAACAGGCCCCACCGCCTGCGGCCGCAGTGCTCACTCAGCCTGGGTGTCCCCCAGGCCAGTGGTGATTGTGCAAGGCGTGTCCCTGATACCACTCGTGACTGTTCATTTTCTGTTACCGTGTAACCGATGGCATTTCCCGCTGCAGCTTTGATGTGTGATTGTGGGGGCCTGGACATGAAAGCAACAACCTAGCCGTCCACTCTGTTTCTTGCTGAGACAATTCTCGATTGCTTCCACTGCAGCTGGATTTCTGGTCAAATGGTAACTTGTGCTTTTCTGAAGGCATGGGAAGCTCAGTAGTGATAAGGACAACACAAGAACTGGGGTCAGTGGGCTGACCCAGGAACCCAGTCTAAGTCATGATTTGATCAAAGCTTCTGTGAGAGATAAGCTAGTATCTATTTCACCCTGAAATCCCCCAAAGGAGAACTGTTGAGACCCATAGCTTCACATGCTGCCATTTTTGACTGCCGTTGCCACATCCGTAAGTAAACCCCAGCGAGACTGGAGACACGGGAGGCTGCAGGCTGTGGTCGTGAACAATGCCCCATTCACAGGTTACAAGGGCAGGCCTGTCTCACATGCCAACCCAAACAGAGCTGGGAAGAGATGTCACTTTTATATCTTGCTTCAGGTGATTAGAACCAATTAAGAGGGTGACACATAGTAGAGACGGGGAAAGAAAGCACAGAGGGTGTCAACTTTTCCCACTTGTCCCAAGAGAGAAAGCCAGGGTTTGCCATCTGCTTCCCAAGTTCACTTATAAATTACTGGATAACCAGGTTCTCAGTTGACCTTTCCGGGCTGTTCTCCCCCTAGGTTCATAAAACAATGATGCTGCCTGCTTTGGGAGGGTCCTGCTGTCTGAAGCCTGGTGGGAAATGCTTTTCTCATTGTAGAGCCTCGCCATGATTTCACGTCTCAGCCCCAGGGAAACACGAAGCCTGTCCATTTGGTGTGAGCAGTGAAAGGAGGGTTCCAACAGGTGCCGTTGTGTGCTTGCTGGATGAGGAGCCATCCAAGGGCACCAGGCTCGTTTTGATCTTTGCTCAGATTGAAGGCTTTAGTGGGATACCCTCTTGGGCTGGGGAGGGGACTCTTTGATCTTCCTTTGCCTAAGAGGCAGAACCCTCTTCTCTGTTTCCTCTAAGGACAAAAATAAACAGAGAAGCTGAGTTTGTGAACAGCTGCATAAACAATGCAATTTGGAAGTATGCAAAAAAATATGTGGGTTATATATACATTCATGCATATATATCCTCTTGATCTCTGTTTTGCATCCTTGTGACCATCGCTTGATCTGAGAGGGATTTCCATCCATGCAGTGAAATCCAGACCCTTGATGCTCTGAGGGGTTCGAGACATCAGATCATTTAGACAGAACTATGTCTTTCCCCTGCACGTGGAGCGGTTCTGAGACAGTCCAACAACAGGATGATAAAACGGCACCCCCACCCTTTAATATGCATAGAGTAGGCTACTCGCACTCCGGAGGGTACACGGCTCGAGCAGACAGTCTAGTAGAGGTGAGGGGTTTACACTTAGACGACAGAGCCTGTAAGGCTGAGACCAAACCCATTTGCTTTCTTCCACCCAAGGAGGACTTTCTTTGGACGTCTCTCATTTATTTAATGGGACCATCGTTTGTCTGCTCGCAGGCATGAACTTCTGGTGTGGCCTTGATTTGTTTCCTTACATTCCCAACCATCCGTCGATCAATCTCCATAAACTGTGTAGTTTCTCTTTTGTGTCTGTCTCTTCATTGCCACCTTTCATTCAGGCCATATTACCAGGGCTACTGTAACAGTTTTCTATTGATAATATAACTTTGCATTTAAAGATGGTAAATGAAAATTGTTTTGGTAATACGTATGATGGAATGGGAAGCTCAGACACAGCCTTCAGGCTCTCGGGAGAACATAGCACAAACAGTGACTTTGAAAAGGCGACAGAGGTCGATCTCCCGCCTAATGCTCTCCCAGCTGAGCTATTCTGGTGGCTTCTGGTGAGGATGTGGAGAAAGGGAACCTGCTGTTGGTGGCAATGCAGACTGGTGCAGCCACTGTGGAAAGTGTTATGGAGATATCACAAAAAATTAAAATGGAACTGCCTTTTGACCCAGTGATCTCGCTTCTGGGGGTATATCCAAAGGAACCCAAAACATTAATTCAGAAGAACATAAGCACTCCTATGTTCATTGCAGTGTTATTTACAATTACCAAGATACGGAAGCAGCCCAAGTGTCCATCAGTAGATGAGTGGATAAACAAACTGTGGTGCATTTACACAATGGAATTCTACTTGGTGTAAAAAAAGAAAATTTTACTCTTTGCGACAACATGGATAGACTGGGAGACCATTACACTAAGTGAAGTAAGCCAGTCAGAGATGATTATACTCATATGTGGACAAATGAACAAACTGAGCTAATAAGCAAAATAGAGACAGACTCATAGATAGAGAGCAGGTTGACATCTGTGGGTGGAGGGTTAAGGGGTGGAGGGACTGAGCAAAAAGGAAAAAAAACTCACAGACGTGGACAACAGTGTGGAGATTGCAGGTGGGTGAGGAAGAGATAAGGGGACTAAGGGGTCATGGAAAAAATACAAGTAAAAAAGAAAAAAGGACAACAGGTTAAAAGTATAGAAAACTATTTTTCACATATCATACTAGCCTGTAGTTATTTTCCGTGACGTTTTCTCCCTAACCTGTCTTACACATTTGGTCTTCATACCTCTGGTCACGATGTTCCCTCTGCCTAGAAGCCTTGCATTCCTTCCTTCTGCCTAAAAATCCCTGCTACTCAGAGTACATCTCATTGCCATCTCCTTCCCTCCACATTCTCAGCAGGAGTTCTCACTCCCTTGACTGATTTTCTAGAACCCTTATAGTACTTATCTTTCTCTTTACTAGATTATGAATTCCTGAACAAAAAGTTTTTAAAAAACTTGTTACAGAGGATAGCATAGTGCCTCACATAAGCTAAATCCTAAATAAATACTTAAAAAAATAAATGGAGCCCTGGCCAGTGTGCCTCAGTTGGCTGGAGCATCATTTCATAATTGAAGGGTTGCAGGTTTGATTCCCAGTCAGGGCACATGTCTAGATTTCCAGGCCCGGCCCCTCTCTGGGCACATATGATCCCTGGGCCCAGTACATGTGGGAAGCAACCAATCGATGCTTATCTCTCCCATCGATGTTTCCCTCTTTCTCTTCCTCTCTTTTTAAAACTGATGAAAAGATGTCCTTGGGTGAGGACATTTCAAATAAAATAAAATAAAAGATAAATAGATGGCATAAAACCATGATAATCACACATTCATCTAATATTCCTGGTGCCATTATTTTTTTCTGGCTTTATTAATGTATAAATGACAAATAAAATTATAAGATATTTAAAATATACAATGCAATGATTTCAGATATGTATAAACTGTGAAAGGATTTTCCCTATCAAGTTAATGAGCACACTGGTCACCCCACATATTTACCTTTGTGTGTGTGTGTGTGTGTGAGAACCCAAGTTCTGAGCAAATTTCAAGTACACGACAGTGTTACCAACTATAGTCACTATGTTTTCCATTAGATCCCCAGGTCTTGTTCATCTTTTAGCTGAAACTTGCCATCCTTTTGCCAACCTCTCCCTATTTCCTCCTCCCTCCAGCCCCTGGCAACCACTTTTCCACTCTCTGTCTCTATGAGTTCTACTTTTTTTTTAGATTCCATGTGTAAATGATACCATGCAGTATTTGTCTTTCTCTGTTCTTGGTGCCTATTATTTCAAACAACCATTTAAGGAGGTCTTCTTGTATAAAAGTCACAAAAACTCATTTAATTCTCACAATAATCTTATGGCATCATTATTACTTTTGTCCTCATTTCACAGTTTAGAAAAACAAGGCTCAAAGAAATTAAATAATTCCTCCAGGACAATCCACTTTGTTAGTGGCAGAGTCTGAACTGATTCAGGCCTGACTCCACAACTCACACTTATGTGGGTATTCCTGGCTGCACCGTCCCTCAGGTGTCCTGCCTGAAGATGGCAGGTGAGTGAAGTGCAGTTCCTCCTTCCCGGGAGCTGACAGGCTGGTGGGGGGCTGACGTGGAGTGACAGTAGCACTGCAGTGAGGGGTACTGGAGGGGCGGTGCCATCATAAATTGCTGTGGGGGCATAGGAGAGGGGACAGCAGGAAGGGCGCCTCACAGCCATCAGTGGCTGTGTCTGAGAGGAGGACTGAAGAGAGTGGACATGTGGCTTTTCTCTGTGCTGGGTTAGCCACCTCAGTGGAGACGGAACACGAGATTGTTGTTCCTTCTTAAGGTCTTAGTTCAGGTTAGCCTACATTTCATGGTAGAAAAATGCATTTACCCTAAGTTTCTGGATTGTTATGGCTTCTGAGGTCATGGGTAGTCTGTAAAATGCATAAAGTAGAGGATGAAGAAGAAGAAGAAGAAGAAGAAGAAGAAGAAGAAGAAGAAGACAACGACAAAGGTGACTTCACTTCACACCCTGCAGCCGCACATTCTAAATCTAATTTTCCAGGCAAGGGCCCCTCCAGTGTTTGAAGACAGCTTCTGAGCCCCTGCTGAGTCATATCAGGCAAACTCCCTCCAGGGTCATTTCACACATTCAATGAACCTACTTGAGGCATCTATTTTGTGTATAACTCGATTTGTTAGGGATACAAGATGAAGAAGGCACAACTTTTTACTCACCAACCCCAGCCACCCTCAACCCCGTCCAGGAGCTCATAGGCTAGTTCTGTCAGCAATTCGTGAGGTAACATTGTTTCTAGTTACCCTATTCTCATCACCCTCCGCTGTAGACTCAAGTGAGGTTTACAGGGGGATTTTACACTTGGACCCAACTCTCTGCCCACAGTCTGTGTTTGGTGCTTCTATTAATGACGCCTTGGTGGGGGATGGCTCTCTTTGACCTACAATCAGTTCAAATCCCACCTTTCCACCACCCCCACTCCATGAACAGCTTTTAACACAGGTGTTTTCCATGTCACTTATTTATTCATTCAGTAAACTCTGAGTCTCTACTCAGTATTCAGAGCTCTACTAGATGCCGTTTCTAAGACACAGTTCTGGACTAAGAAGCAGTTTTAGAGACAAGCTCAGTCTAGTGGCAAAGACATAAATAAACAGAAATTATTTATTTCTCTCTCAGAATGGAAGGCGGGGGTGGGAGAGGGTCAGAGAAGAATTCCTGGAGGATTTGGTGCCTCCTTTAAAGCTTGGAGCACAAATAAACATGAAACATGTGAACAAGGAGAACCAGGCAGACAGACCAACTTGTGTTAGAGTGTTGGGGGAAGGGGTGGGGGCGGTGACTAGAACCGGAGGTTCCAGGACAGGAGAGGAAGGCAGGTGGGTGGAGTGTTGAGTGCCATGCTACAGAGATTGGATTTTTGTCCTCAAAGCCAGCAAAAGATATTCAGTAGTCCCTCTCATCCACAGGGATATGTCCTAAGACCCCAGATGGATGCTCGAAACCCCAAATACTACCAAACCTTGCATACGTTTTTTCTTATACATACACACCTATGATAAACTTAGTTGATAAATTAGACATGGCAAGAGACTAACAACAATAACAATAAAATGGAACAATTATATCAATATACAGTGGACCCTTGAAAAACATGGGTTTGACTTCACACCAGTCAGAATGGCCATCATAAATAAAACAACAGACAACAAGTGTTGGAGAGGTTGTGGAGAAAAAGGGACCCTAGTGCACTGTTGGTGGGATTGCAAACTGGTATGACCACTGTGGAAAACAGTATGG
>CM052546.1:45345916-45427029 GCA_028533065.1 Trachops cirrhosus | reverse complement strand
GACCAGAGGGGAGAGGGGAGGGAATTTCAGGGGAGAAGGGAAGGGTTTACAGGAACAAATATAGAGGACACATGGACAAAACTAGGGGTGTTGGAAAGGGGAGGGAGGAGGGGAGGAATGGGTGGGTGGGCTGGAATGGGAATAAAGGATAGAAACTGTACTGAATAAACTAAAATAAAAAATTAAAAAAAAAAGAAAAACATGGGTTTGTACTGTGTGGGTCCACTGATAAGCAGATTTTTTTTCAAAAAAATATACAGTCGGCCCTCCACATCCCCAGGTTTCCCATCCATCAATCCAACAAACCGTGGGTCGAAACAGTAGTGTTGATCCCTGGTAGAGAGCCCGAGGGCACGGAGGACCAGCAGTACACATGGTCCTACACCATTTCACATAGCCCACTGGAGTGTCCCTGGATTTCAGTAACATCTAGGGGCCTAGAACCAATTCCCCATGGATACCTGGGACAACTGAGTTTTGGGGGACTCAACAAGTTATATGTGGAGTTTTGACTGTGTGGGGATTGTCACCCTTAACCCTGCATTGTTCAAGGATCAGCTGCACTATATGAAAAATTATGTGAATGTGTGTCTCTTAGCAAACTAGCATGGATTTCTTTTTTCACCATTTTGTGGATAGATTTGTTCTCGCTGTAGCAACCTTAGCATATGATGTTTTTTCTTTCCTTATTAAGTCAAGAACTTTTTATTTTTATTATTTTTTAAAAGATTTTCTTTATTTAGGTTTATTTTTAGATAGAGGGGAAGGGAGGGAGAAAGAGAGGGAGAGAAACGTCGATATATGAGAGATACATCAATCAGTTGCCTCTTGCACATCCGCAGCTGGGGACCTAACCCAAAACCCAGGCATGTGCTCTGACCAGGAATCGAACTGGTGACCTTTTGGTTCTCAGGCTGGCGCTCAATCCACTCAGCCACACCATCCAGGGTGAGAACTTTTTAAAAATGATTTTATTTATTTATTTTTAGAGTGAGGGGAAGGAAGGGAGAAAGAGAGAGAGAGCAACATCAATGACTGAGAGAAGCATTGATCAGTTGTCTCTTGCATGTGCCCCCAACTGGGGACCAGGCCCTGCAACCCAGACATGTGCCCTGACCAGGATTCAAAGCAGCAACCTTTTGCTTGCAGGATGATGCTCAACCAACTGGGCCATGTCAGTCAAGGTTTAAGTTAAGAACTTTTACTTTGCACTTAAAAAGAAACACTTTCAGGCTTCTCTCTGGCATATCCGAATTGCTAGCATCACTGTTCCTGGGCCTTGGGGCAGTGAAACAGGGGCGACTTGAACCCAAGTGCTGCAATACCGAGACAGTTGATCTGATAACCTGAGAACCGGATAACTGAGGCGGCAACTTAGTGACAAGTGGGCAGGAACCATGTACAGCGAGGAGATGCTGGCCAAAGGTGATTCACATCCTGGGTGGGATGGAATGGAACAGTATGAGACTTCACCACACTACTTAAAGCAGCATGCAATTGAAAACTTAGGAATTCTGTATTTTTGCAATTTTCAATTGAATATCATCAGACCAGGCTCACTGTGGGTAATTGAAACCGCAGAGGGAGAAACCATGGAATGGGGGGACTGTTGTATTTATAGTGTGTTGGTTTAGCCCATTCCAAGCTTTACAAATTCTCTTTTATGTCATGCAACATGTTGCTTTTTTGTGACATAAGAGGATTTGATAAGAATACCTTTTCTAGTTTCTAGACAAATTTTAGATAAAATCTGTGGAAGAGGAATAATAAATAAGACCAGGACTGAGGTCTCTAACACATCCTGGAAGGTAGCCATTCAACAGCACCGAATGCGGATGGTCTCCCTCCCCCTGCCTGACCTGGCCTTTGCCTCTCTCTCTCTCTCTCTGAGCTCCTGTTGTGCTTCCTTCGCATCCTCATTGCTGGTCTTGGAACAGATTAAGTCTTGCCCTGTTTTTGGTCCTTTGCACATGCTGCCCCACTAGTGGGAAAACTCTTTCTACGGCTGTTTTTTCTCACCCTTCAGATTTCTTCTAGAAAGGTCTCCTCTTCAGGGACTCTGTGTCTCAGCCTTCTCACCCCTCAACCTCAATCTGTCTTTCATAGCACTTATCATGAGTTGTGATGATGTGTTTGTTTCCTTGTTTATTATATTATTTACTCTTTCTGATTGTAAGCTCTCTGAGAGGAGGGGCCATGATGATTTTACCCACCACAGGTGCTATGAAGTAAGAAGGTTTCTATATAAATATCCACTAAATACAGTGGAACATAAACCCTGAGAGATGGGCAAAGATCTTTATGCTCTCAGGGTAATTGAAGGGGAGTCTGTCAGTATCCAGAATCCAGAATGATGGCTACATTATTGACAAGCTGTATTAAAACAAATATTTTTCCAAGTGCATTCATGGAATGGCTTGAAATAGGTCTGTGATACAGCACTGAGGATTGGGTGAGGCTCACATAAGGCCAAGCTCAGAGGAAATGGATTTATTCACTTAGAGACAGGAAGACTTTAAGCTGCATTATGGTCCATAAGCATGTCAATGAGCAAGTCGCTTGGTTATGAGTTACGTGTCAACCCTGGCTGCGTGGTAGACTCACCAGGCCTGGCCACAGGCCAGTCCCTGAGGACTTCAGGGGCTTGGCCTGGGAATTCATCTACCTTAAGAGCTCCCAAGGTTGTCTTATTTTATTTTAGTCCTCGCTGGAGGATATGGTTATTGATTTTAGAGATGGAGGAAGAGGGAGAGAGACAGAGAGAAACGGAGACATTAGTGCAAGAGAGAAACACTGATCAGTGTCCTCCCATATGTGCCCAGGCCTGGGATCGAAGGCACAACCTTTTGATGCATGGGGTGATGCTCCACCCACCTGAGCCACCTGGCCAGAGCCCAAAGTGATTTTAATTTACAGCTGGGATTGAGACTCACAGGGATGGAGTGTCTGTGGAAGATAATCAGATATAATGCAGGACTTTTGTCCCTGAGTGCTTGATTGGGAGCTTGAAATTTAATTCTGAAAACTTAAGTGATGATATAAGGTTGGCCACATAAGTAGTTTAGAAAATATATGCAGGTGAACTTGGAATCAGGAGATGTTTTCATGCTTAAGGCGGTTAGGGACTGCTAACCGAGTGCCAGTTCTGTGCTCAGCCCTGAAGGAGACTTACAGGACAAAACAAGGAACTACTGTTTTGAACAGAGGAAAACAACATGACAAGATTTAAAAAACAAAACAAAACAGGTATTTGCTGCTAAATTATGGTTGGAAATTTACATGCGTTAAGTGTTTGAAGAGGCATCCTTAGCTATATTTGGAAAAAGTTTCTCATTGCAGGTAGAATTTAAGGTTTGCCTTAAAGAATTAACTTTATAATTCAAAGACAAACAGTGAGGACGCCATGCTAAATACTTCACACGGATTATCTCATTTAGTTCTCACAGTATCCTTATGTATAAACTGTGTGTTATTATCTCTGCTTGGCAGGTGGCAAAACCAAGGCTTATCGGGGTTAAAGACATTTGTCAGAGGTCACATAAGTTATTAAGCGGTGGAGTTGAACTCCAAACCAGGCTGTGTGGTTCTTGAGCTGGGCTTGTAACCACCGTTGACAGAGCCAATGTGAGCAAAGGAGGGAGGCCTGAGGGGCCAACATGTATTTCTTGCACATTGAGTAAGTAGCAGGTTAGGCTGAGTAGATGTTTGATTGGAAAAGTGAGTTGGGGCCCACTTCAATTTATCAGAGGTTTTTATTGCCATTTCATGGAATTTAACTCTACATTCCAGACACTGAGGAGTCCTTGAAAGTGTTGGTGGCAGGGAGTACAAGGACAAAAAGTATTTTTTTAGGAAGACCATAGAGTCTGAAAACATGGAAACCAGTTAAAAAGATGTCTCAGTGGCCAAGGCATGAAGGCTGCAGAGCTGAACAAGGTCAGCATCACCCAGATGGGAAAAGATGGGACAGGTGTGGGCACTGGAGGGGAAGGACTATACTTCATGTCAGAGATAGCAGGCAGTGTGGGAATGGACAGTGTACAACCCAGGGGTGTTTTGGTTTGATAGCAGTTTAAATTTCCTTACATTACAATAAAGTGGGGTGGCTTGGGGGTTGACAAGGTATATTTTTCTTTTAGGAAAAGGCAATTGGTGCCTTGGCCAGGTGGATCAGTTGGTTGGAGTGTCATTCCATACAGACACACACACACACACACACACACACACACACACACACACATACAGTTGCAAGGTCGTGGGTTCGATTCCTAGTCAAGACACATACCTGGGTTGTGGGTTCGATCCCTGGTTGCAGAACCCACAGAGGGCAGCCAATCAATTTCTCTCTCTCTCTCTCTCTCTAAAATCAATGAACATATTCTCAGGTGAGGATTTTTAAAAAATTAAAAAGAAAAAGGCAACCGATGATTTTTCTGAAATGAAGTTCTAAATTAGATCTAGGCTTATAAAGATTCTATGACCTTTGATTCAGTTCAGTTCTGGTTATTATTTAATTTAGGCCCTGTGACTAAGCCATTTTCTATGGCTTATCTAAGTGCTTCTGAGAGAAAGGAATTACATAAGTACAACCTTTAATTCTAATGTAGGACTCTGGTAATGCTTGTATTTCTTAGCATACCAGTAAACCTTATTTCTCATTCTCCTGCTTCCTTTTTTGTAGTATTAATTACAGCTACTAGCTTGGGTACAAATCTTTCTTTAATAACCTGGGATCTTTCCCTACTGAAGATCCCCTCTAAGGCTTGGATGGGAAACTTCCAGCAATCCTTCCCTAGGCTTCCATACGCTGCGTTGATACCTGTGTCTTCCAGTCCTACGGGAGCCCTACAAGGGGATCACAGCAGTAAGCGGGGAATGAATAAGCACCTGCTTGTAACCCTACTGTGATTATTGTCACAAGCTAGCAAGAAAGACCCGGCGCCTGATTACTGGTACCCTGGGTATGTGAAAATGTTACGTGAGCTAGGTGTGAGAAATTCGAATGCATTATTACTAATGATTTTCACATGGCTAAAGACTTTAGGCCAAAAATAATTAGAGTAAACAACAGAGCTGTCAACACAGTTCCCAAATAATGAGGTGGCAATTAATGAATGGGCTTATTGTTTTTTTTGGCTCTGGGGCATTAAGCATTTTATTTTAAGGCATGAAAGCAGGACAATATTGCTCATTTTAACCTTTATTTAACACTGTAATTTAAATTTAATATTACATCTTTTATTTTTTAATTTAAAAATTAGATGATTTCCCCCTCCCCGCTCCACTATAAACCTCATGAGCAACAGTGGTCTCAGTGCCTTGTAACTTTCTCAGTTCACTCATTGTGATAGGCTCCATAATTGGGCTCTTAATACATGTTTAATGGTGTTAATGATGATAATGACGAGTTTTAAAGGTGCTAGCATTGCCTAACAAGGCAGACTCTGGTGCTTTTTGTGAGTTCCTTGTGTGGGGCCAGGCTGGCCATTTGTCCTCCTCACGTCCATCCCCTTTCCCCTTTGAGACAAAACAGCATCAGGAAAAGTCTTCCTTCCTTATCTCTCCTCCCTCCCATCCCCTCCTTCCCTCCTTCCTTCCTTCCTTTTTCCCTAGCAAAATCTGCAGGATGTCATGGGAAATGCTCCCTCAGGACAATTCCAGACAGCAAGTGTTCCTTCCTACAGCTGTGCAGAGATTTCAGATAAGCGATAGTGGTTGCTCTGCTGAGCCCATTTATAGTAACTTGTATTTGAAATGCATACCCCATCCCATGTAGCACATCTTCCTTCTCCTCCAGAAAGACCAGATGCTTGCAAAGCCCTTCCCAGATCCCAGAGCCCTGGGGTCAGAAATGTTTTGGCTCTTTCTTAAAATTAAACTGTTCAGAGTCGTAAGCTGATGAGTGAATGTATTCTTCATTGCACAAGACAGGTATACATGGCATTTACCAAGGCTTGGTCTAATGAACTCCTCTTCCCTCACCCCAACTTTCCTTTGCACCCCTCTTCCTGAAAAAAGAGATGCCAGCAAGCCATTTGAAGTTCTATCTCAAGCCATAGATGACCTTAGATGTTTTTGAAGTAAAGTCCCACTAATTTCCTTAAATCCTCACATGATACTTTTCTTGAGACCACTTATTATGGGGTCTGACATCACCTGGGCTTTCCGCTAGCATCTCAGGCTTCTCAGAGTCCATGCCCAGAAAGACCCATCCAGTTATCCAGTTTCAGAGATGTGGACTTTTGTAGAACCTCTGGCCCTTTGTATTATCCTTGTCTTTTATGGGTGGAGTTGCCTCAGATGGGCTGGCTGTTCTCCAGGTGGGCACTTAAAGTGCAAGGCTTTCCATTTGGTCTGCAGGTGATTTCAGGGCCAGGGGCTGGTTTGGAGGATGAGGCTGAATGTGCTTTTTAAATCTTAACACTGTCATTCTGTGGGTTCTGCCACTTCATCTCTGTGTTTGGGAATCACACTGGTGGTGTCTGTGCCCTAGGTTGTTTACCCAGCCTTGACAGATGGGTGACGCTCAGTGATTGTTGTGGAGAGAGCAGGGTGTGGTTAAGGGTGGAGGTGGGAATGCTGGTTAAGAAAGATGAGCAAATGTTGCTGTGTGGAGAAGTGGGAGGAATGGTGCTGGGGATGGTGAAGTTTGGTGGACAGCCTCCTACAGAAACTTTTTCAGAAATTACTTGGAAAAAAATGAGTTGGCTGTGTCTCTGATTGATTAGCTTGGTCTATAATGCTCAAAGAATTGTGAAACTAAGAACTGCATAGATTCTTGGTAATTAAGATTAATAAGAGGGGTTCCAGTTAGGATGGTGGTGTAGGTAAGCACAGTACTCAAATCCTCTAGCAACCACAGCATAATTACAATTAAACTACAGAACAACCGTCATTCAGAACTGCCCGGGATCTAGCTGAATGGATGTCCTACCACTAAAGATATAAAGAAAAGCCACCTAGAGACTGGTGGGGGAGCAGAATGTAGAACAGGCAGGTCTCACACCCATGTGTGGCAGATAAAAGTTGGGAGGGATACCTCAGCTGTGGACGTTGCCCCCTTAGAAACAAGGGGTCCCAGGTCCACACCGGGTCCTCCAGCCCAGGGTTCCAGTGCCAGGAAGAAAAGTCCCCATAACTTCTGGCTGTAAAAACCAGTGGGATTGTGACTGAATGAGACAGAGGCTTCTGGAGTCCCAGACATTCTTCTTAAAGGGCACATGTGTGGACTTACTCCGATCACTCCCTCTGAGTTCCTACACTGGGGCAGCAGCTTGAAAGAAACCAGGAGCATATGAGGAGGAACTGAATTGTCTGGCATCAGCGCAAAAGCTGGAGGGGCAGAACTGGAATGGGAGCCATATACGAGGCTCCATTGACCTGGCTCACACTGTTAGCCCTGCTCTGGTGATTCTCTGAGACGTACCCCACTGAACCTGTGGGCCCACTAAGCCATTTCTACTGGCTTTTCCATACAAATGGTCTGACTTGGCTCATGCTTCAGACTTTTCTAAAATTTCTCAAACAAGTGGTACCTGGCCTTGGCTTGCCCTATACCTCTCACAAAGGGGCCCTAGGCCTGGCAATAGCAACAGCCAGCCTTGGTTCACAGCTTGGCCTCTCCTGGACACCTCCAAGCCCAGCACAATTAGCAGCCATCAGCAGATCGCTTTGTAGCTCTAGCTGAGTGGCCCTGGACAAGGCACAGGCAGTGGCTGATCTTGGCCTGGACCTCCCAGGAGGTCGCAGCACCAGCACACATCCCGTGGACAGATTCAGACCACAGTGAAGCACCACTCAACCACCTCCACAGGTGACACACTTATAGGATGAAGTCAGTGGGCATCAGAGTCGTGCTGATGTAAGTCTTGCTTCATGGGGTTGGCCCCTGCAGAGCTGATCCTCCACAGTGGTCACAGCCAGTCCTCAAAGGCAATTGGCCTTGGGGTAAATCCCTCCCATTGAGATGCCAACAGCAATCAAGGCTCAGCTACAACAGAATGGTGCACATGTCCCATATAGGGGACATACCTGGTGTGCTCAGTTTGGGTGATGAGGAGGCTGTGCTACTGGATGCTATAGGACATCTACTACATTAGGCCACTCTATCAAGCCTGGGAGATGTAGCAGCTCTACCTAATACATAAACAAACACAGGGAGGCTGCCAAAATGAGGAGACAAGGAAACATGTCCCAAATGAAAGAACAGAATAAAACACCAGAAAAAGAACTAAACGAAATGGAGATAAACAATCTACTAGATACAGAGTTTGGAACACTGGTTATAAGGATGCTCAGTGAACTTAGGAAAAGAGTAGATGAACTTAGTGAGAACTTCAACAAAGAGGAAACATAAAAATAGATATAGAAAATATAAAAAAGGACCAGTCAGAAATAAAGAATACGTTAACTGAAATGAAGAACACAGGACAGGGAATCACAAGTAGAGTAGATGAAGAAGAGGATCAAAGTAGAGATTTGGAAGATAAGAAAGCAGACAACACCTAATCAGAACAGCAAAAACAAAAAGGAATTCAAAAAATGAGGCTAGTATAAGGGGGATCTGGGACTACTTCAACATTCCAACATCCCAAGCATACCAACATTCACATTATGAGGGAGCCAGAAGGAGAAGAGAGAGCAAGGAATTGAAAAACTATGTGAAAAAATAATGATAGAAAGCTTCCTTAACCTGGCAAGAGAAATAGAAGTTCAGAAAGTGTAGAGAGTCCCAAACAAGATGAACCCAAAGAGGCCCACACCAAGACACATCATATTTAAAATGCCAAAGGTTGAAGACAAAGGGAGAATCTTAAAAACAGCAAGAGAAAAGTAGTTAGTTACCTACAAGAGAACCCCTGTAAGACTATGGGCTGATTTCTCCACAGAAACTTTTCAGGTTAGAAGGGATTGGAACAAAATATTTAAAGTAATAAAAACCAAGGACATACAACCAAGGTTACTCTAACCAGCAAAACTATCATTTAGAATTGAAGGAGAAATAAAGGAGTTCCCAGACAAGTTCATCACCACCAAACAAGCAGAACAAGAAATGTATTACAAGAAATGTTAAAGGGTCATTCTTAAGAAGAAGAAGAAAAACAAACCCAACCATATGAATAATAAAATGGCAATACATACATGCCTATCAACAACTACTTTAAATAATGAAATCTTGCTATCTGCAACAGTATCGATGGACATATTGTGCTGAGTGAAATAAGTCAGACAGAGGAAGACAAATGCCATAAGATTTCACTTGTCTGTGGACTCTAAAAAACAAAATAAACAACCAGGCAGAACAAAAACAGGCTCATAGATACAGAGGACATTTTGATGGTTGCTGGGTGGGCAGGATGTTGGGGTGGTGGGTCAAAGTGGTGGGGGGATTAAGTACAAAAGGGCAGTTACAGAATAGTCATGGCGATGTGAAGTACAGCATAGTGAATACAGTCAATGTTGTGATAACTATGTATAATGTCAGGTAGGTACTAGATTTATCAGGGTGATCACTTAGTAAGTTGTATAATATCTAATCATTGGGTTGTACACCTGAAACTGATCTTGAAACTAATATAATATTGTATGTCTACTGTAATTAGAAAGTAAAAATTAAGGTATGTGAAGCAAAAAAAAAAGAGCAATAACAAGTTGCAGAGTGCATCAGTTATACTTGGAGTTGATATTTGGGGGGCTGGTTATTTCCCCCTTGAACTCTGACCTGGTAGAAGCCCTAATCAGTAAGTGAATAGGTTAAAATGGTGTCACCTCTAGTTTATATATGGTTACTACCTTAGAAATGTAACAATCTGAACCTGACTCTAACAACTTCATTATAGGCCTAAAATGTAAAAGACCAGTTGTGGTTCTTCTCCTCTCTGAATGGATGGTTTCCACTGAGATTTTGGTATGGTATAATTTTGTGGCTGTTGAGGCTGCTTTTGGAGGATTTTGGAGCGCCCTAGGAGTATATTTATCTAATGTCTTATCTGTATTTAAAAAGACATTAGAACACTCCTGCCTTCTGCCAGTCCTTTGCTGAGTTGTGGGGTAACAGTGTGGACAGAGCCAGATCAGAGAGGGATGCTGTGGTGCCCCAACCCCTTCTCAGCTCCATTCCCCAGGTTGGGGAGGTGCTGCTCCCAGAACAGCCTCATCCCACCCCCTGGCACCTGTGATGAGAGGCCAGGCAGGAACTGGCCTTAAAGGACCCAACTGGGCAGTGGGATGGAGAGCCCTGGCCAGACTGAAGGAGCCATGACTACAGGGCAAAGGGCATGCTTAAGTTCTTCTGCTTGGGGATGTAAAAGCTCCTCTTGTCAAGAATCCTCTTTTTTGTGTGCTGAATCTGAATAGCAGAGATAAATGCACGTTGCAGTTGTCAGAGAGAAGTGGGCCTACGGCAGAATCGCTTTGAGTCTCTGCTGGTAGGTACACTTGGTGTGGGGATTGGGTTCTGCGATGCTGACGGCAAGAAGGGAGATGTTTTGGAAAGGACCGTGCTGGTCTGGGGGTCTCCTGTCAGACAGTAATAACACCTACATTTCTATAGGCCTTTTCAGCTTATAATAGTGTACAGTGAGATATGCCAATTAATACACTGACTTTTTCATAGTTTTCCATTTTCTAATTAAATTTCAAAACCTTGTTCTGATATCTATCTCATTCAGGAGGCAACAGATCCTAAAATTTTAAAATATATACTCATTATAAAAACATGTGCTTTGAAGTTATCTTGGTTACATTCTACACTGCTACTTATGTATGTATGTATGTATGTATGTATTTATTTCTTTTTAAAGATTTTATCTATTTATTTTTAGACAGAGGGGAAGGGAAGGAGAAAGAGAGGGAGAGAAACATCAATGTGTGGTTGCCTCTCATGTGCCCCACTGGGGATCTGGCCTGCAACCCAGGCATGTGCCCTGACTGGGAATTGAACCTGAGACACTTTGATTCTCAGGCTGGTACTCAATCCACTGAGCCACACCAGCCAGGGCTACACTCTTATTTATTGATCCTATTTTTTTTCTGTTAATAGAATGACAATTTTTGAGCCTATAACTCTGAGCTCAGAATCTTCTGAGAAGTATTGGTTTTTGCAATTATTTTTCTACAGCACTTGCTAATGTGTTACCAGCTGGGGAAATAAATTTGACTAATTAAGGGAAACCCAAAACGATATTTATTTATATCCCTAGGAATAATGGCTGCAAGTTTTATTAATGCCTCTTTACTTTTCACATGGTCAGTGGAGAAATGGCTCATGGAAAATGAGAAAACACCTGGGCATTTGGCTACAAATCTGTTTTTGCCCTTGTGTGGTTTGGCTCCATTCTTTGGTCTTGTAACATGGTCATTATTTCTGTGTGAGACAGATTTCTGAATGTCATATGTTGTTTTGACCCAAGCCGTTCCCCAGGAAACACAACTGTTTGCTCTCTTTTCTTGCCTGGGTTAAAACGATAGTGCCATTGCTCTTTTAGGGCCAGCAGAGCCTCTCCTTCATCTTTCAGAAATCTGTGAATTTCATTGATTTTTCTGTAGGTGGGAATATACATACATTTTTGGGTGTTTATATTTCTATAGATTTAAATTTTCTACATTGAAACACTTTGCTTCCTATTGGAAAATGTTAATGTAAGTTAAGAAGAAACATATATCCTTAACTTGCCTCTTTCTTTTGGGACTGAGATGCTGTATCTTGAATGTTATGGGGGCTTTGAGATAAGGATTAACTCTTCTTATGCCATATGAGCTAATACCAGTGCATAGCTCACCAGCACACCCTGGAAGAAGCAGAAGGTTTTAACAAGGCATGAATGTACCTCAACTGTCAGGACCACTGGAATATCAAAAAAGAAAGTATCTGGTAATTGTGTTCTAACATTTTTGAAGGCAGGATTATCTAAATAAAAGAGCAAGGCCATGAATCAGATTTCTGTTCAGACCCAGATACATGCCCTAGTCATTGGTTACTTTTCATGAGGAGTGAAAGAGAGGTGTGTGTATGTGTGTGTGTGTGTGTGTGTGTGCGAAGTCTAGCCCATGGGGGTGCTCAAAGGTCTCCTTCCTTTGTCCCCTCTATCTATCCATCGCCTTGAGATTGTGGGTGGCATTTAAGAGACATGAGATTGATTTAGTGGCTTGTTGAGCCTCTTTTTCTTTTGGAGAGGTGGACCCTTCCTAAAGCCCTTACAACAGGGTGAATTTTTGTTTATTAGTATTAGTATTAGTAGTTTAATGAACAAATCAATGTCAATGTTGCAGGCTGAGTTGTAAGAGAATCAAAAGTTTACCCTTACTTTCCTCTTTCTTCTCTTTCTAAACATGCATTAGCCTGATTTAGAAGAAATTTCCAAGCACAAGTCTTTCAGATTGGCTGGTAATATATCAGATTATTAGCTGTTCTTCTCTGGTACACTGGAGTTTCCTAAAAAATAGATCCCATGGGTATAACCATTATGGCAAACAGTATAGAGATTCCTTAAAAACTAAAAATGTAACTACCATAAAATCCATTAATCTCATCTCTGGAGATCTGAGCTGTGGTCCTAGGTCAGACTTTGACTTTCTGTGTGACTTTGTTTAATTCCCTCTGCCTCACCCATTGAAGAAAACATAATCTCTGTGTTCTGTTATTCCATGAATCATTCACTATCAATCAGAAAGCCTCAATGTCTTAATTTTGCATTGTGAGATTTACTCAAAGATAGTTTTTTTTGCCTTTAGTAGTCACAATATGGATCATCTGTGGAGATAGCAGATGAGTAAATAGTTTATCAGTCTCCATCCTTGTGGACTAAGAAGATTTAGTCATGCTGGAGAAGTTCACATGGATGCATTAATACTCTTATTCTTGCACACTCCTTTAATTCAGCTAATATCTGTTCAGTTGCTATCCTGTGCAAAGTAGGAGACATATAAGGCAAGGATTTTACAACTGAGATGAGAAATGTTGGAAAGACACACTGTCTCTGGTGTGATAGTATTCATAAAATCATTGCATCTTTGTACCAAAAAGGGACCTTAAAAACCATCTAACTTCACCATTTACAGATGAGGAAAATTTAGACAGAGACTTCCTTGTGAACTGAAAGCTAAGCAAACTTGTTTTCTATCCTCCCCTGAGGACATTCTTTCATTGCTTTTAGACAGAAGGGGAGAGAGAAACATCGATGTGAGAGAGAAGCACAGATTGGTTGTCTTCTCATACATATCCAGACTTGGGATCGAACCTGCAACCTCGGTATGTGCCCTGACCAGGTTTCAAACCCTTGACCTTTTGGTCTACAGGACGACACTCCAACCAACTGAGCCACACCAGCCAGGGCAAAGCTAAGCACACTTAATGGCATGCAGGGTAGGGTGAATCTTAAAGACAGGATTTGGTTCAGTGCAGCTAAGGGGAAAGCCTTCATACTGTAGGCAGCAACGGTCTTTGGTCACAGTTGACCAGTTGGGTACCATGTTCCACATAATTCACACACAGTGTGTTGCAGAATCTTATTGCTGTTATTTCTACTATCATCATTATTTCTACAGATAATAAGGGATATCATTATTACTGTTATCCCTTATTATCTACAGGAGCCAGACTCAAACATGAGTAAATACTGATGTCTGCTCTGTAGTTTTCCCAGTACATTTTGGGGATACACTGCTGCCATTTGATCTGAATGGTGTGAGCAAGAGAATAAGGGAGAAGAACCCTTTCATTCTACTTAACAGGATCCTTCCACCAAATACAGAGCTTCTCTTTTCTCCTCTGATGGGGTATATTCTTCCAAAGTTTGAGCCCTTTTGGCAACATAATTCTTTGTCCCCTGATTGCATTAGCTGCATAACCTTTAAGGGTAGAGTTTTATCAGAAAATAAGGGGATACCAGGAAGAGGAGACTTAACCATAGAAGTCATATGACTATGATACTGAGACATCCTATGAAAATGCCCATGTTTGCCAATCACAGCAGAGGGAAATGTTGGATCATAGACCGTGTTTTGGGGGCCTTACCAGACACTGGCTTGTGTGTGAGTGCTCCTGCGAAATGGCTTTGCCCTCCTGTTCCAGCAGAGCTCTTCCCACTGGCCCGGCTCGGTGGGACCAGTCTCTGCATCAGAAGTTCTTTAGGTCGTCTTCAGTAAAGCAAATGCCTTTTAAAAATCTGTTTTCTCTACTCTTGTGATTTTTGACTCCCTTAAATTTTCTTTTACACTTACTATTTGACAAATTTATATACATTTACCCATTCCTTTTTATTCTCTGTTTCTGTTTGGAGTCTCAGCCAAAGTCATCCCCCAAAGTCAACCCAGTTTAAGGGACACTCTTTCAGGGGATCCCGACCACTTACACTAGGTTACATCCTCTCGCTGTACACTCTTTCCAACACCCTAGGCTGCTTCGTTCTGAATGGTCTGCTGTTCTGCTCAGGCCCCAAGCCGGGCAGGGGCCCAGTCTGCTCTATGTGTCCCCAGTTCTTGGCACAGTATCTGCACTAGATAGTCCATAATTTGTTAAATTGAATTGAATTTTTATTCCCTTTCATCCCATTTTGTTTCTAATGCTTTGCAATGAAAGGCAAGCTATGGAGAGCATATTTCAGCTGGGAGGAGGACATTAAATTGGAATTAGAAAATTACATTTTGGCATAAGGTGTTTTGAGTTTGGCATATGATTCTCCTGATGGGTAATCAAGAACTTGCCTGTGGACCCACAGGCTACTAGCAGAAAGTTATCAGATCTCCTGTGGTTCTTTTTCTGGAAACTTTGCCCAGTGCCCTGATGTGATGCACATTTTTCCAGTCTGCTGGGTGGAGAGTCCTATCCCCGGAGGATAGTTCTGGAAATGTCAGAGGGGGCAGCTTCCAAGGTTCCATCAAAGAGTTGCCGCTGAGTAACCTTGTTGAAGGTTTACCATTCTTGGAATTCTTTCTGGCTGTTTCCAGGGACCCTGTGCTCTTTGGCTTTCTCTACCATGTCTGTCTTGCTGGCAGGTCCTGTCTCCTTTTCCAGCCCATGGGTGATAATGTACCCCAAGGCCCAGCCCTCCATCCTCTGTTGTTCTTAAGTCTTTCTTCTCTAGGGATGAATCCTACTATGAACCCTTCATCTCTGGTTCTTCGTGAATTTACAACCCCATCTCGGGGCCCTTCTGCTAGGGCACTGGTCTGTGGCTCTTCCTGCCTGGGAGGTGTCATTCCTTGGGAGTCTGATTGTTGCCTCAAACTAAATGTGCCCCTATAAGCCTTATCTTCTCTCCCCCAACATTCTCATGTGGCAGAGGTGCTCAGATTTCAGCACCCCTAGGGTCTTCCTACACCTTCTACATGCCTGCCCCTCCTCTCCTCTCTGGTACTTTTCCAGACATGGCTGGTTCTTGGTAGTGCCCCTGGAATCCATTCCTTTCTTTCCTCTTATAACCCAGCTCCTCCTCTTTCACAACTGTGCTCTCTAGAGCAGTGATTTTCAACTGGTGTGCCACAAGAATTTCTAACACATGCATACCCGACTGTGCAGTTGGGACACTGACCTCTTTTCCCTTCCGGGGCATCCAACCTGCGGCCCTCGGGCCGCTTGCAGCCCAGGGTGGCTGTGAATGTGGCCCAATGCAAAATTGTAAATTTACTTAAAACATTATGAGATTACTTTTGTGATTATATGTCACAATGTATTTAATGTGTAGTCTAAGACAACTCTTCTTCCAGTGTGGCACAGAGATGCCAAAAGGTCGGACACTCCTGAACCAAATAAAAAAATGACAGCAGTCAACACAATAGCCGTCTGGTGTGAATGAATCAAAATTATGCCTACTTTTTGTCAGATCAGGAAAAAAATATATTTTTTGGTGTGCTACAGAATTTTACTAAATAGTTTTTATGTGCCATGAGATTGAAAAGTTGAAAATCACTTTTCTAGAGCACAACTCTCTCTGTCCTGGACTCCTCTGGTTTGCGTGCCAGTCAACACTTGGGCCACGAGCTTCTTTGTTTTTTATTTTTACCTTTTATTTTCATACCTCATTTCCCCAGTTAGAGAATTAGCCTCTTGTGGGCAGAGACGAGGAACTGTTTCTCCTTCTGCCTCTGAGCAGGTACAGGGTGCAGTAGCCGTCTGGCAGAGTTCTCTGATGGTGGTGACCTTGAACCTGGGGAGCCCTCCTGGTCAGCTTCGTGCAGACTCTGTCTCTGGGTCACCAGGGCCTTAACTCGAAATTGTGAAGCACGAGATGCGAGGCGAAGGGAGGGATTAGGTTAGTACAAGTGTTGTGACTTAGTGAATAGAGGCCTCTCCAAAATTCGAAACATTAGTGCTATTTGTGTGTTTGAAAAAATGAATGCTTTTTTGGTATAGTTCTTCATTGTTTAAACTATTTTCTTCATAATTAATATCCATTGTTATCCTATAACAAGCTTGTGGAGAAGCATTATTATTACCATTTTATAGAAGATAAAATGAAGCTTGGAAGTATAGTTTGACCAAAACCATGGAGTCCAAAGGTGTCTGAACCACGTCTCCAGCCCCACTCTTCCGATTCCCGGTCAAATCAGTGCAAGTAAGGCATGGAGTTAAACACTAGGAAGATGTACTTTTTTATTTTTGTCCTAGAGAAGTGTGAAATCTACTGAGCAGTAGTAAACAAATTAACTCTTGCTACAAGATTCAAATTAAGTAAAGGTGAGTAAGGACACAGACAAAATGCAGTGGGTGCAGGAAGGTAGGAGGGATGAATTAATTCGGTCTTTGTACCGAACAACAACAGCTGCTCTGGGAAGCTTTTCATCAGTGAGTGATTACGAGGTATGGAAGAAAGCAGGTGTGGGTGTCTGCAGGCAGCAGAATGGGCAGGAGGAGGAAGACAATGCCATTTCCAGTGTGTTCTTGGCTCAGGGAGACGTGCAGTGGTGATGGCTCTCAATGTGATGACCACATTGGGGTGGCCTGGCACTTTAGGCAGGATGGGAAAGGCTGCGGACCTATCAAGCCAGGCTAGCTTATTTGATTTCACTTAGCTCCCAGTGTAGCCTGGCGTTTTTGTGGGCGTCTGCAGTTTTGATGACAAAGCAGGTTGAACGAGATAAGACTGAGCTTGTCTCTTTGCAAAATCAAGACTGAAAAGATACCGTGATGATGCAATCAGCCTGCCAGCTTGTTCTGACAGCCTCTGCTTATTTTCCAAACTTTTTTCCCCATTATTCCAAATCCCCCAAATGTTATCTCTCTGCTTCATCTCTTTATTTTTCAACCTTTGTGAACCTTCTTAAGATTTTTATTTAATTAGATGCTTATTCCAGACTATGTTATGGCAGTCTCATCGATTTTGGAATAACTTGATTCCATATGTTTCTAATTTATTTGTACTTAACTCATCAAAATGTTCCCCCCACCTCCTTTGATGAGGTAGTTAATGGCTAAGACATTTCGTAAGCCTTAGAGTTGGCCTCTTAAAACATTTTTCTCTTTTCTTTAGTCATACAAAGCCATAACCTGTGAAGACTGCATCTATTTCATTAACCCTTGGTGGGCTAAGAAACTTAAGTGTATCGCAAAGTTAATGCCCACTCAGAGCCTCTTTATATTTCCTTTCCTCCCTCTGACCCCTTCTTTCCCGTGCTTGCAGACTATCCACATGGGCAAATGATAACTAGACATTGATCTCTGGTTACCATTTACCCACAGCTCAGCCTGTCTTTAGTCTACTTGCAGCATAAAGCTGAGTGAGTTAATTTTAACCCCCTTATCTGTGTTCCCTGAAATTTAAAAACTGATTCTCACCCAAGGATATTTTTGTTTTTAGAGAGAGAAGTGATAGAGACAGAGAGAAACATCAATAGGTTGCATCCCATATGTGCCCCAACCGGGGATTAAACCCGCAACGTAGGCATGTGTCCCGACCAGGGATTGAACCTGCAACCTTTTGGTGTATGGGACAGTGTTCTAACCAATGGAGCCACCCTGCCAGGGCTTCCCTGCAGTTTTTAAAAATTGACTTGGGTCCATCTGGTGTTCCACCAACTTTATCTTTGTTTGCCGATGCCTAATCTTGGGGAGGGCTGTGCTTCAGGACCCATAAACTGTGAATTTTTATACACGTCTGCAAAACCGCAGCAGTTGTTTCTGGAGTCCTGATAGTCCTAGGGGGCTATCTGGCCAGGTTGGCCCTTCCAGCAAGTTCCTTTAGCTCTCTGGTTACTGTTAGTCTCAGCACATAGCTGTAAGGGCACTTGAAGGCCTCTATTTGGCTAAAACCCGGCAGATTCTGGTGTTGCTGGATGTTACTCTGCACGTGAATGCACAGATGATAAGAAGATACACATGCATAGTTCACAGGGAGGTCTGCTTTCTTGATAAGACAATTTATCCACTTTAATTTGGCACACTCAGAGAGTATCAGGCAACAAAGGTGAAAAGACAGAAAGAAAGGGAGCTAAGAGCAATTAAATACCCAATGGGCACTGGACGTACGTTAATGCATTTAATCCCCACAGTAACCTACAAGGGAGAACTATTATTGGCCCTTGTTTTAGAAGAGAGAATTGAAACTAAGGAAGTTTGGGTAACCTACTTAAGGTCACCCCACAAGTCACTGGTATTCTTTCCATTACCCAAAATTACCAGCCAATTCATGTGGATAATTGAGCCTATGGGAATAATTGGGTGTGGGCAGTTTTATGACTTTTCCTAGGAAACAGCTAGAGCTACCCAGTTGTTCCACCAAGTCTCTTTCAGGCCAGCTGAATACATCTGAACCCATGTCTGTGTGCTTTGAGAAAATATAAGTTCCCTTTGAGGACTTTTCTTCATCCAGGGAAACCAAGAAAAGTCACTTGGGGAGAGACCAGGTGAATAGGGAGAAGCAGTACATGAGGGTCATACTGTTTTTGGTCAAAAACTGCTGACCACTCAGCATGGTGTGGGCAGGTGCGCTCATACATCACCCATCATGGAATCAGCAAATGTGTTGAAAGAATCTTAAAAAAAAAGTTCACTGAAGCTGAATGCAGCCTCTCACAACAACACCAGTTGGTACACCGACACAGATGAGTTCCTACAACACTCATCTAGCAAGGGAAGCCTGTACTACAAGGGGCCCACCCTCCAAAAGATAATTCCAATTGTTTGGGTCCCCCCTCATATGTCGATCACACATTCCTGGAACATAAACCAGCCAGGTAGGCAGCTTGGAGATCCTTACCCACCTAGACCCTTGGCCCCTCTCTGCTGACCGGAAACGTGGGTGTGGAGAGTGCATTTGGGTCCTGGTATATTGGAGGAATGGAAGAGAAGCCCACAGGAGATGTGTAGTAGCAAAAAGTACTCTTTGGGGATTCCGCTCCAAAGTTGAAGTGCAGCTGCAGCCCAGTAGACTGGCTTCTGCTGGGAAGGACTTACAATGAGATGCGCCTGCGTGAGGCCCAAGCATATTTACATCCTTGAGCTCACAGCCAGCTTCAGAGTCACTGTGACGGAAAACGCACCGTTCAGCCTGCCACATGTCCCGCGTCTCCCCAAACTCCCCGGAGCGTTTGTCCTTTGGCATCAGCCTTCCGCTAATGTACTCAGGTTTTCTGATCTAAAACAGATTCTCAAAACAGCCAAACACTTGGCAAGGAACTACTGGGGAGAGGATACACACGGTTATGTGATAGGCATCCTGCAGCAAAACATTGGTCAGGGGGATTGGTGGAAGGAAAACACTTTTAGAAAATGCACTCACTGCGGTCATGTTTACACTGCTTTGTCAACCAGAAATATGTTTGTTTAAACAACGTCTTTGCTTTATTTCAGTCATGACTCCCTCCCAGTAGCAGATAATGTGCTCGAGTTTCACAAGTGTATGCACATGATCCAAGGGCAGCAGGCAGCTGTCTCCAGTCAACATTTTCACAAAGTGAGAATTCTCAGGAAAAGAGAAAGACACGCTTAAAACAGTGTTATACATGATCTGCCTTCTCAGGAACTGCAGTACCCCCTAATGCATGCACTAATTTATAAATCTTTCCCCATTTTTAAAACCTAAATTTGATTTTTAGTTAAAATATAAATGTGCGGCTGGACTATCTCCTCCTTTTGGCTAAAACCCGGCACTTTTGTGCGAATACAAAATGAGCGTTTGCAAGTGCTGGGTGAGACTGAAGCTCTGGGCCAACGCTGTTTCGTTGGAAATCAGGCCCTACACTAAAACAAGAAAAGACAGCAAGCAGCTGGCTACACTGTATTTCCTCTCACTTGTCTGCGCCCCATTGGTTTACTGTTAAGGAGACTCAGTGCTTCGAAGACCCACGTGGCCCGCCCTGGCTCCTCCTCCAGCCACGCTCATTCCTTCCTGCCCTGAGGCACGAATCCCACACTGTGAACTCACACAGTGCCTCGGCACGGTTATGTGCATTTCCGGTGGTGGTCGTCCTGACACCCCCAAACGCTGACAGCCTCACCGTAGCCTTGTGTGTGTGCCTCCAACCGCAGAGGGTGCTCTCGGCTGGTGGGAGAGAGTGCAGTTTTGTCGCAATTTGCCTCACAACATCAGGTCAAGAGTCCTAGAACTGTAGGCTTTGGTCGGGCATTGCCTTAAATCGCTGTCATTCATCAGATGTTATTGTTTTTGTTTCTTTAAATGAAGGTTTTCTTTAAGGTGAAGAGGCTTCATGGGCCCAAATTGCATAAATATCCAAAAATGATTATTGTTAGACCTAGACAGGCCTAGGAGGAATGAAAATCACCAGGCGAGAAAATGGCACCGTGGGAAGCTGCCTGCAGACCCTACCCAGGAAGATTAGGGTTTGGGGTCGGCTTATCCGGCATAACAGGATGCAGCTTTCACCCAGCAACCAGCTCTAGCCAATCAGACTCTAATACCCCGCAGGTTTTTGCGTGTAAAAACCCTGATCTAAGAACAACCGAGTCCCAACCTCCCTTGGTTTGCTCCACTTTCCCTCTTATTCCCCACTAATAAACCCTGCTCTCCTTAGCTCGCTGCCTCCGACCGGTTTCTTGAGCGACTCCATCCGACCTAACAATTAAAAAATAACAGCAATTGCTTTCAGCCTACCAGAGGACAGTATCATCAAAAGAATTGTCTTTCCCTGAATTAATGTTTAAAGTTAATGTAATTCTAATCACATATTAAGTGGGATTTGTTTTTTATGAGACTAGTGAGATGATTCTAAAATTTAACTGGAAAAATAAATTAGTGACAATAGCCAAGAAATTTTTGTAAAAAGAATAAAGAGTGGGGACCTGTTCTACCCAATAACAAAACTCCCTGAAAAAAAATCCATAATAATAGGTTCATGTATGAGCTCCATAGAACAGGATTCAGAAAGAGACACATGTATACATAATATAACCTGACTATTTTTAGGGCCCCATATGGCCCAATGTATGTACAGAATTATATTAAAAGACAACAGAACTCTGACTACAAAAGCCTTGGACATAAAGAGCTTTAGTTTTTCTTAAAGCAGTACGTTCATGAAGTTTACACAGCACACCCCTTAAAATGCATTCCGGAAATCCTCTGTAAGGAGCCTCTGCTCTCCCCAGGGCTGCAGACTCATGGCCGCCTCTAAACACCGTGCCCTCCCTCCGACCCACGGGGCTTCCCAGCTCTCGCCTCCCCCAGCCTCTCCTCCCCTGTCACCCACGCCTTCACGGCAGCAGCGTCCCAGTTGCCTTCTCTATTAGGACCACCTCCCCAGGAGACAGCCCTACACAAGGGTCATTCTTTTCCCAGTTTGTGTTTCTAGAGGGTAGGAGATTCTCAGAATTCTGGTGACCAAAAATTCCCCAGCAGACTCCCAGAATCCCGATGCTCAGAAATTCCCAACCTCATTGCTTTGGGAACGTACAGTATCTTAAAGCTGGCAATTTAAGTCACTGGGCTAGTCTTCATGTGGTTTTGGAACTGTTTGCTATGCATTTAAAAAAACCAAAGTGATATTTACATTTTACAAAATAAACACTTTGTACTATGTGTGCCAATAGATTAGCATACATTTTACTATATTTGGAACATATGTGTGTTTTTATATACACAGGAATAATTAGGAAGTTTATCTCTGCCATTTTGAGTTGAAAGCTGGGAGGGAAAACTACTTTATGTGTTTCTGAATTGTTTTACATTTCTTTAATAATAAATTATATTACTTTGGTAATAAAACAAAGTAGCAGTTAAAATATTTGACTGTCTTTTGTTTTAACTTATATTCAGTCAAAATTCATTTTTTTAGGGTATGGTTATGAGTTTGGACAGAGGCATAGAGCTGTATAACTACTAACACAATCCAGGCACAAAACAGTCTCATCACTTCACCTGCCCAATTCCTTTGTAGTCAAAATTTTCCCTTATCTTTAACCTCTGGCATCCACTGATCTCTTCTCCACCCCTAATTCTGCCTTTTCCAGAATGTCATATAAATGGAATTATACCGCCTTTTGAGTCCAGCTTCTTTCACTCTGCGTAGTGCATTAGATTCATCCATGCTGTTGCAAGGATCAGTAATGTGTTCCCATTTTATTCCTGAATAGTATGCCATTGCACGTATGTACCACAATTATTTATCCATCCTCGTGGAAGGATATCTGGATTGTTTCCAGTGTCTATTAATTGCTAATAATACCCCTGTAAACATCTGCATATAGGTTATTGTGTTTCCTTTTGACTTGGATTAATGCCTAGGAGAGGGGATTGCTGGGTAATACAGTAACATACAGTTTACCTTCATTAGAAACTGCCAAACTGCTTTCCAAAGAGGCTACACCCTTATGCATTCCAGCCAGCAATGCATGAGAGTTCCAGTTGCTCTGTGTCCTCATCAGCACTTGATGATGTCAGTTGATTAAAAAGGTTCCCACCTCATCTTGCTCTAAGCCTAGTCTTCCCATCATTCCTCTTACTGCTAAGACCAAACACCCAGGCATCACAGGACACTCTCTCCTATACTGGACAGTCAGTCCTTCAACAAATTCTTTCACCCTCAACTGTAAAGGACACCCCGAGTCTGACTGCCTCTCCGTGCTGCACCTGCTACCTCTCCAGGCTGCACCATAATTGCCTCTGGGCCAGAATATTCCCTTGCCTCCTAGCTTCTCTCCTTCTACGAGTAGCCACGGGGATCTTAAAGTCATAAATTAGACCGTGTTCTTCCCCAGCTCAAATCTCACCAATGATTTTGTTACTTTCTGAATAAAATCCAAATTATTTGCTCCACCCTACAAGACCCTCTATGATCTGACTACAGCAGATTTCTCCACATTTTTGTCCCTTGTGATTTCCCCCCTTGCTTGCTCTGCTTTTTGCTCTTCTTGGAACCCAAGCTCACTCCCACTGCAGGGCTTTTTGCATGAGTTGTTTCTGTGCCTGGAATATCCTTCCCTGTGTTTCCTTGAGGCTCTCCTCTCCACTGAGTCACTTGTCACCTGCCAAAATGTCATCTTTCTATAGAGGCCTTTCCTTAATTCCTCTATCTGAATTACCAGCCCCATCTTCACAGTCTGCTACATTTTTTAAAAGATTTTATTTATTTCTTTTTAGAGAGGGGAAGGGAGGGAGAAAGAGAGGGAAACATCAATGTGTGGTTGCTTCTTGAGCGCCCCCTACTGGGGACCTGGCCCACAACCCAGGCATGTGCCCTGATTGGGAATCAAACCAGTGACCTTTTGGTTCACAGGCTGGCACTCAAGCACTGAGCCTCACCAGCCAGGGAACAGTCTGCTACATTTTTTCTCCATAGAGTTTATCACTCTGTGGCACTGTATATTTATTTCTTTGCCCTCTACCTCCCTTACTGAAATGTAAGTTCCATGATGGTAGGACTTTGTAGTCATCACTGCTATATCCCCAGCCTTTAGAACAGAGCATAGACCATAATAGATGCTCAATAAACATTTATGGCAAGATTGAATACAGGATTAGATTAAGACCCATAGATTCCTTTCACCCTGTTTCACCCCTACTGCT
Organism: Trachops cirrhosus; assembly: GCA_028533065.1. Classification (NCBI taxonomy): domain Eukaryota; kingdom Metazoa; phylum Chordata; class Mammalia; order Chiroptera; family Phyllostomidae; genus Trachops; species Trachops cirrhosus. The sequence goes on along the minus strand of CM052546.1, from coordinate 45,403,072 downwards.
TCTCTAGAGATAATAACTGTAAATTATTTGGTGACCAACTTTCTGGACTTTTAAAAACACATTTGTAAAGGCAGACACAAATTTTTTTATGATAATGCAAATTGTTCTATTTTTAAATTTTCTCTCGATAATATATTTTAGACATTTTATAATGTTAGTTTATATGTAGTTTATCTGTCAGTGTATATAAGTATAGACAGTTCTTTTTAACAGTTACATTGTAGCCCATGCTATGGATGGGCCACGATTTATTTAAACATTTTCCTATAGATAGGTACATGGGTGATTTTCCTCTTTTCACTATTATCAACAAGGCTGCAGTGAATATATTTGTACATAAATCTTTGTGCCCATAGCGAATGGGTCTCAAATTCTGAAATCACCTGGTCGATAACTTGATAGATACTGCTTAGTTGGTCCTTCTGAAAAATTATACTGTTTTTACACACTCATCAACAATATACGAGTGCCTATTTCCTCATAAACTTGCCAACACTAAATATTACCATACTTCCAAAATATTTTTCAATGTTAAGCAAAAGAAAATTTTTAACTCTCCTATAAAAGAGAAAGTTGAAACTCAGGTGATTAAAAGCCTCAATCAAAAGTAGGCAACGAGCTACTTCCTATACTGATAGCTCTTAGGTTTCCAGATTTAGTTAGCCTGCTTAGTAAAGAAAGACAGTCTTGCTGTGGCTGGGTTGTTCATTTGGGTAGATCATCATCCCATACACCAAAATATTGTGAGTTCGATCCCCGGTCAGGGTACATACCTAGGCTGTGGGTTCAATCCCCTGTTGCAGCGTGTATGGGAGGCAACTGACCCATGTTTCTCCCTGACATCGATGTTTCTCTCTCTCTCCCCCTTCCTCTCTCTACAATCAATAAACATATCCTTGCACGAGAATTAAAAAAGAAAGACAGTTTCTTTGGTAGAAATGGCAGAACTAAAGGAGTACAGTGATAATTTGAGATAAGAAACATCTGTCTGTGTCAGAAAATTTCAGAATCTTCTTTCAAGTTGTAGCATTTCATAATGTGCAATGGCAGATCCCAAACCACTGCCCTGGTGTCCTCATTTTTTTTTGCTATAAAATATCATTCCCAGATGCTTTTTTTTTCTTTCTTAAAAAGAACCTACAACACAAAAACCTCAAGTGTTAGCATTGGCTGGAGAGTTACTGGAAGTCGTAGCCCTTGGTGATTTATCATTTAACAATGTTGTGGTTTTGACTGAGCCTTGCTAGAAGTATAGTCAAAGAACAAGAGAAGTCTTCTGTTTTGATAGCTATGACTGGGTCCAAAACAGAAGCATAAGAATGAATAAGAAGAGAAACGCCAACCCAGAGCAGAGAGAGAACATGTGTAGCACCTCGTGCTTCGTGCTGTTCATTGGTTTGACCCAGAGCCAGGGTGAGTGCTGCTGGCTCAGGTCCTTGCCTTGTCCTCCTGGTGAGTGGTCAGGGCTGGACTGAGTCCCAGAGGGCAGCCCCCGAGTCTCCTTGATTGTCATCAGGTAGCAAGATGGGCCTGGGATGAGAGACGCTTTTGTGGCATCGACGAGTTAGAGTTTGAAGGATTCTTTGAAATGCTCTACTTTTACCTATTATATGAATGAGAAAACCGAGGCCCAGAGAGATAATATGGTTTACACAGGTAATGGTCAGGACACTTGAAACCCGACACTGTTGAATCACGAAAAGGAAGAGTTTAGTTGAACTTTAGAGACATACATATTCTTGGACAGAAAAGTACTCTTGCCTTGATATCCTCAAGCAGGAATGTCACATAACTAGCCTTTCTGCCACCCTGCTGTCCTCGCCCTGCATGGCAGACGGCATTAATCAACCTCGCTCTTTTCTCAGCCAAGCTCTGGCCCAGCCTGAGAATTCTCCTTAACACGGTGCTGTAGGCGGCTAGTCACAATGTGTCTGAGTTCTCATGTGAATTAAAATCATTTTGCACCGCTCCCCCAAGTGACTCAAGTGACTCAGGATGGTGATAAGAGCATGGACTTCGGGCCAGGAGAACTTGGTTTGACTCCTGAACCTGCTTGTTCCAAACTCTGTGGTCTTGGGCAAGTCCCTCAGACTTCATGGGACTGTCTCCTTGTCTCAGAGATGAGGCAGTTTTGAATTAAAGAACCTTTCAGCATCCTTCCAGATGTGAGAAATGTTATGATTCAAGGTACATAGACTTCTCAGGAGGCATTCACAGTTACAGCCATGTATTTTTATAAATACCACAGGTGGGTCTCAGGCAGTTTGTATATTACAGATCTATTTTAGCTTTCTTACCTGTGTGTTTCTAGTGTTTTCTGACTACTTCTCATCTGCTCAGTCCCATCGACCCATATCTCTGAAACCACAATTGAGGGATTCAAAAGAGAGAGAGGGTGGGGAGAAGAGTCACTTAGAACCACAGGAACTGCAGGAACCTCTTCTTAGCGGCGGGGGACTTGAATGTTCTCACATACCAGGCTGAGCAAATCTGCGTGTTTCCTGCCCACCCAGCCATTACAGGTCATGACTTGCTTCTTCTTCCCCTACAACCTTATGATCTGGAGGCCCTGCCAGTCAGTCAGTCTCAGCACGTGGTCCTCCAAGGGACCCTGGCCTCCTTTCACCCCTGCTCCTTGGGTGACTTGCCTCCTTGTTTGTCTTCCAGGCCCTGCTTCCCTTCGGGCATATCCTGTCCTCTCGGTGATCACCCGGCAGCCCACAGTCATCTCTCCCCTGGTCCCTGCCACCCCGGGAATCTCCCAGGCGCTGTCCTGCCACCCCTCTGCTGAGCCTGCCTCTGCAGAGGCCCCTGGCGGCGAGGCCCCGGGCAGCAGCGAGTCAGAGACGGAGCAGCTTACTCACCGGCAGAAGAAACCACGCCGGAGTCGGACCATCTTCACCGAGCTGCAGCTCATGGGCCTGGAGAAGAAGTTCCAGAAGCAGAAGTACTTGTCCACCCCAGACAGGTGAGGACACAGGGAGGGAGCTGCCCACAATTAAGACCCTTGAGAAGGGGAGGCTCCTTTTGCTCTCACAGTGGGACGCCTAGGCACAGGGACTGTTAGGGAGATGTAGGACACTGTCAGGACTCTAGTCCTTGGCTCACCTCACTTCAGCCTTGATTCAACACCATCCAGCCCCCGTGAATTCATCACACTGGGCCCCGGAGGAAACTGCCTGTTGCCAAATTGGTACGGCTCACCATCTCTCCCTCTTTTCACTTAACTACCCCAGTATAACAAGCAAGGTAGAGGCTAGAAGATAGCCCAGGCTCTCAGCTGGGGAGCAGGGTTGGTTTATAAAGTCACCCACACTTAGGAGCAGATGCAGTGGGACTAAATCTGGAACTGGGATCCAGGGTCTCAGTCTTCACCTCATTATCCAGCTTCTACCTGGTCCAGTCTGCTGCCTGGCTCCTGATGGACAGGCTGGGTTGATGGGGTTGGGGAGCTGTCAGATGTCTGAGTGAATTTGATGACTGGCAAGCCAGAACCACTTGGCTGAGGCCAAGGAGGACATGGACTGGACAACATTCCCTTCTTTAAACCCTTTTGAGATCCAGATGAAGGTGGCTGGGACTCCCGAGGTACTCACAGGCTTTAACACCTCACCCTCTTTCTTTAATTTAGTATCTTAACTGAAACATGTCCATGAGTGCATGTCTTATCAGGTTCCCCAGACTCACTCTGGAGATGGCTGAGTTCACTATGATCCTATTTTTATTCGGAGTGCTTTCCAGGAGAAAGGGAAGGAAATGCAAATGAATCTCTTAACCTATTTAGTAGCTGTGTGATAAAAATTCAAGTGAGGTCTGCAAATCACTGACTAAAAGAGAATTTGTTAACTGATTCAATTAGTTAAATGCCATCAGCTATTGCTGAGAGTCTTCTGTACCCGGCACTATGGGAGGGATTACGGGTCCAGAAAGTAATAGACAGGAGTCCTGCTCCTGAGGAGGTCTCAGGGAAGGAGTGACTGCCACACTGCAACCCAGGGGGCTGGGTGCTGGTGCCAGTCTTGGACTGAGGGCAGTAGGAGCACAGGGAGGTTGCCAAGTGTCAGGGGGTCAGGGGGCGCTTCTCAGAGCAGGCACCATTTAGGAAGATGCTTGATTGCAGGAGGGAGAGCCACAGAGGGGATGTCACACCAAAGGCACAAAAGCATGACGGTTGGCATGTTGAGGGAATTGCAAGGGGTTGGGACATCTCCAGCTAAAGGTGTCACTGGGAGCGTGATGAGGCTGCACAAGTGAGAAGAACTCATCTGCCTAGCCAAAAGATGTGCACTTTGTTGTTAAGGCCCCCCATCAGCAGCCATTAAGAGCTGGTAGTGACATGGCCGGACTTTAGAATGCTTACGTGGGTGGCACCATTAATGATTGATTAGAGAGGGTTGGCATAGATCAGGGATACCAGGGCATCTAGGGACATCATAGGAGGTCCAAATGGAGGTGGTCACAGTGGGAACAGAGAGGGGAGAGAGTAGGTTGGAGAATAAATTTGAAGATGGGATGGACAGAATTGACATTACCACGAGGAAGGGAAACGAGAGTTGAGCATTCTATGGTTCCTGGATTGGGCCACCAAGCATGCGGGGATACCGTTAACCAAAGTTGGAAGGCTGAGGACAGAGTGGGTTTTGCGGAGAAAGAGTGAGTCCTGTTTAGACGTGAGCATTTGGGCTGCCTTCGGGTGGACAGTGGAGACAGGTCTGTGAATTGGGGATTAAGAGATGTGATCTCAAGGTATTAAATGGCTAGGTTGATGGCCCAGCATACAATGAAGAGCCTCATGTTCTAGGGCAACCAGGTGGAGTGGGCACGATATTTTATAAATTGTGTGGTGGCATATTCAAAGGCCTCCAATGTGCATGGGTACTATTTTAGGCTTACTTTCGAGAGGTCAAATATTTTTTTAAACAGAAGTGTTAGTTCCCAGTAAGCCTCCCGGGGCTTCCTGATACCTGCCCAGGCACCTCTCAGGTGACCTACACAGGGTTGATTCACTTGCCTGGGGAGGAGGACACCATCTGGCTGGCACCGAAGCTGCCGCCTTAACCTGCCCTCTCCGATGTTCCTCACTTCTGTACGTGACGGTGACCAGGGCCAGGAGCACGCCCTCCTCCCACAGCCCTCTCCCTCTTCCTCACTGTTTGTTTCTCCAGTTTCCTAGGTGACTCCATTTAAGCGAATATGCAGGGAAGTGAGAATTTGTAACGGTGGCAGGTAATCAGAGAAAACTGATGACAGTGAAGTGTGTTTCTGCAGCCAGAGTGAGTCAAGGGTGCATTTTTCCCAAGTGAGCTAACACCAGTTGCTAATACAGTGGCAGAGCTGTGAACTGAACCTTCTGCTGAGGAACGCACCTGGTGGCCTCTGGTGAACCGGCTCCAAGGCACGGTGAGAGCCCACCTGTGTCTAGGGAGGCCTGGGAGACCAGAGTCTGTGGGGATGACCCCTGGGCTCTTGGTTCTTAGTGAATGACTTGCTTCCTTTGTGGGGAGAGCTGAGTGCTCTTGGCACTGGGAGTTTATTAGCTTCAGTCTGTTAATCACCTTCAATAAAACTGTCAGCTTGCAGTAGCCCTTTTACCGGGACAATCAGATACATGTGAATGCAGATCTAAGACTGTCTGAAGTCCTTCGAAGGAAGACTGTTTTTCATTTTTAGAGATTTAAATTGTGCACTCTGGTCAGAGTAGGGGAGCAGCGGCATCTGGGAGTGCCAAGAGTTAGCACCTGGAACCTTCATTGCCTGTACCCACCACTCTTCCTGATGGGAGGATGTTGCTCATCACCCCTCAGGTGAGAAAGTTGCAGCTGAGAACTCACACCTGAGAGTTCTCAACCTGGTGGCTGTGGGGGCCTCTGTGAGATAATAGACTTCAATCCACAAATCACAATCCTCAGAAACCCAGGGATCTTCAAAAATGGTGGAACTGCTTAAGCTGTATCAAGGGTGCCTGGCCCTAGTGGCTGTTTTAGAAGTTCACACTGCCTCAGTGGCCTGGGCTGGAACCACGCGGGGACAGCTGATGTTGGCTCTGGAGATGGTCCTTCCAGTTGTTTCCCAGGTAGACCTGGGATTCTTAGCAACATAAGTCAACAGCTACATTATCGAAGACTGAGGTTGAAAGCCGGGTGTTCCCTTTCTCATTTCATCTGCTTCTCTCAGGTTGTTTGCACTCCTTGTGACAAGCATCCTTGCATTTTCTTCATGAAAGCCCAAGCAAGAGCTTCCCTCTAACAGATCTAACTTGCACCAAAAAATGGTGGGTGGAGGTGAGGACCCACCCAGGAAGAGGGTACAAGTCCAATGTGAGTAGATTTGAATCCTGGCTTCACTTCTTCCTCTAGGTTCAGCTATCAGCGGTCAGCACATTATTTTTCTGTACAAGGCCAGAGAGAAACACTAATTCGAAAGAACATAAGCACTGCTATGTTTATTGCAGCATTATTTACAATAGCCAAGATTTGGAAGCAGCCCAAGTGCCCCATCAGTAGATGAGTGGATAAGACAATTATGGACATTTGCACAATGGAATTCTACTTGGCTGTAAAAAAGAAGAAAATTTTACCCTTTGCGAGAGCATGGATGGGCCTGGAGAACATTATGCTAAGTGAAATAAGCCAGTCAGAGAAAGACAAGTACCATATGTTTTCACTCAAATGTGGAATCTCATAAACACACTGAACTAATAAGAAAAATACAGACAGACTCACAGATAGAGAGCAGGATGACAACTCTTGTGGGGAGATTGAGGGGATGGAGGTTTGGAGCAAAAAAAAAAAGAAAACTCATGGACATGGACAACAATGTGGTGATTGTGGGGGGAGAGGGATGTAGAAGAGTGGATAAAGGGGATAAATGGTAATGAAAAAACACAATAAAAAATAAACTATTTAGAAACAAGAGTAAATATTTTAGGCTTTGTGGGCCATATAGTCTCTGTCAAAATTACTCAACTCAGAGGTTGTAACATGAAAGCAGCCACAGACAATGTGTGAACAAATGAAACTTTTATTGGAACAAATGTGTTAATAAAATGATGTGTTCCAATAAAATGTTATTTACAAAAACAAGCAGCTGACAGGATTTGGCCATGGTTTCCAAGAGATTCTAATCTCTTTGAGCCTCAGAGCTGTCATTTGTGAAATGGGAATAATTATACCTATTTCACAGAATCGTGAAAGGAATAAGTAAGACAAAACATCACCAGGGGCTTAGCACAGAGCCCGGGACACTGCAGTACTTGGGAAGTATTTGCTGTGTGGTTGTCATTTGCTTCCACTGCTCACTTCTCAGCAATGGCCTTGACATTCAAGACCTTTCAGAAGGCTGCAGAGAAATGCAGAACTGTTAGCAGTAGACCGGGGAGGAGGAGGGACTGCAGATGTACTGTTTCTTTTGGAATCTGGCATTATGACAATTCAGGGAGGCTACTGTGACTCAATCCATCAGAAAGCGTTTTTGAGCCATAGTTCTGGGGTTAGAATGTGATAGGCATTTTTGTGGTTACAAAAGAAGCAGAAGATGTATTCTGCTCTTGCAGTTGAGTTAGGGAGGCAGAAATAACTGATGTGAAGCAGTTAGAGATGAGCTGAGAACTAGGAGCCATCTGGGTGGTGACTGAACCATGGGTGGGGATAGAGGTGATAACCTGCATGAGCTGGGGGTGTCCAGGAGGCTCCTGCGCAGGAGGTGGGACTTGAGTTGGTTCTGGAGTGAGGAAAATACAGCTTTCCCTTTCCTTGCCAGTATAGGTTCTGAGTCAGAATCTTCAGTTTGTATAGAATCATAGTAAAGACTGTCAGGTTAGGAAGGACTTTGCAATGAAGGCTCAGAAAGTGTTTTCAGATCCAATGTAGACAGTCCTTGGTCATGGGCATTCATTTCTAGCTTCCCAGAGTTCCATCTGTAGGGCTTTTGGAAAGAAAGCAAAGCTCCTTGAGGAAAAACTGGTTTAATGGGGCAAGTTTGAATTTTGATAGCAGTGCCTGGAACCAGTGAACAGGACCCCATCTCTACTGCCCTTTCTCTTCTTCATCTTTCTTTTGCGTCTTATGCCTTCTAGGTTGGACTTGGCCCAGTCTCTGGGACTCACTCAACTGCAGGTGAAGACTTGGTACCAGAATCGCAGGATGAAGTGGAAGAAAATGGTAAGGAAGAAGAGAGTGAGTCTAACCATGTGTCTGTCGTGGCGGGGCAAATTCTTACTGCAGGGCTGGGAAGAAGCGGGGAGGACTGGTCAGTCAGTGGTTTGGGCTCCAGAGATCGGAAGACCTTTTATGGTGCCGGCTGGGAGGGGGGCCCTGTGAACAGAAGGATAAGCCATTCTTCCCGACCTGGATTTCCTGACCAGAAGGATATTCTTTTCCACTGTTTCCTTAGAAATAACAGAAAGTGAAAACCCACAAGCTTCTCAGTTGCTAGATTTAACCCCACCTGCTAGCCTTTGCAAAGACCTTCCTTCCCCTTCCCACTTGTAGCTAAAAATAGAAGCCAGTACTCTTTGTTTATGATGACATTTGGGACGCATCTGTTCTCATAGCTGGGTGTCCCCTAATGCAGTGATTCTCAGACTTCAGTGGGCATCAGGCTAACCTGGGTGGCAGGTAAAAATGCGGTGCTCCAGGCTCCCCCCAGCATTCTGATTCCGTGCTCCAGGAAAGCGGTGGGAACCGGCACGTTGGCAAGCGCTTGTCATCCTCTGATGCACGTGGTAGAATGAGTACGGTTCCCCGAATACGGATCTAATGCCTATCTAGCTTGTGAATCATTCCATCTTTGTTTTTTAAATGAACTTGTTAGAATAAATATGACTTTAGTAAAAGGATAAATGTCTACATTTTGAGGAACCGAGTTTCATAGTAGTTCCCCCTGCCTTCTTTTTAGAGGCATGTTAAATCAAAATTTTCCAAAGTAGCTCAGTGTTTCATTTCCAGTTTTGTAAACTACTGGGAACAAGGTCAAAGCCCAGAGAGAAGAGGCAGGGAGGATGAGGGCGGGAAGAAACTCTGCTCTATTCTTTAGGGACCAGGGACCAGGGCCACTGACTTGAGCCTTTCTCATATCCTTGCCAAATCTTACTGAGCCATTCTCCCCTCACATGGGCCAGGTGACCCAGGCCTGCCTGCATCTTGTTCTAATTTGCTAACCCATCTGATCACAAGCCATATTTTCTAAGGATGGACTGGAATATGAAGTTTTTCACCTTTACTGAAAAACTAAGGTCCCCCAGCCTAGTTCTTCCCTCCAAAATTTAATAGATATTTCCAAATATGTAATAAGTATTAAGACATTGTGTTTTTGTCTAATAATATTTTTTCTTAAAATTTTAGTTCTTGCTATGCCTGCTACTGAGGAGAAAAAATAAATAAATTACTAATGAGTATTAATGGAAAAAGTAGAAAAAAGCCAACAAGACAACATTTATTATATACCCTGAAAGGAATTTCTGGGCAAATTTCATAATTTCCTCTGGGGGGTCCTGACCTTGAAGAGGGAAAAGTTTTCAGCTGCAGGTGGCTGGGCTCATGGAATGCTCTCAAAGTGGGGTGGAGAGGCCGGATGCATGTACAAACCTACATTGCATGAATCAACAAATATGCAATTAGCATCTCTTGTGAACCATGCCTTGTCCTAGGCATGATAGGAAGTAATGAAGTACAATGAAACCCTTCATAAGATTTATGATCTAGTTGAAGAATCAAGGTCCAGCAAGCAGCTGGGTAGTGACATAATTAAGTACCGGTTGTTTCCTTAAGGATTTAGTGCCCCATCGGTGTTCAGAAGAGAGGTGTTGGGGACAGCTGCAGGGAGCAGTTGAAACTGAAGGATGCATGGGATTCCATCAATATGTAGCAACTCACACTGGTAGAATGCTCAGATACTCCAAAGGTGCATGGCAGAGACCTTTTGGGGGACTGATCTCTGGAAGAATCAGATTTTGGAATTTGAAACACCGGCCATGTTCCCATGCTTGCCCCTCCCTGGCTGATTTTGGGCAAGTCCCTTCACTGCTTTCTGTGCAAGTTCCACCACCCACTTCTTGCTTGTCAATCATCGTCATCGAAATCAATATCTCCCAAGTGACAGAGGCATTGTTCAAATTGGTTATCAGCAATCTCTCCATGAGTCAGATGATTCATGAATTGACAGCCCGCCATCTCTGCCAGCACCACCCAGTGCCCGTGGGACGACGCGTGTGCCTTGGCCTGTGATGTCACTTGTTTTTCACCAGCTGCTGTGCTGCCAGCACAGTTGTGGGACGGTTACTGATGGTTATCGCTGTTGTGTAGAATGAGATGGAAGGGACGTAGCTGACTTAACCTCAGAGAGCACTCCTCGGGCCAACCAAATTCAGGTCACTGGAGGAAACGAGAGTGCCAGGGTTTCAGTTAACTTCAGCGGTCATTTAGTGAGCCCTGGCAGTAGAGGTGCCAAGATAAGACGTGTACCCATCCATCAACAAATAAAATTAGAGAAGGTACTCAGTCAAGTGGGGGAGGCAGACCTGTTAACTAGGAATTATACAGAGTGATCTGTGCCATAACAGAAGGAATCACAGGGTTCAGAAGCAGCATGGAGACGGGAGGGCTTCACGGAAGAGGTGCCATCTAAATTGGTCTTAGTGGACAAATGGAAATGTACCAAGTGAAGGTGGGAAGAGTGTCACAGGCAGAAGAAAGGGACAAGGTATTTGGTGGCACTTGAAGTACTTTAACTTGCAGAATGTTGTTCAGTTGTGGGTCTGAGTTCTGACTCCCCCAGAGCAGCAAGGCATTATGGGGTATCCTGATTGCTTCATGCATTTTCCTGGTGAAACTCTTCCAAGGCTATCTCTTCAGGTACTGGGAAGGAAAAGAAAAAGATAATTGGGTAATAAAGATGTCTCAAGGCTAGTAACCTAATTGGAACTGGAAAAAGATTAGCGCTTGATTCTCAGAGCTATTCACACGGCTGCCAAGGACAGTGCTGCCAAAACCAAGATAGCATCTCTGACTAGTTTTTACCGGTCAGCATTTGTAACCTATAGCGGGTTGGGTAAATTTCAGCTTGCACATGAGATGGGACACTATATTCCCTTTCTGTTTGGCTTTAGTTCCACTAGGACTCACAGTGTTTTGCAACAGACTGAAAGAGCCTCATTATCAGAGATCTTTTTCAGCTCTGAAATACAGTACACACGGAATTCCGCTCTGTGAGGGGACCCAGAGGGACACAACCTTCCTCTCCCCGTTGCAGAGTTGGGTGGGTCCCATGCCATGTGCCTGCATCACCTTTTGTGCTGAAAGTCTCCAAATAATGAAGGATTCTGTGAAATTGCTACCAGCTGCTATCTATGTAATCTTAGGCAGGTTGCTTAACCTCTGTGTACCTGTTTCCTCATCAGTAAATGCCTAGTGTGCACCTTATAAGGTGGTAGTATTAACTGAGCCAATCCCCCTAAAACTTAGAACAGTGCCTGCTGCATAGTATATAACCAGGAAATATTAGCTGGGACTCTTCTTCTCAATATTATTATTTAAAAAGTTATGTAGCTAGAAATTCACAAAATTCACATCTCCAGAGGATCCAGACTTTTGGAGCCCGAAGAGATAAGCCAGGTTCCTGGGACTCTGGTTAAGAGCAGTCCTGGGTGTTTGTCCTTGCTCATTCCCCCCATGCCAGCATTGCCCCGTCATGCCTCTGGCCTTGTGGAATAGTGAAACATCCCATCCTCAAGTGGAAAAAGGTCCTGAAGAGAGATTCATGCCAGAGAATCCACACTTGCTTCTCAGCTCCATGGAAACAGCCATCGGTTACAGGGCTGTCACTTTTCCATGGAGCTGCAGATAAAGATGGAGAAAAAGGAGCACAAAGCATTCTGGGTAATTAATCTATGGCATGGGGTCTGCTGGGAGATGGGGTAATTAAATGTTAGTCAGATATAACATCGGCACAGTTTATGCACCCCTCACACATTACGCACAGTTAAATACAGGTAAGAGTGTTAGATTCCAGGGGTCAGGGGTTTTGTGTTCAAACTTTGGGCCTGCCCTCTGCTTGCTCTCTTACTGGGATGGACCACCTCTGCCCGCTCTGCTCATGTTCCTGTCTGAATAATGGGAGAGGTACAAGGCCCCGCCTGCATTGACCTTTTGGGCTCCCTAGACAAACCATCTCACCCCCACCTAAGCACCTTGGAAAAGAAGCAAAGGCTTTGTCCTGACATCCTTAGCAATAGGTCACTGGGATACCTAGTTTTAGAGCTCAGATGAGGGCCATCAGCAGACATGGCTAATAGAAGTAGATGCTGTGTTGGGTGATTTTCCAAGAGACATGTGACCTTGTATGCAATGGGTTGTCTGGCCTCTCCCAACCAAAGAGACTAATTTGGCTCTAGGAATAATGGGGGAGTAGGGGGTCCTGGGAGAAGGGTCACGGGGTGCATGAGAATGTGCAGCTCCTGGTGCTGGGCAGTCATGAGTTCACTGCATGTGTCAGGTGTGCTAGGAAGCAGGAGGCCAGAGGTCAAGTGTGGAAAGCAGCAAAGAGTATAGTTATCTCCTACTGATTGCTTGCACTGGATGTTTTATTTCATTTAGAAAATGGTGTGATTGTTTTGAAATGTGTGTGTGTGTGTGTGCGTGCTGGAGGGAAACAGCCAGGTGGGGCTGATCCAAGCTGTGTGGGTGGTGTTCTCTAATTGCTGGGCTGGACTTTCTTTTGCCAATTAGGTAGCTTCCTGAGGCCTGCCCTTTTATAACATGATTACTACGTGGGGCAACTTAATTTTGTATAACCTCTTTCATACCCAGTGGATCTGCTTTCAACATGTCAATTCCATCTTGGCACATTGAAGTGCTTTCAACAGGCTGCACTGAAATCAAAATCAGATACTGACTTAGGTGAGAGAAAAAACACAGGGATGTTTTCTCCCCAAAGGTGGATTCTGTCAGTGTCTATACCTTGTTAAAGGTCCCTTCAGATCTGCGTGTTTGGGTGGGTAGTGCAGTGGTTGAGCAGATTCCCAGCTAAAAGGAGGTATTTATTGAGAACTTATGGTTTTCCTCATACTGTACACAGAAGTCAGCTCAAGATGAATCATAGACCTAAATGTGTAAGCTAAAACTATAAAATTCTTAGGAGAAAATATGAGTAAAATATTCATGACGTTGGGTTAGGCAAAATCTTAGATATATCGCCAAAGGCACATATGACAAATGAAAAAATAAATCAGACATTAGCAAGATTAAAAACTTCTGTGCTGTGAAGGACATCATCAGGAAAGTGAAAAGACAACACACAGAATGGGAGAACATATTGGCAATTTTGTATCTGGTGAGAGACTTGTGTCCAGAATGCATGAAGAACTTACAACTCAATAATAGAAAGAGAATCAAATTTGAAAATGGGCAAAGGATTTGAATACACGTAGACATATCTCCAAAGAAGATACACAGCTGGCACCTGAAAAGGTACTCAGCTTCATTAGTCATCAGGGAAATGCAAATCAAAGACAAAGTGATACCACATCACACCCACTGGGGTGGCTATAATCAAAAAAACATAAGTGCTGGTGAGAATGTGGAGAACTGGAATCCTCATATACTGCTGATTGGACTGTAACATGGTATAGCTGCTTTGAAAAATAGCGTGGAAGTTTCTCAAAATGTTAGACATAGAGTTACCATAAGGACCAGCAATTTCACTTCTGGGCATATACCCCAGAGAAGTGAAAGAGGGCCCTGACGGGTGTGGCTCAGTTGGTTGGGCACATCCCACAAAGTGAAGTGTCACTGGCACAGAGCACATGGCTGGGCTGTGGGTTCAGTCCCTGGCAGGGGATCGTTCAAGAGGGGACTGATAGATGTTTCTCTCTCACATTGATGTTTCTCTCTCTTCCTCCATCTCTTTCCCTCTCTCTAAAGATAAATAAAAGAAAGTCTTTTAAAAAAGTGAAAGAGTGGACTTGAACAGATATTTATTTGCACACTCATATTCACAGCAGCATTATTCACAGTAGCCAAAATGTGGAAGCAACCCAAGTGTCCATCAAGTGGCCGTTAACTGATGAATGGGTAAGCAGAATGTGGTATGTCCATACAGTGGATATTATTTGGCCATAAAAAGGAATGAAATAATGATACATGCTATAAAATGGATGAACCTTGAAAACGTCATGAAGTGAAAGAAGCCAGTCACAAAGGATGACATGTTACATGATTCCATTCCTATGAAATGTCCAGAATAGGCAAATTTGTGGAGACAGAAAGCAGATAAGTGGTTGCCTAGGGTTAAGGGGCGGGGTTGGACAACAATGGGGAGTGGCTGCTCGAGAACACGGGGTTTCTTTTGCAGGGTGGTGTTCTAAAATTGGATTCTGGTGATACTTGCACAATTCTGTGACTATACAATCACTAAATTGTACACAATAAATGAATGAAATGCATGGTATATGAGTTCTGTCTCAGTAAAGCTTTTTTTTTTAAAGGACTATTGTTTATCAAGTTACTGCATTCACTCTTACAATTCAGCCCCTGGGAGAGCTCTGCTGCTGTTTCAGGAATACGTAGTCGACCAATCTTTAGTGACTGCATAGAGAGTTAGTTGGAAGTTACATGCTTGGAGAGCAAAAAGCAAGGGATGGATGCAGGATTTACCTTGAAGGAGCTTTGTCCAGATGGGAAAGATAAGAGTAAGCTAGGTGTATAAGCAGCAAAAATACATCCCACAATGGCTGCCCAGAAAATCAGCAACTACATCAAGCCAGCATTCAGAGTCAATGGAGGAAGGAGCATCTGCTATACCCCAGAGCACTGGGTTGGCCGAAAAGTTCATGGGGTTTTTTTTCATATGACTAGTAGTGACATAAAGACAACTAGTGGTGCTTAGTTGTCTTTAACTTCATTCAAAACATGTTAAACTGTATTGTGACAGCTGTCATATCAGCCTGCATTTTAAAAAAACAGCAAAATTGGTGAATTTTTGTGTTCCCATTGTAATAATGAAGATTGAAAAGATAGGCAATATTTTCAGTGTATTATGCTTTATTCTTTCAAGACAGGTAAAAATACAGCTGACACTCAAATTTGTACAGTGTATGAAGAAGGTGCTGTGACTGATTGAATGTGTCAGAAGTGGTTTGTGAAGTTCCTTGGTACTACTGACATTTTGGCCAAATAATTTTTTGCCAGGGGCTGCCTTACGTATTGGAAGGTGTTTAGCAGCACCCCTGGCCTCTACCCACTAGAAGCCAATAGCAGGAGATAGCCAACATACTCAGAATACCCAAATCAATAAAGTTATTGGTGAAAATGAAAAATGTGTCTTTTTTTAATGGAAAAAACTAAATGGACTTTTTGGCCAACCCAATAACACAAAAATATTTTAAAAATTATTCCTGTCTCATTATTCTTATGTAAGTCACAAATTGGGATAATGAATGTACAAGTCCTTTGAAATCAGCAAAGGTGATTTTACTGATTTGGGGGGACAGGTAAATAAAAATGAGTAAGGCTGCTCATGGGGCATATTGAGGAGGGCATTTAACTTAGACTTGGGAGCTCAGGGAAGCCTCCCAGAAGGAGCACTGTCTAAGCCGAGTTAACCAGGTGTGCTGGGTGTGAGGTACATTCTGGGCAGAGGAAATCTGCCATTCGGGACAGTTCTGGTCCTTCATATCTGTCTGTCACCCTCACCATCACCCTGGGAGATAAGATATTTTTATCCCTATTTTACAAATTAGGAAACTGACCTCAGTCTTTAAAGGACTCTTCCAAAGACAAAGCTGATAAGTAGCAGAGTTAGAATTTGACCTAGTTATTTCACTGTCAAAGCTGGAACACTTGACTATGCTCTACTACTTCCTTCCACAATGTATGACTATGTTTTATGATGTTCTTTTAAAAACTGTTCAATTGCAATTGACATTCAGTATTATTTTACATTAGTTTCAGGTGTATAGCACAGTGGTTAGACATTTGTCTTAGACACGTAATTCACTGAGTGGTCTCCCCAATAAGTCTAATAGCCACCTGGCACCATACATAGTTATTACAATGTTTTTTACTCTGTTCCCCATGCTGTACGTTACATCCCCATGACTATTTGGTAACTACCAATTTGTAGTTCTTAATCCGTTGACCTTTTTCACCCAGCTCCCATCTGACAAACGTCAGTCTGTTCTCTGTATTTATGAGTTTGTTTCTGTTTTGTTTGTTCATTTGTTTTGTTCTTTAGATTCCCCATATAAGTGAAGTCACATGCTATTCCCTTTCTCTGATTTATTTCACTTAGCATAATATCCTTCAGGTCCATCTGTGTTATCACAAATGGTAATATCTCATTGTTTTTTATGGCTGGGTAATATTCCATTGTACATATGTACCATATCTTCTTTATCCAATCATCTATTGGTGGGCTCTTAGGTTGATTTGATACCTTGGGTGTTGTAAATAATGTTGCAAATAACATAAGGCAGCACATAACTTTTTAAGTTAGTGCTTTGGTTTCTTTGGATAAATACCCAGAAGTGGAATTGCTGGGTCATATGGTATTCCTATTTTTAATTTTTTGAGGAAACTCCACACTCTTTTTTAAGCAGTTGCACCAATGTGCAATCCCACCAACAGTGCACTAGGATTCCCTTCTCTCCACATCCTCACCAACACTTGTTTGTTGATTTATTGATGACAGCCATTCTCACAAATGTGGTGCTGTATCTAATTGTGTTTTTAAGTTGCATCTCTCTGATGATTCATGATGTTGAACATATTTTCATATGTCTATTGGCCATTGGTATGTCCTTTTCGATGAAATGGCCACTCAGGTCTGATCATTTCTTAATTGTTTTTTTTTTGGTGTTAAGTTATGTGAGTTCTTTATAAGTTTTGGATATTAACCCCTTATCAGATGTGTCATTGGCAAGTATCTTCTCTTATTCAGTAGGTTGCCTTTTGTTCTGTTGATGGTTTCCTTCACTGTACAAACACTTTTTAGTTTGAGGTAGTCCCATTTGTTTATTTTTCCTTTTGTTTCCCTTGCCTGAGGAGATATATATAAAAAAATCACTAAGAGCAATGTCAGAGAGTTTACTTACTATGTTTTTTTCTGGGACTTTTATGATTTTGGATCTTATATTTAAGTCTTTAATCCATTTTGAGTTTATTCTTGTATATGGTATAAGAAGGTGGTTTAGTTTTATTTTTTTGCATGTATCTGTCTAGTTTTTTCATTACTATTTATTGAAGAGACTATCTTTACCCTATGGTATATGTTCTTGCCTCTTTTGTTATAGATTAATTGACCACAGGAGCGTGGGTTTACTTCTGGGCTCTCTAGTTTGTTCTATTGATTTACATTTCTGATTGCCAGTAGCATGCTGTTTTGATTACAATATCCTTGTAGTATAGTTTAATATCAGATAGCACAATACCTCTGACTTTGTTCTTTCTCAAGATTGCTGTGGCTATTCAGGTCTCTTATGGTTTTCTATAAATTTTTGGATTATTTGTTTTAGTTCTGTGAAAAATGGTATTTTGACAGGGATTGCATTGAATCCATAGATTGCTTTGGGTGCTATAGACATTTCAGTGATGTTAATTCTTCCTATCCATAAACATGGTGTATGCTTTTATTTATTTGTACCCCCTTCAAATTCTTTCTTCCATGTCTTATAACTTTTTGAGTACACTCATTGTTTGGTAGCATGGTACTGAGCCTCCATATGTTTGTGTGCTTTCAGTTTTTTCTTGTCATTGACTTCTAGTTTCATACCATCATGGTCAGAGAAGATGCTTGATATGGTTTCAGTCTTTTTCAATCTATTGACACTTGTTTTACGTCCTAACATGTGATCTATCCTGGAAAATATTTTGTGTGCACTTCAAAAGAATATATATTTTGCTGCTTTGGTGTGAAATGCTCTAAAAATATCAATTGAATCCATCTGGTCTAATGTGTCATTTAACCTCGTGGTTTCCTTATTGCTTGTCTGTCTGGAAGATCTATCCATTGATGTCAATGGGGTGATAAAATCCCCTACTATGACTGTAGTACTGTCAATCTCCCCCTTTATGTCCATCAAGATTTGCTTTATATATTTATGTTCTCCTATGATGGATGCAGGAGTTTCCAGAAGTTGTATCCTCTTGTTGGGCTGATCCCTTTATCATTATGTAATGTCCTTTGTCTCTTTTTAGATCCTTAGTTTTAAAGTCTATTTTATCTGATATAAGTATTGCTACTCTGCTTTTTTGTTTGTTTCTATGGGCATGAAAGATCTTTTCCATTTCTTTACTTTCAATCTATTTGTGCCTTTTGATCTGAAGAGGGTCACTTGTAGACAGCATATGTGTGGGTCTTGCTTTCTTATCCATTCAGCTACCCTATGTATTTTGATTGGAGCATTTAGTCCATTTACATTTAAAGTGATTATTAATGGTATGTTGTTATTGACACTTATTATTTATATTTATGGTTCCCCCCCTTTTTTAAACAAGTCCCTTTAACATTTCTTATAATACTGGTTTGGCAAGTGATGAATGTTTTTAGATTTTTCTTGTCTGGGAAGTTCTTTATCTCTCCTTGAGTTTTAAATGATAGCCTGATTGGGTAAAGTAATCTTGGTTGTCGTTCCATGCTTTTCATTACTTTGAGTATTTTGTGCCAACCCCTTCTGGCCTGCAAAGTTTCTGTTGAGAAATCAGCTGACAGCCTTATGGAAGTCCCCTTGTAGGTATATAACCACCTTTTTCTTGCTGCTTTCAAGATTCTCAATTTTTCTGTAAGCTTTGCCATTTATTTATGAAGTGTCTTTCTGTGGAGCTCTTTGGGTTCATGTTGTTTGGGCTCTCTGTGCTTTTTGGACTCATGTGTCTACTTTCTTCACCAGGTTAGGGACATTTTCAGTCATTATTTCTTCAAACAGGTTCTCAATCCCTTGTTCTCCCTTCTCCTTCTGGTTACTCTTATGATGGAAGTGTTGTTATGCTTGATGCTGTCCCAAAGGTTCCTTAAACTATCCTCATTGATTTTTTTTTTTATTTTCACTGTTCTCAATGGGTATTTTTTGCTACCTTGTCTTCCAAATTGCTGATTTGATCCTCTGCTTCATCTAATCTGATGTTGATTCCTTCTAGTGTACTCTTAATTTCTGGCTGGGTTTTTCAATAAGTGATTTTTGTATCTTTTTTTATGTTTACTATCCTTTTGTTGAAGTTCTCACTAAGTTCCTTGAGCATCCTTATAACCATTATTTTGAAGTGTGTATCTGGTAGTTTGCTTGCCTTCATTTTGTTTAGGTTTTTTCTTCTGGATTTTTCTCCTTTGTTTTCATTTGGGACATGTTTCTTTGTCTCCTCATTTTGGCTGCCTTTCTGTTTTTGTTACTATGTATTTGGTAGAGCTGCTACATTTCTAAGTTTTTGCAAGACACCCTCATGTAGTAGGTGACCTGTGGGTGCTAGTGGCACAGTCTTCCTGGTCACCTGAGCTAGATTTTCCTGGGGTATACCTCCTGGTATAGTGGATCCTTGATTGTTGTTGGCATGTCAGTGGCTGGGATGGACCTTCAGGCTGACTGGTTGTAAGGATTGGGCATCACCACAGTGCTCAAGATGCTGTGCAGGAGCTTGTTCCACGGAGGGGGATATACCCCAGCAAGCTCTGGTGCCTGCTGAGAACACCCTTTGGTTGTGCCACTTGTGGAGCTAATTAGGTGGTGCTCTGTTGTGGTCTGAAGCCAACCACTGGGTGTACTGGTTCTGGAGCCTCTTAGGAGGGGCTCCAGTGCAGGCCACGTTTAGCTGGTGCCTGTGGCTGACCTTGAGCTACCTGGTAAAACTACAAAGTAATCCATGATTGGTAGGTGCCTGTGTTGGACCTGGAAGTGCCAGGGAGAAGCCATGCTGCACAATGAGTTTTGTTGCTACCAGTCCCCAACCTGGGGCAGGTCAGCAAAAAGCATAAGGCACCTTGAGGTCTGCTGCCACCTGCCATCTACCTGTAAGTCTCAGCTGTTGAAAGAGCCTCGGGCAGTACATGAGTTTGGTGAGGTGGGGTCTCAGGAATCACCAGTTCAATAAGGATTCAGATTTGGCACCAGTTCTGAGTGTGGGGCAACTAAGCAAAAGGCACAGGGCACACCAAGGCCGGGTGCCACCCACCTGGGAGCTGTGGATCTATGAGATTTTTCTTTTGAAAGATTGTAGTGTGGGCCAAGGCTGGCTGCCTGCTGCTGGAACAGCCCCTGCCATTGCATGATTTGGGTGCATTGGTGTCTCAGGGTCATGAGGGTGAGTGAGTGTTCTGCAGGCTAATGCAGAAACAAATTTGGTTGTATGGTAGGAGGGCTCAACATAAGAAAGATGGAGCCCACCTGCTGACAGTGTAGGAAGATGGCTTGACACAGGGACAGTGGTGGCTGTCCCTCTAGCCTTTGCCCTGTAGCCACACAAATCAATTTATCTCTGTATGTTTCTGGTGCCTCCCAAGCCAGTATCCCTCTGCTAGAGCCCTTGGTGAGTGCCCACGAGCGAGCAAGTCTGTGTATGGGCCCTTTAAGAGGATGCCTGGGTTGACCTGGCTGGGTAGGTCAGTTGGTTAGAGCATCATCCTGATGCCCCAAGGTTGCAGGTTTGATCTCTGGCCAGGGCGCACACCAGAATCAACCAATAAATGCATAAATAAGTGGAACAATAAATTGATCTCTCTCTTTCCCTTCCTGTCTCTAAAAATCAATAAATAAGAGGATACCTGGGTTTTCAGCCGCCTTTCATCTCACCCAGATGGACAGAATCCCTGCTGATTTTCACAGCCAAATGCTGTGGGATCTCCCCTTGCTGGCACTAGTGCATCTAGATGGGGAACCCGGTTTGGAGCTGGGACACCTTGCTCTTCTGGAGGGACTTCTGTAGCTGGGATATCTCTCCTGATTCTCAACTGCTGCACGTGCGTGTGGGGCCAGCCCATTTCGAGTCTCCACCCATCCTAGCAATCTTCTTAGTTTTAGGACTTCTGTTCAGCTTGTCTTCAAATGGTTCACTAGGTTGAATATTCTATAATTTAATTGTAATTTTGATGTGATCCTGGGAGGAGGTAATCACAGCAGTTAGCTACTTTGCCATCTTGACTGGAAATCTCAACATTTTTGTTCTTTTTTTCTAAATATTCTATTTCTTTATTTTTAGAGAGAGGGGAAGTGAGGGAAAGAAATATTGATGTTCGAGAAAAACATCAAACAGTTTCCTCTCACACACCCCCAACCCGGGACCTGGCCACAATCCAGGCATGTGCACTGACCAGGAATTGAACCAGCAACCTTTCGGCTGGCAGACTGGCTCTCAACCCACTGAGCCATACCAGTCAGGGCAATAGCTTGTTCTAATTGCAGAATTACTTAGACATGATTATTGTTGAAAAATTAGAAAATACAGAAAAATATATATTAAAACATTAAAAAATTATTCATGACCCTGACACTGTGATCAGGGTGGTATGTAGTCATCAAGTCCCCAAACTGAAACATGCTGGCTTATAGCCTGTGTTTCACACACACATTAATCAATATTTTCCATGGTATTAAACATTCTCCTACATGGTAATTGTAATGGTCATCAAATATTTTCCCTTTGGGATATATTATAATTATCCAATCATGGTGGACATTTTAGGGTAATTTTATTCCAACTTTGTGATGACTATTTTTGCAGATCAAATTTTGTCTTTGGTGACTTTCTTAGGCTAAATCAGTAGAAGTGGAATTTTGTGTCAGAGCATACACACTTTAAAGCACTTGATTGGAATTCTCAGGTTGCCCTTTGAAAAGGTCATGCCAATTATGCTTTGACACCGGAATATGAGCGTTTATCTTCCTGCTTGCTACAAATGTTGTCCTTTTCTTTTAACTTGTCAATTTCATTGGTGCAACATTAATATTTTAATTTTCATTTCTTTCCTCTTTATTGAAGTTGGGATTTTTAAATGTGTTTGTGATCCTTTCATTTAATGCCAAACTCTGTGATTGTGATGAAGTGCACTGAGCATTTCAGGAATGAAGATGTCTTTGTAGCCTCAAGTGACCGATTGAAGGTAGTTTTTGCCAAGCTCTGTCCCTACTGGGAAGGAATGACGTAGATGCCTTTGAGTGGTAAATTGGAGGGGAGTTATTTCTTGGATTTAATGACCATTTTTCTCCCATATAGGTTCTTAAAGGTGGACAGGAAGCACCCACAAAACCCAAAGGTCGTCCCAAGAAGAACTCCATCCCCACCTCAGAAGAGATTGAAGCTGAAGAGAAGATGAACAGCCAGGCCCAGAGCCAGGAGAGCCTCACAGCCTTGCAGGGAGGGGAGGAGCTCTGTGATACGCAGGAATCGAAAGCCCGAGATGTCCCCTTGGAGGTGGCAGAGCCCCCAGGCCCACCGCAGGAGTTGTCGGCAGCCTCTTCTGAACCCCCACCATCAAGCTAAAATAAAATCCTTTGAAGGGAGAGGGAGACTGGGAGGAAGGGGAAGAGAGAAGGCAGGGGAATAGGGAGAGAACAACTTCTTAGGAAGCCTGGTAAACTAAGGGAGAAGGGGTTCACCTTTCTCCTTCCCTCCCACAGGTCTTGGTGGCATGGTCATCGGTCATTGTAAGCATTTGAGGGAGACTTCCTTGCCTTGGGCCTTTCTCTTCCTGAAAGGATGCTTTTGCCACAGGGTGCCCTGCATAAAGGGAGACAGTGCCTTGGAACTGCCTATCCTGGCAGGGGTGACGGCTGTGGGGGCTGGGCACGAGCCCCACCTGGCATGCTGGAGGATGGCCCGGGCTCTCTCCCTGCCAGCCTCTGGGCAGCCAGTCATCCAAGCAGAAACATAGGGAGGACTGGGCAGCTTGCCCAGGCTCCTTGCTGACTCAGCACTTATTTCTGTAGTTTTAAAAGAGAATTTAATGTTTTGGTTGTTGTGAGGGGGGTGGGTTGGTGAGGGCGGGCTGAAAGAGTTGGGGAAAGGGAGTTCTGAGTTACTACAATTGTTTCTGAATAAAGTTTGTTTGTTTGAAGATATGTGTGCCTTGGAACCCACTCTAAGATGGGCAGGTGACTTAAGAACCGATAAGCCTTGTTTTTCCTGCTTCATTAAGTTGCCATCCTTGAAGCTGCAATGCAGATATGTTAAGAAAACTTTTATTTTTTAATTAAAAATAAATCTTTTGAAATGGTTGGGTTTATCATTTCTTATGGGCAGTGCATTTAACTCGTACTGAATGTGTCTTCTGGAAACAGAGACCCAGACACAGAGCGCAGCTCCCTGGGCTTTCGTTTCCAGCCAGAGAAGAAAAGACTGGGCCCGATCCGCGGTGTCTCAATACAGAGAGCAACGGAAGACACACCGAGCCGCCTTTGGACGAGGAAGGAGCAGGGTGGCTCGGCCCTGCCGACCACCCCTCCCGCTGTTCGCCAGAGCGGCTCTGCTCTCGGGTACTGTACATTCTGGGCTCCCAGCTCCAAAAATGGTTTTACTCTTTTGGAAGAGGTAATCAATTTCTTTGCCTCAAAAATCAAACTCTATCAAAAGAAGTCTTGCTGTCCCTCCTGCCCCCTCTACCCTATGCCCTCTGGTGCCTGCAGGCAACCATTGTTACTGGTTTCTTGTTTACCTTTCTGTACTGAGCATACACTTGGATGACAGGCTCTGCAACTTCTAACGAAAGATTCAAGGATCACTTGGCTAGAGGTGCTCTGTGAGGTGCTCAGGCGTTTTAAATTCAGAATGCTGCCCCACTTTTCAGAAGACCAGGGAAGAAGCAGGTTCCAGACGGCCTATGGTGAGAAGGCTGACTCCGCATCTGCTTGTCACACAGCCTGTCGTGGTCGTCGTCCCTGGCACGCTCACTTGCGGTGTCCTGCAGGGCAGAGCACCCACCCTGCAGACGGCCCATTATGACAATAATTACATGGTCACTCTGCCAGTGGGGGCTCAGGAAGTATAAACTGACTTGAATGATGGCCTCAGCTAGGAAGCAGAACCTGTCACTAGTTCTGTAAAGCAAAGCATCTACTACTTTTCAAAGTGAAATAGGTCTGATCTTGTTTTCAATACCCTGGCCACCCGGTTGCGTCAATCAGCGGGACAATAGGACAGTGACTGCTGGGTCGACCTTGCTAAGGCAGTGCCTTCAGTGATTTTGCAGTTGAGATCAACAAAGAGAAAGCAGGTTTTTTTCCTTAACTCTCGTGAATAGACAAAGGAGGGAAGGATCTGGCCTTCGAGAACCAGTTTGTGCAGACCACACCCAGCTGTCCATGTGAGGTTCCTTTTATGGTGCATGCAGAATGCTGTCTTCTTCACCTCTAGCCCACTCTATGTACCATTTTATGATCCGCCTACCAGGTGCTGTCACAATGGGCCAAAGAGTGTACATGGTCGCCAGAGTCAGCGGGTGGGTCAGTGCCCAGTGAGTCTCACTCCTGAGGCATTGTTCTGTCCTACTCAGCCCCTCCTCCTGGCCCCCAGAGGCCTTTCGGCTGGATTCTGTTTTTCTGTGATGGTTTTCAGTCTCTTGTCCTGGACTTGTCTGAGTTACTGCGTAGTGATTGGCATTGCACAGATACGTGTGTGCACACAGTGTTCCCAAGCCTGGGTTCCAGGCACTGTGTCTGACTTCCAGCCCTCAGTCCTTGGTCTGTCATCTTTGGTATTGTTTACTGTCCCTTGGGTTTGAAAGGATTTCAGTGGAGGGTTTAAGACCTTGGATTAGCTTCTGTTTTGGAAGCCCTGAGCCCAAGGTCAAGTGCACTTATAAGCCTTGGGCCTCTCCTCCTGCCTCAGCTCTGTATCTTTGCCCTGTGACTCAGGATGGGTCAGGCTGGGCCTTTCAGAGGTCAGTGGGCACTGATTCAGTACCAGGCCCTGCTCCTTCCACCCCAGTCTTTCCCTTTTGCCTCCAGTTCCCAAGACTCAGGACAGGCACTCAGAAACCAATCCCACAGGTATTCTGTGAATTGTGGTGAATAGGTCATTCTATGCAGAGTCTCGAACAGGGTTGTCCAGGAGTTCCCTCTATGGAGCAGTTTCTCACTTTCTCGGCCTCTTTCTCAGCCCCTCAGAGTCATCTCTACCTTTTTTGGGCCTCACTACACAAAAGCATTTTCTCCTTTCTTTGACGTCCAGAATGGTGACCCCTGAGGGTTCAGGGCCTTATCTGACGGTCTGACCAGTTGCTACTTTTTGAAGTTTTCCAGAGGAAGGGAGCTGGCAAAGGGACTGACCCACTCCATGAGGAGTGGAGTACACTTTTAACAGGCCCTTTGAGCTGATGCTGCCCATTGCCTTGTGAAGCAGGCTGTTTCCCCCGGTTTTACAGGAAGCTCATGAGTCCGAAAGAGGTTGTCTTTCCCTGGATCAGAGTTAGAGCCGAAGCCCAGGGCCAGAGGCCTGCCGAGGACCATGGTCATTTGCAGCCTTCTCTCCTCCCACAGCCACAAGTCTGTGCCTTTTCAGGGGCTGCTGCTGCTGCTGCTGCTGGAAATGCTTTCAACAGCAGACTGCTCCCTGTAGTTCAAATCTGTCCTAACGCAGGGATGGGGGGGTGTTGCTTCGTGGGCAGCACCAGGTGAAGCAGCCAGGAATAGGGCCTCTGCTCCCCTCTCTCGTTAGAAAGTGAAAAACTCCTGGAGCAGGCGCTGGCCTCTCAGAAGGGGTCCAAGGGAGCTGACCAATGAGCCCGTGTTCCCGGTCACTGTGCCCTCTGATTTGTCTCTCTATGGTCCACAGAGGTTTGCAGAGCTTCAAACTGTTTGTTACCAAAGGGGCCTCATGCTATAAGCCCTGGGCCCTCAAACTACTCTGAACAAATCTATAAGAAACCGACCTTAAACAGACTGGTTTTAAATTTTTCTCAGAGAC
This sequence comes from Trachops cirrhosus, assembly GCA_028533065.1. Lineage (NCBI taxonomy): Eukaryota > Metazoa > Chordata > Mammalia > Chiroptera > Phyllostomidae > Trachops > Trachops cirrhosus. The sequence goes on along the minus strand of CM052546.1, from coordinate 45,377,195 downwards.
TGGTGAGTTCTAGAACAGTCTTAGAGAGGGGCTTTGGTACCTCTGTGACTGTCCCTTCCCCTCCACAGGTGCTTAGAGTTCCCCTGCCCGGGGCACCACCTGTGAACTTCATTCTACCCATAGTGCCCCACGCCCTGGCTCTGGCTGGGTCTGGAGCCAGGCTGCCAGGTAGGGGGCTCTTTCCTCAGTGGGCTGTGCTTCATCAGCCTGCTTACATGTTGTCCACTCAGCAGAAAATCAGCTGAGACTTCGCTGGACCGGATTGAAGACCATCCCAAAGGGCTCTCCCCAACATCTCTCCTGCCTGGGTCTGCCTCTAGGTGATTGCCTGATTCTCTGGCCATTTTCTGCAGGTGCTACCTAAGGCTTACCTCCCATCAAAACTGAGAACTCCATTGATGGGTGGGAACAATGACGGCTGAAATGTGCTTTGCACCAAAAGCGAACGTGTTCCTTGGGATTTTTGTGCACTGAATCACCTGTTTACCTCAAGCCTGGAGGAGCCGCTGCTATTCTGTGTCTGTGTCTGCCGACAGCCCCTCCATGCTCTTCTCAGTCGCCCTTCTGAGTGTGCCATCTTCCACCCAGAGAGTCTGCTTCCCCCTCCTTGGAGTCTCTCAGTCCTGCTCCTCGAGGCTGCGCCCCAGACTGCTCTGTGCCCACCTGTCCTTGTTCCTGCCTGCCTCGGCTCCCTTGTCCCTTCCCCCTCCCCACGTAAGCACTTGAGGCCACCTCTTCCTTAATCAGCCTTGCCTCTTATCCAGTCTGATCTCACCAATTCCTCTCCTTTGTCCTTGTCACCGTGGTCCTGCCTGCCCCATTTCCAAAGAGGACATGGATTCGTTTTGTTTTCCTGTTAGAGAGTAAACTCCTTGAGGCAGCTTCTTCATCCCCATTCCTTTTTCCGTGCTGCAGACTCCAAAGGCCCGTGGACAGACAGTTTGAGGCCCCAGATGCTCCTGGTCTCCTGCTGACATCTCCCTGGACGTCCAGAGGTTTTGTGCTCCCTCTGGATGTCCAGTACCGTGGGCACAGCCCGCTGCCATGCAGCCTTGAGGCCCCAACTTCCCTGGTCATCTATCACTGTTGGAACCACACTCATTGGCTGTGGGGCTGCGGGTTGCCAGCACCTTTCAGAGGCAAGAGGGAACACAGAGCTAAATTTCTTTGCCACCTGCAGAAACATTCCCATCACCCACAGGCAGGGATGCTGGGTCCATTTCCCCAGGGACAAGAGGGTGAGGGCAATGGGGAGCCCGTCCTTGAAGGCCCCCATGACCAAGGGTCAGTTCACCTCCATTTCGCTGACTCCCTTTGGGGAAAGGTATCGCCAAGAAGAGACCCTCAGAGAGTTTCCCTGAAGGGAATCGCGGGCAGCATTACAATAGCCAGCCCTGGAGGAAGACAAACACCCACAGAGGTGTTTGTCTGAGACAAAAGTTGAAACTCAAGTGCTCCCTGGCAGCGCACTGGCCGGGCATTCCACTGGGCTCGCCAGGCGATGCACGGAGGTGGCCGAAGGGAGGTGAGCTCATCCTAGAGAATGGCGGGAAGTTCGTAGCTGGAGTCAACTTTCACACCTCAGGATGGGCAGTGGCGTCCTTCCCACCAGCTGTGGAGGGAACTGGGAGAGACGGCAGTGACTGGAGAGCAGGGCCCCAAGCCGTCTGAGGTCAGAAGCTTCTGCCCTTACAAAGGGCCAAGTTAAAGAACAAATACAAATGACCCATGGACACGGACAACGGGGTGGGGATTGACTGTGGGAGTGGGGGTGGTTGGGGCAGGGGGGAACAATGGGGGAAAACTGAGACAACTTAATAGAAGAACAATAAAAAGAAAGAAAGAAAAAAGAATGCAGCCATAAGCAGGGTTCACCACAATTCAGGTCAACAGGTATTTCCGCAACACCTGTCCATGAGGCGCACTGTGCTAGTGCTAAGGCAGGGGGCGTGGTAATGTGCCCCCACCCTCAATAAGCTTGAATCTTCTTGGAGAAATGAGGTTTTTGCAGTATTTACACCTGCCCTCACCGGTGAGGTGGCGTTCTTTCAGGGCAAGGCAGGTGATTCATGGGATATCCATCCCGAGGCAGGTCCTCAGCAGACCAGGCCCGCTAAGAGAGGATGAGTGTCTGAGCGCCTTGTGCACCTGGAAGGGTGATTAACACTGGAACAACAGGTGTTTGCTGAATTCACCTGAATATGCCTTTAATCCCAGATTGCCACTCAAATCCTGGGTGGAGGATGGCTTGGGGAGGGCAGAAAGATCCTGGTAATACCACTCGTAATCTGGGTGTGGATCCCGGAGGGAAGGCGGTTGGGCACCAGCCCATTTTGGGCTCATTGCGTTCGCATCTGCCTCACCGGTGGGCAGTGGCTGTGGCGGCCTTCCCTGACTCCCCTCCCGACACCCGGCCTGCCCATTCCGCTCTGTTCTGAAGTGGCCTCTACCTGGCTGCCCTTCTGTCCGTCTCCAGTGAATCCCAGTCAGCAGTGGCCAGGAGGGGATGGCTGGACGCTGCTTGCCGAGGGGCTGCAGTAAATCACCATGACGGGCTCCTTTCATATCTGACCTCCTTTCTTTCCCAAAAGCTCTTCCCTTCTGTTTATTTTTGTAGCAGATTTATTAGACACACAGTTAAGTGCCCATTTAGCTCTGCAAACTGTCATCACGCCTGCTTTATGAATAAGGCCATTCACTGACAAAAACCTCTAAACGTGTTTTAAAGAGAAGGTGGAGGAACGAGGGAGAGGAGAGGAGGAGGAAACAGTGCCCGAGGTCAGTGAGGAGGCCAAGAACAACCGAAACCCAAGCACCGGCCTCTCCTAGAGCTCAAGAATGTAACAAGGGCCCTCAGAGTTGCCCTGAATCACCCTGTTCATCAAGACGTGTGTCATCTCTCCTGCAGGATGCTGGGGTCTAGAGTTCACTCCTTTGTCTCAGCTGCCTGAGGGTGTACTGCTGGGGCGGGCTGAGCCGGGGCTGTGCACCTGCTCAGCTCGGCTGCCAAGAACCTCAAGGCCTGTCAGGCTGAGTCCTTGCGCCTTGGGAACCCTCCTCCTGCTTCTGCCCGGGTTCCCCTCCTTCGGGTGGCATTTCTTCTCCAGCACCCAGCTCCTTGGACACACACACGGCCCCACCAAGAGTTTTGAGACCCCAGTGCCGTGTCTTTTTCTGCACTCTGATTTTACGCCAGCCCCACAATGGGGACTATTTGCATCATCTCATTTCACCACCTCCGCAGCCCTCTGAAGTAGGCACTGTTATCACCTCCACTCAGAGATGGGGAAGCTGAGAAAATGAGGTGGAGCAACTTGCACAGTCACCTAAGGGAGCTGGGCCAACGTTCTTCCCACCCCCAAACTGGGCCTGAGCGTACTTGTCCTTAGGAGGCTGAGCTGACCAAGCCTGATCTCAGGGCAAAGCACTGACGTGGACCGACCATGTGCCCCTCAGCTTCCCCTGCACATGCTTCTGCCCCTGCTCCCACACCGCTGTCACTGGCTTATGTCTCACAATGTGGGGTGCAGACAATGGACCTCAGCGCACCCCGAGTGTGAATGATCAAGCCCCCCATCCATCCACGCAGACCTGCAACAGTGCAGGCCCCTCACCTCTTTTATTGTGTGCATTCCGGGGTGTGGGGTGCGCTGTCATCTCTTTTTGCAGTGACCTTGGAAAGGGGTGTGAGAGCCAGGAGCAAACTCAGAGGGGGGGCATATCTGAAGCACAGTAACAGACCAGGGTCCTCACCATGGAGTGGCAAGCAGTGCCAGGGGGAATTGGTTTTTACCCCCTAGTGAGAGGGGCACAGATAGGAGCTTGTCAAACCCAGGCAGGAGTGCCTGGGATGCCGAGTCCTCTGAGCTGGCTCCGGATGCAGATGCTGCTTTCTCAGCGGTTCTTGGAGTTACCTCTGAAGTCTAAGCCAGCCTTGGAACCTGGGCTCTGGACCTGGAGTCTCATGCTTCTGCCCCGCTGAGGCCCTGGAGCTAGTTTTCCTCTTCCTGCTTCTCCCCCTCCTCTTCTTCTTCCCCTTGGTTTCTCTTTCAGCCACTTATTATTTTTTTATTTGCAGTTTGTGTTCAATGCAAATAAATGCCATTATAGGAGAAAGTGACTATAAATCAAAGCACAGTTACATGATACAATGTACAATTAAAACAGGTGCTCAGGCCCTGGCCAGGTAGCTCAGTTGGTTAGAGTGCCATCCCCTTACACCGAGGTTCTGGGTTCGATCCCTGGATGAGAATCAAGCAGTGAATGCAGAAATAAGTGGGACAAATCAATGTTCCTCTCTCTAAAATCAATAAATCAAAAATTTAAAAATAAACAGATGTTCAGCTTGTAAGTGTGAAGGAGTGTTCACCCACATATAGAAAGCTTGAGATGTGTTGGAGCTGGGTGTTTTCTGGTGCTTTCTAAGGATGGCAAATATTTGCTTTTGTTATCAAGGCTGCTGTGCTTCTCTGGACCCTGGAACACCAGCGTGGTTACAGCAAGCAAAGAATTCAATGGGTAAGTATTTCTCAAAAAGGCCTCTGCACGCAGAGGCAGCTGTTCCAGACCTACTTTCCAGAATCAACCAGGTTACAGACTATCGTATTCTAGTGGTTAAAGCACAGGTTGACATGCAGTGTGCTCCAAAGGCAGCTGGTTTTATTAATAAAGGTGGAAAATGTATTTACAGAAATAACATAAGAGAATGGTTACGAGCTCAATTCAGGTGCATTTCTAATGTTTGATATACCTTCTTTTGGCTTCTTTCAAGATTCACAAATAGGTGTTCAAAATGTATCTTTTAAACTTTTACATATTATTGTATATGTATGCTGAAATAAAAGGCACTAATTTAAAGTTACTTGAGGTCATAGTCTTGTGGCTGAAAGAATCAGACTCTCTTTTGGTGAATGGGAATATGTGAAGGGAAATGTCCAGCTTTTAACCTTTTCAGGATATAAACAAGATTTAATAATTATCCTTGGATTTTGGGTCACTTCCAACCCACCATTGCCTGCCCTGGCACGTGTCAGTTACTTTCAGCAAATCAAAAGCAAACCCTAAAGAAAACAATTTAGATCTGGAAATAGCAGGGAGGGCTTAACAATGGAAAAGTTTATCTAGAACCCATCAGCACTAGGTTAGTGCCCACGAAACAATGTTCAGAGGATTTACAACGGAACCGGAGGCTCCTTCCACTCTACAAATAAATGTCTAATGGTTTTATAGACGTACCGATTCGATGAGCTGAAGTGAAATATGCATCCATCCCACATTCCATTCCTCTATTCCGGGTCAGCAGTTTTCAACCAGTGTGCGGCAAGAGGCTCATTATTTAGCCGCAAGAATTTTAACACATGCAGTACCTGACTCTTTTCCCTTAGACTGACAAATTAAAAAAAAATGACAACAGCCAATGCAACAATAGCCTTCCAGTGAGAATGAATCAAAATTATACCTAGTTTTGTCAGGTTGGCAAAAAATATAACATACTTTTTGATGCGCCGTGAAATTTTAGTAATTAGTTTGTGTGCCATGAGATGAGAACGGTTGAAAGTCACTGCTCTAGATCAAGCGAAAAATCTTTCAGTTTTTCTTTTCCTTTTTAAAAAAATCCTTATCTGAGGATGTGCTTGCCGGGTTTTAGAGAGAGGGGAAAGGTGGGGGAGAGAGGGAGAGAAATATCTATCGGTTGCCTCTCCTGACACACCCGGACTGGGACGGAACACGCGATCTTTTGGTTTACTGCAGGACGCTCCAACCAACTGAGCCACACTGGCCCGTGCCGAAAGCTTTCCCTTTTGTTTCCAAGGTTGAGTGGTAGGCATCCCTATTTCCTAAGCCATATTTAATAAATTTACATCTCCCTTCTGTCTTGTATGAGAAATTACATTCGCCAGGTTTGGCATTGCCATCCACCATCCAGTGAAATCTTTCAGATGTTCTTCAAACCAGTCACATCTGGGATTCTCAGTATTTTCTGAATCATTTGTGTCAATAAAATTAAAGAGTAAAATTTAGTAGATTTGGTATGGAAATTGTGATGTTTGATTCCTTATAACTATTCCAGACTTTAAAAAATAGCTGCCTCAATTCTGGAAGATGAGGAATTATAGCTATTTTTCATCCAGAGCGAAGGACTTATGTCTGAACTTGAAGAGCTGGTATGTCCCTTAAGTCTCTTTCAATCTATAGGGTCCCTTTTCATCTCTTTCCTTCCCACTTGCAGTTTGTTTGTAAATTGGATGTATTGTTTCCATGAATGTTAAAGTGATTGAAATCAGGATGAACTCATGATTATTTTATCTTTTTTTAAAAAATGTTTCCTAGCTCTGCCTTTTGAAAATATATAAAAACAATGGTTAACCAACCCAAAGTCAGTGAAAACTCCTAGCACTTGGATGGTGGCCTCTAAATTCTATTTCCCACCAGAAGGAACAGGCTTCTTTGGAAGTGGCTCATCCTGGGTCTGGGGCAGGAATTGCACAAGTTTGGCTTGGAATGTCTTGTCCTGCCGGAAAGCACTGAAGCTATCGAACACCGCTAGGTCCTGTCAAAAGGACAAAGAGGACACAGGAGCTAACTTGAAGATGCTTCTGAAAGGATCAGTAAGAATCATAATTGCAACAGGTTGAAGTACATCAAATATTTTTAAATCCAAGTGTTAAGATTTAAAAAATAAATGTAATTTATCACCTTTGAATAGATGCTAGGAAACGAATTCATGATTTTAAAAACTGGTAAATAAATGGAAAACAAGCATTTACTCTCTATGAACTGTGCCTCCGAGCAACTAAGCAGTCATAGAAGATAGTAAGGGAATAAGGAATGATTGATTTAGGGCATCACCATTCAGAACCTTATTGAGTTAATGAAACTGGGCGAAGATTGCCAATGTATGCTAGCATCACAGAAAGAGACTAAGCCAGACATTATATATGTCCTTATAAAAGTACACACCTCTACCTGTGAAGGGGTCTTACCAAAAAAAAATCAAACTTAAACCTGATCAAGCTTCTACATCAAAATGTCAATTTACAGGATATAAAGGGACAGAGAACACGTTCAATAATGCTCTTGTGATGCAATGGGCAACATCCAACCAACCTTCCCAGTGACACTTCTATGTGGACTTTCTCACTTCGACCCCTAATGCACCCTTAGTGTCCTACCTCAACAGCCACACTGTGAATCCCAAAACTTCTCTAGCTTGAAAATGACTAATTCAAGCCTTTACTTTCTGATCACAGCTTTCAGTTCTTCCCCTCTTAATTCAACTATGTCCCCTACAACTATTCTGGGATGCCATTGGAACCTCCATTGTGTAGGTTTATTTTCTCACAAAATATTAGCTTTCTCCTTTTCAATCCTTATTCACCTTAGCTTTCACGCTCCATTAACAATCTGAACTTCCTCTCTATTTATCCTTTTGTCATTGCTATCTAGCAAAATCTCCAGTCCTGGGTGAAGTGAACTATCTACTTCCTGCCAGTCTGCAGAGGGCCCTGGGTGGCTGCAGGAGGAAACCCCATGGGAAACAAGATGGGTACGGCTATCTGTTCACACCCAGCCACCTCACCGATTCCTGCAACACTTTCTGGAAACCATCTTCCTTTTTCTAGACACATTTTATTCTGTCTGCAATGATGATTTCAAACTTTCTTCACTTGACTAACAGCAGATAATTTTGTCTCCACATTTCCTTAAAAAAAAAAAAAAAGGAAGTCATTTACGCTGGCTGGATGGCTCAGTTAGTTGAAGTGTAGTCCCATATACCAAGAGGATGTGGGTTCGATTCCTCGTCAGGACACATACCTAGGTTGTGGGTTCAATCCCTGATAGGGGTGCTTGGGGGAGGCAACCAATCAATGTTTCCCTCTCATATCTCTCTGTCTCTGTCTCTCCCTCTGTCTGTCTGTCTCTCTCTCTCTTTCCCCTCTTCCCTCCCTCTCTCCTCCCCCCTCTCTCCCCCTCCCTCTCTCTCTCCTCCTCCCCTTCTCTAAGCATATCCTAGGGTTAGGATTTTTAAAAAATGAAAAGAAGAAGCCATTAGATGGGACTCCTTCAACTCCCTGCAACCAAACCTACAGACACACACATCTGGACCCCACCACTCTTTCATCCCGGATGTTGCTGAAGAGGTGTCCCTACCCCAAGGAAGCAAAACCGCTTCCTTGACCTGTGTCTGGTGCCCCACCTCCAACTTTCAGAGACTTACATATAGAGCATTCCTTCTTGTTCCCTCTTCTTCAATCTCTGCATCTACTGTGTATTATTTTAAATAGCTTTATTGAGATATAATTGACATACAATAAACCTTACATATTTAAAGCTTATAATCTGACAAGTTTTGACATGCATATATACATGTAAAACCATTGTCACAATCAAGATGCTGAACATATCTATTAACTCAAAAGGTTTCTTCACACCCCTTCTGATCCTCTCCCCCAGCCTTTCCCTACACCTCTTCCCCAGGCAATCTCTGATCTGCCTTCTGTCACTGTAGATTTGTTTGTATTTTCTAAAGATTTATATAGATGGTACCACATGGTGTACTCTGCTTTTGTCTGCCTTCTTTCACTCAGCATAATTATTTTGAGATTCATCCATGTTGTGTATACATAATTCATTCATTTTTATTGTTGAGCAGTATCCCAATGTATGCAAAAACCAAAATGTGTTTACCCATTCACTGACTGATGGACATTTGGTTTGTTTCTAGTTTTGAGCCATTACAGATAAAGCTGATAAGAAATTAATGTACAAATCTTCATGTGCATGTCTGCCTTCTTTTCTCATGGGAACATACTTAGAAAAGGCTGGATCATAGGGCTGGTAGATTTAAGTTTTTAAAGAAACCATCAAACTGTTTTCCAAAGTGGATGTACCATTTTACACCCCCACCAGCACTGAGTGAGAGTCCTTGTTCCCCCACACTCTTGGCCACACTCGGGACGTTCACACTTTCTAATGTTAGGCATTCTAATAGCTGAGTCATGGTTTCTCACTGTGGTTTTACTAGTAGTGTGCATTTCCCTAGTGATTAATGACACTGAGCTTCTTTTCATGTGCTTATTTACTGCTTGTATATAAATATTTTTGGAGAATGTCTGTTCAAATCTTTTCTCCATTTTGAATTGGGTCGTTTGTTTTCCTACTGAGGTTTTCTTTTTTAGTTCTTTTTATCTTCTGCATACAAATCCATTATCAGGTATATTGTTGGCAAATATTTTTCCCCACTCTGTACCTTGTTTTTCTATTCTCTGATACTTTTGATAAGCAGAAGATTTGAATTTTGATAATGTCAAATTTATTGGTTTGTTCCTTTATAGATTTTTTTTGTGTCATATCTAAGAAGATTTTGCCTAACCCAAGGTCACAAAATTTTTCTCCTCTTTTCTTCTAGTAAGTTTATAGTTTTAAATTTTACATTTAGGTCTATGACCCATTTTTTATTGCTTTAATTTTTTATTTGTTTACTTACAAAAATTTCTAATTATAAATAATTTTTTAAAATTTATTGAGTTTATTGGAGTGACATTGGTTAATAAAATTGTGTAGGTTTCAAGGGTACAATTCTAAAATACATTATCTGTATATTGTATTGTGTGTTAATTTTTTTAAGAGATAGAGGAAGGGAGGGAGAGAGAGAGAGAAACATCAATCAGTCCCCTCTTGTATGTGCCTCAACTGGGGACTGAGCCTACAACCTAGGCATTTTCCCTGACGGGGAATCGGACCAGTGGTTTTTTGCTTTGCAGGACGATGCCCCACCAACTGAGCCACACTAGTCAGGGCGTATGCTAATTTTTGTATAAATGTGAGGAATAGTTGAAAGTTCATTATCTTTTTAACCCTTTCTCTCACTCTCACTTATGAGTAACTAGTTTTTCATAGCCATTTATTGAAAAGATCATCCTTATTCCACTAAAGCGCCTTTGTATTTTTTCTCAAAAGTCAGTTCTCCATATAGGGATCGCTCGATGGGCTAGAACTCAGTCATAGGCTACACCTGATTGTAAGGAGGTCTGGGAAATGCGGTCCAGCTGTGTGCTTGAGAACAAAAGGCAATGTGCTCGCTCAGTGGCTACCCAGTATCTGCCATGGACTGCCCTTGGAGTCACTAAATACTCTCCATTCTTCTTCACACAAATAGGATACACCCACTTCCTCAAAGAGAACAGCCCAAAATCTAATTCAGCCATTGCATACTGCTCCAATCCTTTATTTCTGACAGTCTTCTCTTTCAGACCCAGTTGAAGCTTCTTGTTCTATGGAAATCTGTGAAATAAAAAGATGCGTGGTCTGCTTGCTCCCCAACCTTCCACCATCCACACACCCCTAACAAAATATCATGGAAAGTGACTGAATAAGCTTAATAGGGTATCCTATCTACAAAAGACAGAATAGGAAACACAGCAACTGCTGGTTTATAGTGATTGTAAAAGCGTGCTGGGCAGGCATTATGGAATTTCCCTACTAACACAGGGGAGTAGAGAGAGAGGGATGTTCCTTGATTAGTCAATATTCTTTGGGAGAGACTTGCTTATCCATTGTCTTCTATAGCTCCTGAATCCAGCACTTAGTACTCAGGTTCTTCCATGTCCACTTAATGGATATTTTGGAGGATGCCTCCTTTGGGACTGAACAGCCTTAGTACCTCATACATGCTTATGTAAGTTTGGGGACCCATTGTTTGTTCTGATGGTTAAACAGTTAAAGACTTTTAAGCATGGGTTTGTGGTTTCTTTGGTAATGTATAGACTTAAAATTTACTTGGCTCCTCTTTTATTTGCTTCTAGTCAGTTCCATACACCAGTAACTATACCTCAATTTCTTTTCAAGCACAACTCTCAATGTTGATTTGCTTCTTTCTTCCTCGTGTATGTTATTTGTTCCTTTGAAGCTGGCTGAGTTAATAGGATTGGGTGAAAAGACCACAACACTTGATCTCTGCTGAAAGGTCAATTTTTTTTTCTGAGCTCACTTTTTTTTGGGGTAATACTTACCCAACACAGCCAACAGTAGCCAATACACACTAACCCTTGGACTCTTTCCAACCCTTACTTCTAGAGGTATATGTTCAGTGTCCGTGGGCCTGTCTTCCAAGTTATCACAGGCACTATTTTGATCAAATGTTTTGCCATTGCAAACACATTTCTTCCCCTTCATTGTCGGTTTTCTTGCTGCCTATTATCTCACTGCTAAGCCAATGTCACATATTTTAGTGGGGTTTTTTTTTGAGATGGCACGACTCTACCTCAAAGTATCAAATTTTGCACAAGTCAAAGCATGCTTACTGCTCTAAGAGACAACCCCCAAACTTTTGTCATTTAACACAATTAAATTTATGTTTTGCTCATGCAGTGGTCCAATGTGTATATTCCCAGTTAGGTAGTTCTGCTTTGTGGCTTTCCTGCAAGCTGAGCTTCAGGGACCTCATTTTAGCATCTCTGTTATTTCTCTTTTTTTAAGATTTTTATTTATTTATTCTTAGAGAGAGGAAAAGGGAGGGAGAAAGAGATGGCAAGAAACATCAATGTGAGAGAGAAGCATCAATTGGTTGCCTCTCGTATGCTCCCTGACCAGGGACCAAACTCATAGCCCAGGCATGTGCCTTGACTGGGAATTGAACTGGTGACCCTTTGCTTTCAGGATGGCACCCAACCCACTGAGTCACATGGGTCAGGGCAGCTCTGTTATTTCTTAATGTCTCTCCGAACCCTCTGCATCCAGCTAGCAGATGATGGACAGAGAACACAGCAGAAGTTCCAGGGCTAGAAACGGGATGCATCCCTCCACCTACAGTGTCTAGAGCTAAGTCACATGCCATATCTAATTGAAGGAAACCTGGAAAATGTAGTCTGTTTGTACTCCCAGGAAGAAGGAATGGGTTTGCTGAGCATCTGATCTGTCTCTGCCAAATCAAGGGTGATTTTCATAATGATTACAGCTATGAGAAAATAAGACTAAACTGTCCCTGATATTACAGTTCTCAGGGACCAGGTAGAGCAGAGGTGATTCTGTATTGGGCTGAAAGTTGGACTAGATTATCTTTGAGGCTACTTTCGGCTTCATGAAGAGAAGACGAAAAGTCAATTAATAAGCTACAGCCAAAAAGATAATTAGCATGTTCACAAATCATGGTCTCATTTGCCCTTTTATTCTAAGGTCAATTAGTCATATAAAGCAGGCTTTTGCTGTGATTGGCGGTGATGACAAATGTCTGGTGAGCCTGGCTAGATTAGTGAATTTCAGACGAACTTGAGGAAATGTGAATACACTTTTGTTTATTATCATCTGTAATCAGGCCAAAATATATACTTAACTGAATAATTGCCTCTGGGAAGGAAAATATAAACTAAAGCTCAGTAATTACATTTGCTAATTACCAGCCTTTGTCAAACCCTTACCCATAGCAGTAACTCCACCCAAGGAGTGAGAGTCTTTATACTAACCTGTAATCATGAAATGTCAGGGGGTTTCCCAAAAGATTATCTTTCCCTGCTCTGAGGATTCAAGGGGCTGTTCTTCTTCGGGGGGGGGGGTGCTTTATGGCAACAGCCCTCACCATGAACTCTTCCAGCAAACTTCCTCCGTCATGTGAAAACTTGGTCATTCATTGTTCAACCTTTCATTCAACCTACATTCAACCTTTAGGGGCACTAAAAATACTGTGAAAGGTGGACGTTCTTAGAAGGAATGGAAGTAGTGACTACCATTTTATAGTGTGTTACAGTATATGTATGTATATATAAAAGTTTATGTATGTGTTATATGTATATTATAAAGCACATTTATTTTCTGTTGTTCAACAGAAAATTGAGTTTTTAGTTGTATCGGGTGGTGTGTCAGTCACAAGTAAGATATAGGTCTTTCCTCAAGTTGGTCTTAGTCTAGGTAGAGGGATATAAGCATGTAAAAAACTGTGCTAGAAATCTCTACAAAGTACAATAGTGCACAAAGGACAAAGTGTTTATTTCCAGCTAGGGGATCGGGAGGCTGAGAACAGAGAAGTTTCATAGAAAGGGTAATGGTTTAGCTGAGCCATTCATCTTATCCAATTATCTGGGAGGCAGATAATATTCCCATCACTCAGATGAAGAAACTGAGGCTCAGCGAGGTCACATGACTTGTCCAAACAGAGTTGGGCCTTGAATTGGGGCTGCCTGCTCTCTCTGCTCCACTCTGCTTATACAAGCCATATATTGGTTACTAAGTTATACACACCTGGCAGAGTTTTGGAGCCCGATTTCACAGCTCAGCTGATGGTGCTGACTGTCATCCACCTTCAGTTCCCGCCTCACTGTCTCTTGAGGAGACAAGGCTCTGTGGGGGTGGCAGTGCTCATCCAGACAACCTCTTCACTGTCACTCGGGCTTCCTCCCCTCCCCTCCTTTAGGTTTCCATTCATGGGACTCAGCTTGGGTTCCACCTTCTCTATGAAGTCCTTCCCCCTCTCCCTGGCCCTACTGAGCCAGCTTCTGCTCTGACCTACCCTAGCACTGATTGAAATGGACTTGAATTGTTCTTCAGTTGATGACTCTTACTCTGTGTGCCCCCCTCTCCCAGGCTGAATGCCCCTCAGGCAGGGACCATCTTACAGTGTCCCTACCCCCAGAATCTGGGCCATGGCTGAGCCCATGCTCAGGCTCCCCCAAGTGATGTTTATGGGGTGAAGGTTTTATTTGGGAGATATAAAAGGCAATGTCCTTTTCTCCTCATGTTTTACAGTATCCTTACTTAGTAAAACACAAAGTTGATAGCCTACAACGAGTCCTTCAGCTGTGTGTATGTGCTCACATGCATATGTAAATCTTGTTGGTTTGTGAACTCCAAAAGTCTAGGATCCACAGCTCTAGTGAGTGGTCCCAAGTCTGAGGGATGTCAGAATCATTTGGGGCAAGAGAACATAGATTCCTGGGCCTTGTCTCAGAACTGAGGAACTAGAAAATGAGGGTCCAGACAATTGTGGGCCTGCAGATCATTTTGATCATGGGTAGCATTTAAATCCTCAAACAGGCAGCTTCAACCTGAGTCTCAGCTTCTCACCTTCCTCCCTGAACAACACGAGCTTCAGCACATGCTCCAGCTTCTCCACAAGCTACCAGACCTTGGGCTCTGTGCAGTCACCCAGCTACCAGGTCCAGCTGGCCAGCAGCACAGCCAGTGTCTATGCAGGCACTGGGGGCTCAGACCCCTGTATCTCAGTGTCCCAGTCCACCAGCATGTGGGACAGTTGGGGAACCAGGGGCCTCGCTGCAGGGATGGCCAGGGATCTAGTGGGCATAGGGGGAATCCAGAGCAAGAAGGAGACTATGTAATGCCTGATGACCACCTGGCTTCCTACCTGGAGAGGGTGAGAAGCCTGGAGACTGATAACTGGAGACTGGAGAGCAGAATCCAGGAACACTTAGAGAAGGGATCCCAGGTCAGAGACTGTGGACATTATTTCAAGACCATCAAGGACCTGAGGGCTCAGATCTTTGCAAATTCTGTGGACAATGCCCGCATCATTCTGCAGATTGACAATGCCCATCTTGCTACTGATAACTTCAGAGTCAAGTGTGAGACGGGGCTGGCCATGTGCCAGTTTGTGGAGAATGACATCAATGGGCTCTGAAAAATCATTGATGACATCAATACCACTTGGCTGTAGCTGGAGACAGAGATCAAGGCTGTCAAGGAGGAATTGCTCTTCTTGAAGAAGAACCACGAGGAGGAAGTAAATGGTGTAGAAAACCAGATGGCCAATTCTGGGTTGACTGTGGAGTTGGATGCCCCCAGATCTCAAGACCTCAGCAAAATCATGGCAGACACTTGGGCCCAGTATGATGAGCTGGCTCAGAAGAACTGTGGGGAGCTAGACAAGTACTGGTCCCATCAGAGTGAAGAGAGAGCCACAGTGGTCACCTCACAGACCACTAAGATAGGCACTGCTGAGATGACACTCACAGAGCTGAGACGTATGGTCCAGTCATTGGAGATTGATCTGGACTCAGTGAGGAATCTGAAGGTCAGTTTGGAAAACAGCCTGAAGGAGGTGGAGATGCACTATGCCATGCAGATGGAATGACTCAATGGGATTCTGCTGCACCTGGAGTCAGAGCTAGCCCAGACCTGGGGCAGAGGGGCCATGTTAGGCCTAAGAGTATGAGGCCCTGCTGAACATCAAGGTTAAGCTGGAGGCTGAAATTGCCACCTACCACAGCCTACTGGAAGAAAGGGAGGACTTCAATTTTGTTGACACCTGGACAAGAGCCGCTCCTTACAAACCATCCAAAAGACCATGACCCACAGGATTGTGGGTGACAGAGTGGTGTTTGAGGTCAACAACACCAAGTTTTGAGGCATTAAAGACAGCACAAGTGGAGCACCCTAGGGCAGGGCAGAAAGCCAATAAAAAGTTCATCAAAAGATTAAAAAAGATAAATAATGCCTCAAACAATTGGAAGGGTTTGGGTAGATAATGATGGAGGGAGGGAGGGAGAGAAGGAAGGACGGACAGAAAAAGGCCTTCAGAGCAAGAAAACTGGGAAAAGCTATGGCAGCTGAGAAGCAAGCTTCTGGAATGGCAAGTGGATCATGTGGGATAAATGACCCATAGAAGGAAGTAGTGTGGCTTCTGGTTAGAAAGGTAGGTGGTGGCCAAAGTGTGACAGATTTGAACCTTATACCCAAGGGAGAATGAGGTTAGAAAAGGGGAATTACTGAAATCCTAATATGCAACAATTATTGTCTTTGGGTGAATAAATAATGTCCTACTTAAGGATGCATTCTTTTTTTTTCTCACACAAGGACATGCTTACTGATTTCAGAGAGAGGAGAAGGGAGAGGGAGAGAGAAACATCTATGTGAGAGAGAAACATTGACTGGTTGACTCTCCTACACGCCCCAACTGGGGATCAAACCCACAACCTTTTGGTGTACAGAATGATGCTCCAACCAATTGAACCATGCAGCCAGAGCTTAAGTATGTATTATTTCAGTGAATGCAGATGCTGTTTGGGTTCATAAAATATAACTTGATATAAAATATTCCCTGATTATTAAGTAGCTTTTGGTTATATTTCTCATGATATGGGAAGCTATGAATTTTTATAACTAAAAGATTGAGAAGAGGGAATCCCTGGAGGCATTTGAGAAAAGTAATGGGTGCTGGGGGTGGACAGAGGAAGGGAGCTGTTGATGATGGCGACAGCAATGAGAAGATTGCCTGGAAGTCTCCAGGGTGAGGTAATGAGGACCTGCACGGAGGTGAAGAGCAGTGGGTTTAATGTCAGCACCACATTTTGTGGTCTGGCTGTGAGTCAGCAGCTCCTTGATCTTCGTACATGTCTGTCCTTCACAGACCCATCCAAGGCCCCATGTCTTTGCTCAGCTATAGTCCCCTGAGGCAGGGGATTTGCCTCCTGCTTCTCTTCATGCAGAGCAGCTGGTAATAAGGTTTTTGATGAATGTATCCTGCTAATGACGATCTTCCAACATAGCCCTTCTGGCTTAAAAAGATCCTCCTGAAAACAGAGATCTATTTCTCTGGATCAAATCCTAGTCCTGAATGAACGACGGCAAGAAAAATGAGCTAAAGAACAGCCTACTAATAACTCAGAGAGATCAGATTTAAAGAGGCGGCAATCCTTTAATCCCAGGTGCTGTAGCTTCTGCTGCAGACCCTGGAGTCCACATCACCACACAGAAGAGCCCCGGCCTAAGTCCATAGCCACCTGATCCCCAGAAGAGGCAGGGAACATTAGCTGTTCCCAAAGTGGGCATGATGGGTGGGCCCCTGGGGGTCAGGTACGGCTGGACATGCTGTAATTTTAGCCACAGCCTCCCTCTCTCTCTTCTGGGAGCAATTGGTGTGATCGAGATGCAGAGAACCCTAATCCTATCTTGGCACAGAGGCAGCCTGACATTTGCCAAGAATTTCTACCCAGAAATCCTGCTTTATAAATAGAGGAATCAGTACACAAGATTGTGGCAAGGGTCACTGAGGCATTTTGCATGGTGACAGAACAACGGAATTTCCAAGAGGAAGGGACATTCTGGCACCAGCTCTAGCCTTCCTGTCTCAGGCAAGACTGTATTGTGTTGTGGGCTCATCTGGCTTCTTTCTATATCACCTGCACTTCCATTTCAGTGGAAGAAAGTAGCATAGGGATACAAACTCTAAACAGGTTTTTACTGATCTCTAATGCACAAAGATCTTTGACCAATTGAAATTGTGTGTCTGGGTATACTAACTTATAAGTGTGCACTATGGATAACAGGGGTTATAAATGGATATTTAAATCAATTATGATATTGTGGAGTGGATATTAATTATTTGTGGTCATCCTGTAACTTTCAGTCCCTCCTCATATTTTGAAAACTCACCATTTTATCAATTCTTTCTCCCTGAGGAAGAAGTGAGAAAATTCCCAACCACAGACCTCTCCCAGCTATGGTACACTCATATGTTTTATATTCTGGCAATCAGCTACATCCTCCTGAGACTTGGATTCAGAAGTAAGAAATATGGAGAGATAACCACATATCAGTGACCAGTCTTCCAGCAGATGTGGTAGCAGAAGTCTCCAGATCTTAGGGAGTAGCAGTGGTGATGTTTCTGACTGTCAACTGTTATGAGACCAAGTGGTTGGACCTTGTTTTGAGCAGCTTACCTTCAAGGTCTGGCTCTCTTGGCCTCCAGGAGATTCAGTAAGTTACTTAGCATTCTTAACCCATTTTCTCAAAGTATCAGAATGGCTTTGGCCATTTGCATCTAAAGACCCTTGTAGATCACTGATTGGTACTTGGAATGGTTACCAACAATAGACCCTCAAGGAGATGGTGACATGGTTATTGGTCATCTGAAGAGGCAATGACCATTTAGTTAGTGTTGAAGGATGGGACTTCTGGTAGTCCCTGAGTGACAGTGATGAAACACTTACTGCAATTTCTTGCCTGACCTATCTACTCAAAATTTTGGTGGCCTCCATGGTGGAGGGCCTGAGGAATGCAAGTCTATGGGCTGAGCTTACTAATTATGACTGTGTTAGATAATTTAAAGAAAGAGAAAATTTGGCCCTGGCTGGTGTGGGTGTGGTTCAGCGGATTAAGTGCCAGCCTGTGAACTGAGAAGTCGTCAGTTCAATTCCTAGTCAGGGCACATGCCTGGGTTGTGGGCCAGGTCCCTGTTTGGATGTGTGTGAGAGGCAACTGTTTGGTTCTCACACAACGATGTTTCTCTCCCTTTGTCTCCTTTCCTTCCCCTCTCTAAAAATAAATTTTAAAAAAAGAAAGAATGGGAAAGTTTTTAGCTCATGAGACTATCTTGCAATCACATTGCTTCTATGCTATATCTTACAGCCATAGACCTGGTGTAGATGAAAATCAGACTCACAATGGGATGCTGAATTATAACATAAGTTGTGTTCATAGATTTAAGAGGGTTCTTATATGGAAGTTGGAACACTGACTGGGGGAAAATGAGACATGGAGATTTGGTATGGGGACATCTGAGAGCATCTCAATTCCCAAAGTCTCAGGAGGAGAAGTTCCTTTTCCTTTCTTCATTGAGGCTGATCCTGTCTTGACTGAACACCTGTAATGACCTTGTTCAAGGATGTTACCTTAGAGGTAGCATGTTGTTCTCAAGCACTATGTCAATCACCTCCCATTGCCATCAGACCTGTAACTAAAACCAGATCCTAGGATATGCCAGGGGGACAATTACAAAGTCAACCAGGGGGAAATGAAGCCTTGAATGACAAAAATAACAATGAGATGTAGCTCATTTATATGTTTAAAATTGGAAATATGCATGGTAATGGATGATAAGGGGCTGGATGAAGGCAGGGATAAAAATCAAATTTTGGATGGAGCAAACTCATTAATATGAATTCACTTAGTGGAGATTTTGGATTGAATGTGTGAGCTTAAATAGTTGGGGGTACTTTAATGGTCTCTCACTTAGTTGGTTAAAACTTAGTCTTAACAACGATCTATACAAAATGGAATCCAAGATGCTAGATGTTAGGAAAAAATATAGAGAGAATGAAATTCCAAGACTTCAAGAAGAAAAGGAAGGTTGGAGTGGATTATTTTATATGTGACCCACTCAAAAACTCTTAACTATATATTTTTAAAAAGATCTTATTTATTTATTTTTAGAGAGAGGGGAAGGAAGGGAGAAAGAGAAGGAGAGAAACATCAGTGTGTGGTTGCCTCTCACATGGCCCCAACTGGGAACCTGGCCTGCAACCCAGGCATGTGCCCTGACTGGGAATTGAGCTGGCAACCCTTTGGCTTGCAACCCTCACTCAATCCACTGAGCTATAGCAGCCAGGGCCCTTAACTATATTCTTGAAAGAGCCTAGAGACACTCCATTCTCTATGGCCCTGAGACAGAACATTAGTAAAGGGAGCACAAATGGATTATTGTATTATAGCTGCTGGTTTCTGTAGGCTGCGGATACATGTGGAAGATGTTACCATTGAAACAATCTCTCTGATTGAATGAGGATTATGGGAAATTATGGTGGCAGAGGTCGAGAGTAGAATTTAGCCAACATGAATCAAGGCAATCCTGGCATACACACTAGTCAAGATTCAGGAGGATAACAAAGACTTTGACTTCTAGCTAAGATGGAAGAGCAGGAACCAGATTTACCCTCCCACCTGAATTATCTAAAAAGGAAGACAAAATATAAGAAACAATGGTTTGAAAAATTGAAAATCAGGTAATAAAGGAAAGTTATCCTTAAGAAATAAGAAACAAATACAAGGACCTTCATGTAGATACCAGTTTACGTCCTGAAGAGAGTTTCTGGGGAACTTTCCCTCGGTGCAGAGAAAAAGACCTGGGTAGAATTTTATATGGCTCCTGAGTTGAAAAGACAAAACTAAAAGTGTAGGGAAACAAGATGATTAGAATTTGCAAAGCAAAGCACCAAGAGGAAGGACTTGCATGGAAAAAAAGAGCTGTGCAGATCTTCAGAGGACCCCCTCTGTATCTAAACCAGAGTGAAGGTTAGTGAATGCATGGGAGGAAACTACTCAAAACCAGGGAAAGAACCAGGGACATGAAGACTGTTTGGAGTTCACACATGGCTGAGAATAGTTCCTGTTCTCACCTGCTAGAGTAGAAAACTTCATAACTCATGAAACATTAGATAGAATATTCAGAAGGGTTTTGCTTCAGTAGTGGGGAAGATTTAATCCTAAATGCCAGTCTGGTGTCAACAAACTCAACATAAAAGCAAGACTTGAGAGGATCAGACTATTTCCAAATAATTTAACTGGATTCTAAAAACAAAGCTACAAAATATTTATAGGAAAGTAAAAATATTCAGCACTAAACATTGTAAAATATACAATGTCTCATATCCAATAAAAACTTATTAGTAGGTAAAGAGGCAGGAAAATGTGATCTGTAATGAGGAAAAGAAAATTAATCAATAAAACTAACTAGAACTGATAAAAATGATGGAATTAGAAAATAAGGCTATTAAAACAGTTGTTATGACAGTTATAATATCTGACATAAAAATTTATTGGATCAGGTTAACAGTAGATTAGACATTGCAGAACAAAAATTAGTAAACTTTTAAACATGGCAATAAAAACTATTCAAAAAACATTTAGAGAAAAAGATTGAAAAAACCACACAGAGTATTAATGAACTGTAGGAAAATTTCAAGTAGCATAATGTACATGTAATTAGAGTCCCAGAAGAAAAAGCACTGGGTGGCAGAAAAAATATGTAAGGAAATACTGGCTGGAAATTTTCCAAATTTGATGAAAACTTTTCAGTCCACAAACACAGCAAGTTCAACAAATCCTAAACACAAGAAGCATGAAGAAAACTACATCAAGGCATTTAACAGTTAATCACTTAAAATGTGATAAATAGAAAACCTTAAAAGTAACCCAAAAACATCAGTATGTACAGAAGAACAAAGATAAAAACTACTGCAAATTTCTTGTTGTAAACAATGCAAACCAAAGACAGTGGAGCAAAGTCATCGAAATAATGAAAGAAAGAAAAAAAACGACTTTCAACCTATAATGTTACACCCAACAAAAAGAAGGGGAAATAGACTTTCAGACATCCAAAGCTAAACAAATTTATCACCAGGAAACATACCCTACAATAAATGTTAAGAAAGTTCTTCAGACAGAGGAAAAATGAAACCTGGTGGAAATCAGAATCTACAAGAAAAAATGAAGAGCATTTTTGTTCTTCAAATGGTAACTATATGGGTCAATAAAAAGTATTTTTTATTATTTAAACCTCTTCAAAAGAAAATTGGCAGTCCAAAAATTAAAAACAATGTAGTACAGAATTTATAGCATGTGTATAAATAAAAGTTTGAACACACCAGATAAAAATGTGAATCTATAGCCCTGGCTGGTGTGGCTCAGTGGCTTGAGCACCGGTCTGCAAAATGAAAGGTCACTGGTTCGATTCCCAGTCATGCCTGGGTTGCAGGCCAGGTCCCCAGTTGAGGGTGTGTGAGAGGCAACCAATCAATCCATGTATCTTTCGCACATCTATGTTTCTCTTCTTCTCTTTCTCCCTCCCTTCCTCTCTCTCTAAAAATAAATAAAATCTTTTTTTTAAAGCCATTGCTTTTAAAATAATTTTTTAAAAATGTGAATCCATACAAATGATTAAAGAGGACTGAAAATGTTAAATTTATAAATAAATATTAAAGACTTCTTTCTTATTTTAAACACCTTTTAGAAAGTAACTGATAATTTAAGAAAAACAATAGCAATGCATTGTGAAATTTACAACATAAAAAGAGGAAAAAAGTATGACAACATTAGCACAAAACCAAGAAGAGAGCAATGGAAGTGTATTGTTGTAAGGTTCTCATACTTTATGTAAAATAGTATGATAATATTTGAAGGTAGACTGTAGTGATTTAAAAACGTATAGTGCAAACTTTAGAGCAAACTCTAAAATAGCTAATAAATCATTTTATATCTATGCAGATGCGTAACTATAAATTATATAGATATCTCCATATATCTGTCTGTCTATATTATAGTTAAGAAATCATTATATATCTATATATTTATATATAGATGTCAACATATATCTATATCTAGCTATCTCTATGTAGCATTTTTCACAGAACTAGAACAAATAATCTAAAAATTTACACGGAATCACAAAAGACCTTGAATAGCCACAGCATTCTTGAAAAAGAAGAACAAAGTTAAAGGTATCAAACTACATACTACAAGCCCATAGTAACTAAAACAGCATGGTTCTGGCATAAAAACAAACACAAAAATCAATGGAATGGAATAGAGAGCCCAGAACTAAACCCATGCTTATATGCTCTTGAATCTATGACAAAGGAAGCAAGAATATACGATGGGGTAGAGACAGTGTATTCAATAACTGGTGTACAGCACAGTGATTAGATAATCATATACTTTATTTGCAGTGATCTCCCTGATATTTCAAGTACCCACCTGATGCCACACATAGTTGTTACAATATTATTGACTACCGTATTTTGCTGTGTATAATGCACAGTTTTTGCCCAAATTTTTAAGGGAAAGATAAAGGTTGCATTATACATGGGTAGTACTAATTTTGTATCTATATAAATGTTTTTAATTCTTTTATTTATGCTTATGTGTTAAAAGTATAACTCTAGAAAGCAATAACAATATCTGTATGCAAAACAATACCCTGGAATATGATAATTGGTTCTATTTCTAAATATAAATAAGTAAAAATTGAATTAAAAAATTAAAATGAAAGATTTTTTTTCCTGAAAGTTTGGGCCAGAAACATGGGTGTGCATTATACATGGGAAAATACGGTATATTCCCTGTGCTGTACTTTACACCGCCATGACTGTTTTATAACTACGAATTTGTTCTTAATTCTTTCACCTTTTCTACCCAGTTCCCACCACCCCTGCCCTCTGGCAACAACCATCTGTATCCATGAGTCTGTCTCTTTTTTTTCTTTTGATTTAATCTTTATTGTACTTTTTTTCCCATCACCATTTAGTGCCCTTACATTCCCCTCCCCCAGCAATCCCCACACTGTTGTCCATGTCCATGAGTCATTTTCCTTTTTAGCTCAATCCTGCCATCCCCTAACTGTCTCCTGCACCACCCCCCACGACTGTCATCCTGCTCTCCATCTATGATTCTGTCTCTGTTTGAGTCTTTCTGTTTTGTTTGTTCATTTATTTTGTTCTTTAGATTTCACATATAAGTGAAATTGTATGGTATTTGTCTTTCTCTAAATGACTTTTTTCACTTCACATAATACCCTCTAGTTCCATCCATGCTATCACAAATGGTAATATTTCATTCTTTTTTATGAATGAGAAGTATCTCATTGCATATATGTACCACAGCTTCTTTGTCCAATTGTCTATTGATGGACATTGGGGTTACCTCCATATCTTGGGTATTGTAAATAACGCTGCAATAAATATAGGGGTGCATATATTCTTTCAAATTAGTGTTTTGGGTTTCTTTGGATATATACCCAGAAGTGGAATTGCTAGATCATGGGTAGTTTTATGTTTAATTTTTTGAGGAATCGCCATACTGTTTTCCATAGTGGCTGCACCAATCTGCATTCCCACCAACAATGCACAAGAAGACCTACTATTCTAAGGAAGAAGTCAACTAAGGTGCTGGAGTGTGATCTAGAATCCCTGAAGCAGATCTACTCTGCTAAGACTTGAATTCAGAAGCAAGACATAAGAGAAGGTGGCTACACATGAGGGATCGTTATCCAGAAAGCATCCTCGGTAAAGATAGCTAATTCTTCACTGGTGGTTGTGGCAGAATTTCTGGAATCTGGTTTCAGGAATTGTAAGGCAGCATCTGTAGAGATGTTTTTGCTAGAGAAGCCCTTGAGTGTGGTTGTTGCCCAGCCTCACACATTCTGTCTCTCTGGTTTTCTTGGGAATTCAGTGAGCTCATAATACCATTTAATAATTGCACACATTCTCTTTTTTTAATAAGCCAACTGTGTGGATCTTGTTGTTTGCAAACACAAACCCTGACAAATCCACTGAAATGCATTTTAAACAAGCCCTTCAGTGCAACTAGAGTTCTGTGCCTTCCACAGTAAGGAAAAACAGAGAAACATTTCCAGAATACAAATGCGTGGCAGGGTTTCAGAGTTCCACAGATACGGAACACAAATTTTCTAGCCATCTCTATAAACAGCGCTTAGAGGGAGAACAGACATTCACTGAGACTCTCCACCACTGAAGAGAGACACCAGACATAATAATTCTTTAGTCAGATATGTGTGGCTGGCACACACTTTCTCCTAGCCTGTGGCTTGCTTATTCATTCTCTAGACGGTATCTTTTGTTGAGTAGACATTTTAAATTTTGATGAAGTCTGAATTTCAAATATTTGTTGTATGGTTACTGCTTTCTGAATCTTGCTAAGGAAATCTTTACCCATCTTTCAGTCATGAGGATATTCCCTTAAGTTTTCCCCTTTCAACTTTACGATTTTAGCTTTTATGTTTAGGGTTATGAACAATTCTGAATGAATCATTGTGTGATGAGTAGCAGGAGTGCATTACTTTCCATATAGGCAAAGAGTTGTTCCAGCGTTGCTTGTCAAGAAGACTTTCTTTTCTTTTGGGTGGCTTTAGAATCTTTTTGAAAATCAAGTAACCATGTAAATGCAGGTCTATATCAGGGCTCTCTATATGGTTTTGGGTTTCTACTTGCTTATCCTTATGCCAGTAGCACACCGTCTTGATTATTACAGTTTATAATAAATTGGCAAGCCAGATCATTTGCCTTTTGACTTTATTGCTCTTTTTAAAATGTGATTTTAAAATTGACATATAGCAAACAGGACTTTTTAATATTGTATGGTTCTATTAATTTTAACACATATGTAAATATATGTAGTCATCACCATGCTCAGAATCTGAACAGTTTCACCCTTTCCCTACTCCTAATCCCTGGCAACCACTAATCCATTCGTTGTTATTATAGCTTTATTTTTTTAGAATATATATAAATGGAGTCATACAATGTGCAAACTTTTCACAGTGGTTTTTTTCACTGAGTTAAATGCCTTTGATATTTAACCAAGTTGTTGCATGTAGATATGGCATTCCTTTCATTTGTTGGCTAATATTTCATCTTATGAATGTATTATAGTTTGTTTATCCATTCACTTGTTGAAGAATACTTGGATTGTTTCCATATTTTGGCAACTATAGAGCTGCTATAAACATTCATGTATGCGTTTTAGTATAAACACATTTTCATTTTTCTAGGGTTGTTCTTTAATATGAGTGTTTTTGATATGCCAGGTCTATCGCATTACCACATTAATTTTAGAAACAGCTTGTCAGTTTATATAAAGCCCTGCATAGATTCTGATTAAGATTGCACTGAATCTCAGATGGAAAAACCCGCATCAGACAGGCAACCTCGGCATCATCACTCAAGCATTAGACAGGACAACTCCGATCAGGAGCCGGTTTACTAGGCACCCTGTCCCATTGTCTCCGAGTCGCCTGGCAAGAATTTGCCTAACACAGGTGCTCTGCTCCTACCCAACGACCTGCAAACTGCTTACACTGCAGAATGCATGAGTTCAGTTTCCTCTACTAATTACTTTATTTTATTTAGGGAATAAAGGGAAGGGAAGGCTTTGTTTCCTAGGAAAGAAATTTCATGTTGGGAGAAAATAAAAATAGGTACTATGTAGTGAGCACCAGTCATCTGCCAGATGCTTTGTATACATTATGATACTAACACAACCCTATGAGAAATGTTAGCATTCCCATTTTACAGATGAAGAAAGTAAAGCTTAGTTAAATTAAATAACTTGATAAATCATATTAACATATTGGACACAGTTAAGATTTGAACTCAGGTATGGCTACCTTAAAATTCCATGGTCTTTCCACTACACTACATTTTCTCTGTCCTGTTCCCCCACAAAAAATGATGACAAAGGAGATGGAAAATGATTCTGGACTCAAGAGGTTTTCTGAAGAATATTTGGCTTCTGATCAAGATGGCAGCACAGATAAATGCAGTACTCACTTCCTCCTACAACCACATCAAAATACAACTACACTACAAAACAACAATCATTCAGAAGTACTTGAAATCTAGCTGAACGTAAATCCTACAACTGCAGATATAAAGAAGAGGCCCCATCAAGACTGGTAGGAGGAGTAGAGATGCAGAAGGGCTTGTCCCACATCCATGTGTGGCAAATAGAAATCAGGAGGATTCTCAGCTGTGGAGGTCCCGCATGAAGAGTGAGGGGCCCCATCCCCACAACAGAGCCTGCAGCCCAGTGTTCCAGTGCCAGGAAAAGAAGTTTCCATAACTTCTGGCTATAAAAACCAGTGAGGATTGTGACTGAGTAAGTCTGGAGTCCCAAGCGTTCCTCTTGAAGTGTCTGCATCCACAGACTTACTCAGACTGGCTCTGAGTTCCAGCAATGGGGCAGGAGATTGAAAGACACCAGGAATTCAGGGAGGAACTGAAATGTCTGGCATCAGGGCTAGAGCTGGGGTGGGGGCAGCTTTCTTCTAGACAGAATTGCTGGCAGAAGCCATTGTTCCTTTTCTGAGCCCTCCGCCCATAGAGCTGGCAGGTGATGAGTCTCTATCAACCTGGAGACCCTGTTCCACCCAACTCGTGGGCTCACACAAACTCTTTCCCACGACTTTTCCATACAATCAGCCTATCTTGGCTCATGCTTTCCTAAAATCTCTCAAACAAGAAGCATCTGGCCTCAGCATGCCCTATTCCTCTCACTAAGTGACCGCAGGCCTGGCACTAGTGGCAGTCAGTCAGCTTTGGTTCACAGCTTGGCCTCTCCTGGGCACCTCAAAGCCCAGCACAAGCATCAGCCATCTGCAGATTGTTTTGTAGCTCATGCAGTTAGGCCCTGGGCAGAACACAAATGGTGGCTGACATTAGTCTTACCTCCCAGGAGTCCCCAGAGCCAGTGCACCCAATGGATAAGATCACCCAGTGGATAGATTCAGACCACATCAAAGCACCACCACCCAACTGTAGGGAAATATTTCGAGTGGTGTGGTCCCCACTCGGAAGGGCCAGGGGCGAGCGAAGTCCAGGCACACAAGAGCCATGCCTACGGATAGGTTCTCCCGTGGGGAATCAGGCCTGCATTGTACCTAGGCTGCTATGAGACTTGCTTTTGCTAAAACTCCCTCACCCTGAATTGAGGCAGCAAGTGCTTACTGTAACTTCCTAAAATCTGAGCTAAAACTCCCAAGTATGGAGTGTAACTAGTTCAATCACTTTTCCCCTTGATCTGTAACATCCTTCTCTTTAAAGTAATTAGCAACATTCTTTCCTTTGTTATCTGTAAAAGGTAATCACCTACAGCGAACCTGTGCACAGTAAATGAGGACCATCCTTGATATAATGTACCCAGAAAAGTAATAAAAGCTTGTTCAGGCAGGGGTCCATCCCTCTCTCTCACTTAGAGAGTGGCCTTGCTGTCCCTTTTTCTCCACAGGACTTCTGTAGTCCGTGTGAATTTATTCATCGCGGCCACAACACACGGATCCTGCCGGCCAGGATCCACATCACCCGACTACCTCCACAAGTTCACCCACTCAAGGGGTGAACTTTCCTTTTTTAAAAAATCCTGATTATCATTAACAAGATATTGACATTTATATACTAAAGATACGGAACATTTCCATCACTACCAAGATCCCTCTGTTGCCTTTTTTATTACTTATTTTATTTTATTTTTTTATTGTTGTTCAAGTCGTTTTCTACCTTTTCCCCCCACCCCAGCCCAACACCCCAGCTCTCCCTGCCTCCCTCCCATTTCCACCCCCCTCCCTCATTATTGTCCATGTGTCCTTTATAATTGTTCCTGTAAACCCTTCACTATTTCCCCCTGAAATTCCCTCCCTGCTCCCCTCTGGTCACTGTCAGCCTGTTCTCAATTTCAGTGTCTTTGGTTATATTTTCCTTGTTTGTTTGTTTTGTTGATTAGTTCCTGTTAAAGGTGAGATCATACGGTGTTTGTCTTTCACCGCTTGGCTTATTTCGCTTAGCATAATGCTCTCCAGTTCCATCCATGCTGTTGCGAAGGATAGAAGCTCCTTCTTTCTTTCTGCTGCATAGAATTCCATTGTGTAAATGTATCAGAGTTTTTTGATCCATTCATTTACTAATGGGCACCTAGGTTGCTTCCAGCACTTGGCTATTGTAAATTGTGCTGCTATGAACATTGGAGTGCATAGATTCTTTTGGATTGGTGTTTCAGGATTCTTAGGATATAATCCTAGCAGTGGAATTGCAGGGTCAAAAGGCAGTTCCATTTTTAGTTTTCTGAGGAAATTCCATACTGTTTTCCATAGTGGTTGCACTAGTCTGCAATCCCACCAACAGTGCACTAGGGTTCCCTTTTCTCCACAACCTCTCCAACACTTGTTGTTTGTTGCTTTGTTTATGATGGCCATTCTGACAGGTGTGAGGTGGTATCTCATTGTGGTTTTAATTTTCATCTCTCCAATAGCCCTCATGTTGCCTTTTTATAGCCATATCCTCTTCTCTCCAGCCCTCACCTCCATGCTTAACTCCTGGCGACCAATAATTTGTTTTCTGTTTCTCCGATTTTGCCACTTCAACAATGTTCAACGATGGAACCATACAGTAGGTAAAATTTGGGGGTTGACTTTTTTCATTCAGCATATTTCTCTGGAGATTCACATGGGTTGTGGTGTGTATCAATATTTCTTTTCTGTTGCATGATTATTACATGGTATGAATGCACTACATTTTGCTTATCCAGTCACCTGTTGAGGGGCATCTAGGTTGTTTGTTGTTTTGGGTTATTATAAATAAAGCTGCAGTAAACATTGGTGACCAGGTTTTGTATAAATGCAAGTCTTCATTCCATTAGTAATGCCCAGGGGTGCAATTACTGGGTCATATGGTAATTGCAAGATGGTTTCTTTCCCCCCCAGCTTTATTGAGCTATTATTGACCTGAAACATATTATGACTATCTAACTAAGTTTAAGATTAACAACATGATACAAGTGTATGTTGTACGATGATTACCACAGTAAGGTTAGCTATCCCCTCCATCCTCTCACATATTTTTTTGAGAGTAGATTTAAAATCAAATCTCTTTAGGTTCAAGTAGAGATAGTATTGTTAATTATAGTCACCATGCTGTTCAAATTATTCATCTTACAGCTGAAAGTTTGTATTTTTGACCAAAACCTCCCCACTTCCCCCACCCTACCCCAGTCCCTGGTAACCACCATTCTACTCTGTTTTTATGAGTTTGGCTTGTTTAGATTTTGCATATATGTGAGAATATATACTGTTTTTCTCTGCATGACTTATTTCATGTAGCATAATGCCCTCAGGATTTATCAGTGTTGTCACAAAAGCCAGAATTTCCTTCTTTTTATGGCTGAGTGATATTTCATTACACACACTTATGTATGCATATTCTTTAGCTATTCATATACCAATGGATGCTTAGGTTATTTCTCTCTTGGCTCTTGTGATTAATACTGCAATTAACTTGAGGAAACAGATGTTTCTTTGAGATAGCAATTTAATTTCCCTCAGATATATACACAGAAGAGGATTGGCTGGATCATATGGCCATTCTAATTTGAATTCTTTGAGGAACCTCCCTACTGTTTTCCATAGTAGCTGCACCAACATGCATTCCCAGCAAGAGCGCACAAGTTCCCTTTTCTCCACATTCTCGCAACACTCATCTCTTGTCTTCTGGATGATAACCACCCTAACAAGTATGAGGTGGTTATGATTTGCATTTCCCTGATGATTAGTGAGGTCAAGCATCTTTTCATGTACCCATTGACTGTTTGAATGTCTTCTTTGGAAAAATGTCTATTCAAGTCCTTTGCCCATTTTTAATTGGTTTATTTGTTTCTTTGCTATTGAGGCGCATAAGTTTTTCATATGTTTTGTATATTAACCCCTTATCAGATATATGATTTGCAAATATTTTATCTAGACTATGGGTTGCCTTTTTATTTTGTTGATTGTTTCTTTTGCTGTGCAGAAGCTTTTCTGTTTGATGTAGTCCCACTTGTTGATATTTGCTTTTGTGGCTTGTGCTTTTGGTATCATATAAAAAAATCATTACTAAGACCAATGTCAAGAAACTTTGTTCCTATGTTTTTTTCTAGGAGCTTTATAGTTTTGGGTCTTACATTTAAGTTTTTAATCAATTTCAAGCTAATTTTTGTCAGTGGTGTAGTATAGGGGTCCAACTTCATTCTTTTGTGAATATCCAGTTTTCCCAACACCATTTTTGAAGAGACTGTCCTTTTACCATCCTATATTCTTGACTCATTTGTCAAATATGTGCAGGCTCATTTCTGAGCTCTCAATCCTGTTCCACTGGTTGAGGTGTCTATTTTTATGCCAAGCCTATACTGTTCTGATTACTATATCTTTGTAACATAGTTTGAAATCAGAGGTTGTGACGCCTCTAGTTTTGTTCCTTTTACTCAAGATTGCTTTGGCTATTTAGGGTCTTTTGTGGTTCCATAAACATTTTTGGATTGTTTTTTCTGTTTCTTCAAAAAATGCCATTGGAAATTTGATAAGGATTGCATCAAATCTATAGATGGCTTTGGGTAACATGGACATTTTAACAATATTAATTCTTCTGATTCGTGAACATGAGATATCTTTCCATTTATTTGTGTTTTCCTCAATTTTCTTTCATCAAACTTTTGTAGTTTTAATTGTACAGATCTTTCACTTCCTTGGTTAAATCTATTTCTGAGTATTTTATTATTTTTTATGATACTGTGAATGGGATTGTTTTATTTCCTTTTCAGATAGGTTATTGTTAGTTGCAGAAACACAACTGATTTTGTATATTGATTTTGTATAAGCAACTTTACTGAACTTGTTTATTAGTTCCCACAGTTTTTTAAGGTGAAGTATTTAGGATTAAAATCATTTTTAATCTTTTTTTAATGTAGGTGTTTATCACCATAAATTTCCCTTTGAGAACCACTTTTGCTGCATCCCATATGTTTTGGAATGTTATGTTTTAATTTTTTTTTAAAGATTTTATTTATTTATCTTCAGAGGGGAAGGGAAGGAGAGAGGGAGAGAAATATCAATGTATGGTTGCTTCCTGTGCATTCCCTACTGGGAACTGGCCTGCAACCCAGGCATGTGCCCTGACTGGGAATCGAACCGTGATCTCTTGGTTCACAGGCCCGCACTTAATCCACTAAGCTACACCAGCCA
>CM052546.1:45318785-45345816 GCA_028533065.1 Trachops cirrhosus | reverse complement strand
ATGTTTTAATTTTTGTTTGAAGATTTTTTTGTATTTCCTTTTTGATTTCACCTTTAACCCATTTGTCATTTGAAGTATGTTGTTTAATTTCCACATATTTGTGAATTTACCCGTTTTCCTCCTTGTGATTTCTAGTTTCAAACCATTGTGGTCAGAAAAGAGACTTGATATAATTTTAATCTTCTTCCATTTTCTGAGGCTTGTTTTGTGATCTGACATATGTTCTATCCTGGATAATATTCCACGTTTGCTTGAGAAGAGTGTGTATCATACTGTTGGGTAGAATTTTCTGTTCATGTCTGTTAGGTCCACTTGGCCTAAGGTACAGTTCAAGTCCAATGTTTCCTTATTGATCTCCTGTCTGGATGATCTATCCATTGTTGAAAGTGAGGTAGTGAACCCCCTGCTACTATTGCATGTTGTCTATTTCTCCCTTCAGCTTTGTTAGTATTTGCTTAACATGTTTATGTACTCCAATGTTGGCTGCACATGTACAGGAGTGGGCAGAAGTATGTTTACACTTGTCCATATGGAAAAATAATACAATCATTAGTGAACAGTAATACAGGAATAAACTGTTTTTCATAGTCAGAACTATAAACCTAATTTTGCCCTCCACTGCATTTATCTCTTTTTTATGAGAATGTTTAAGTTCTACTCTTGAAACAAATTTCAGTTATATAATATAGTGTCATAAACTATAGTCAACATGTGTTTTACTTTGTCCTGCATTTATAAAGACAAAATCAGTGATGGTAGATGCCCACTGAGAATTTGCTATATGGCAGACATCGAGGATACAAATACATATTGAAAAGGCATGCAGTCAAGAGAAGCAGAATTGTCTCCATTTGCAGATGACATGATATTATACAGGGTGTGGCAAAAGTAGGTATCCAGTCACTCATATGAAAAGTAATACAATAATTAATAAATAACAATACAAGAATAAACTGTGTTTTGCATACTCAGAACTGTAAACCTACTTTTGCCCCACCCTGTATGTGGGGGATGGATTGGATATATTAACCAGACTGGGAAAATCCTTTCACAATGTACACATATATCAAATCACCATTATGTCTCATTTTCAATATCTTACAATTTTATTTGTCTATTATTCTTGACAAAAAAAAACACAGAAGATATGGGGAAGATGGCAATGGTGGCACCATAGTTTGAATATCTTCTAATCTGCCCTAAAAGTAGACAGGTGTAGAACACAAATTAAAAACCTGTTGACAACATTTGCTTTACAACTGAGCATACATCACCCAACAAACCACAAAAATACAGCAGCGAGAATAAATCATCTATAACTATAAGACCCAGTGGTATCATCACTTGTGTGGTAATAAGCAGAGAATCAGCAAAGGGGCATCTGAGAATCCTAAAAAGAGGAGAAGCCCAAATCGTCAACAGGTAAAGGCTGGAAATTCCATCAGTCTTCTCTGAGAATAGCAGCCCAGACTGAGAGAAGGTTGTACAGACTCCAATTCATACGTGAATTCAAGGGGTCTACGGCGTTATAGAAAAATAATGGTCTTCAGAGATATCCATGCTCTAACCAGTGGTGTCTAATCTTATGGCATCTCTGCACCACACTGGAAGAAGGGAAGTTGTCTTAGGCCACACATTAAATATACTGTGTCATGGAATCACAAAAAAAACTCACAATGTTTTAAGTAAATTTTTGATTTTGCATTGGGCTACATTCATAGCCATCCTGGGCCTCATGTGGACTGTGGGTTGTGGGTCGGACACCCCTGCATCCTTAGAGTCTGTGAATTTGTTAGCTTACATTGCAAAAGAGGCTTTGCAAATTAAGAGAACGGATTTTGAGATGGGCAGATTATCCTGGATTATATAGATGGGCAGATTATCCTGGATTATATAGATGTTCCCAATCTAATGACATAAGATCTTAAAAGTGGAGAATCTTTTCCATCTGGATAAGAGACATGCAAGAATGGGTCAGAAACATACTCAGGAATTAGACTGAAGATACATTCTTTTTCTGCTCAAGCCAACAGAAAGAGTCTAACTAAACCACCAAAGTCTTGAAAAGTTAGAAAGAAGGAAGAATTAGGAGTTCAATACATGTAAATTTGGAAGAGTTTCTATTTTTAATTTTTTTGAATTGAAGAGAGGACATGGAATGAGCATTTAGGTGTTTTATGCCACCTGGATGATAAAGTAATCTTGTCCTAAGGCCAGTCATGCTCAGACTGTTGGGAAAGAAAAGGAAGAAGGTAGCAGAGATTTATGCTGTTCAGCATAACACAGACTAGGATTCCTTCATTCTGACTAGACTCAAGCTCACTGAGTGAGAATGGGCCTTCCCCATATCAGTGACCAGCCCTCAGTCAGCCTTTCTAGAGTGTTTGGCGATTTGACCTTGCTGTGATGTTTCTGTGGCATTAAGTACAGAGCAGTGGATAAAGCTCCCTCAGCTGTGCCAAACTTACACTCTGACTCCCTAAGGGCCCAAGAAGGAGAATCCTAGCTGCTCGAATTTGGGTTTTTTCTACTGGGAAAAAAAAACCCAAATACCTATTAAGCCTTGGTTTGTCCTTGGCTCTGGGTTTATAAGCAAAATGGTCCCTGCCCTCGAGAAGCTTATGAGTGGTTGGGAGCCAGACATAGCGATGAAGCAGCAGGACACAGGCCGAATTTCATAGCTGGGAAGGAATGTGGAGATCATCAGTCTCACATCTCACTATAGAAGACAAACTAAGACCCAAAGAGGTTAAGTGACTTACTTGCTCAAGGTCACAGAGCCAAGAGAAAGAACTCAGACTTAATCCTGGGCTGGTCAGTACAGAATCCGTTCATTATACCAGTTACCACTTATTGAAGAAATACCCTGTGGTGACTATAATTATATTACTTCATTTAATCCTCATGGCAGCTTGCTTATGTAGTTATTATAAATCCCATTTTATAGACAAAGAAACATAATTTAGAGAGAGGTACATAAACTTTTCTAAGACTGCTCAAAGAACAAATGATAGTGTCAGGTCTGGAACCCACTGGAGCCAACTGATCTCAAAGTTCATGCTCTGTGCAGCCCCTGCTTCTCTAGCTGCCTTTTGATGCAGACAACTTGTAAGTAAAGGAGAACCTAGCACAAGCCTGTGTTAGCTTTATGCCTGATTTCCTTTCTTAGGGCTGGTGGTTTTGTACCCTCATCTGAATATTGCATGTCAGGAGCCCTTGACAGTGCCTGCTTGGAAAAGGGGAACATTATGGCCTAGAGCAGTAAAGAGATCCATTCAAATACTCTGAACATACCTCAGGCTTCCAAAAGGACAGAGTCCACTGTGTGTGAGCAACTTATAGCCATGAGTGTTCTTTCACTCTGAGCATTGCAAGGGAGCAGAGCAAGGCCTGCAAGTGGGTCTGACCTCTCCAAGGGGCATCTGGAATGAAAGTGATTGGTTCCGGAGTATTATGTGAACCAGACAGCTTGGTGTAGTAGAAAGACCATAGGATTTTGATTGAATCTTGATCTAAGTTTGTCTTTGTCCCAAGCATGTGCCTTTTTTTCCCTACTTCCAATGGTCTATGAAATGCCTCTGGAAGAGAGGCATAACTGCATGTCACCCTGAGAGAATGTTTAATGAAGACACAATCAGAGCAGGAACAGGAATAATCAGGAGGACTTCCTTTAGGAGTGAGTTTTATAAAATATTTTAAAGTACTAGATCGCTCTTGTCTTGGAAAACACATAGATGCCAACATCACCCCAGAGGCCACCGGCACATCCTCGTCCATCCAGCACCCCTCACAGAAGCCTCCACCCCATCTGGGCTCAGCCTCGTTGGCTCCCACTGTAGGCCTTTGGGGAGAGGTTGACCTTAACTAACAAAGGGATTCTTTGAGAGCCCAGAAAGAAAAGCATAGGCTGGACTCTCCATCTGCCTGCTTGCCCGTTGTGTAAGAGCTGGAGGGGAAGAGGAGTGGCAAGGGCAGGGTGGCTCACAGTGGCCGCAGTCAGCCCCGGCTGTGCAGGAGCCAACCATGCTGACAGGCTGAGCCTCTCCCGCAGGCTTTCCATGGGACCAGACAAAAGAGGAACAGAGAGCAGGAAAAGGGTGGAGGCCTCAAGTAAAAATTAATTAACACTATCTATTTTTCTTTCTTTATCTAAAGGTAATCTCTTAATCCTAGGAACTGGGATTCCTGTGTGCCCTTTGGTCTATAACCAGAAACAGAAGAGTCGGAAGGAATCGTCCGTTCAAGGTCTCACCTAGTAGATTTCCTTTTCTCAATGGGTCTTTGTGTGGCAATCTCCTGTGACGTGAAATGGACCTTCTAGGCTCTGACCTAGGTGAGGCAAACGTGGCCAAGGCGAGCCATCACCAGGAAAGCTTTGACTGGAGAGATGGGGAATGGCAAGGAAATTGGCCTGTTGGGATTCAAGTTACCAAGGGAAAAGCAAAACTGTCATTGTTTCTCAGCTGCTGTTGAAGCCACTCTTTATCCCAGCAATAGATTTTTCTCTGCACCCCATTATGCTCCTTTCTCTCTGCCTCCATTCAGTCACCATGTCAGGGACTACGAAATTCCAGGCCTTGAAACTAGAAGGCTCTTTTCAAGGTCTTTTAATCTAGACTCCTACACAAAGAAGACCGGAAAGTCTTAGCTTCCCGGGGTTCCATTGTCTAGAAGTATGGAAAAGGAAGAAAAGGGATGATGGGGAAGGAAATATGAAGCGTAATTTGGAACCAGGTGGAAACTTGGAAGTTACTCTAATTATTCTTTACCTAAGTCAATGGCACCCCCATCCGCTGAGCTGCTCAAGCCAGACTTTTGGGAGAGCATCCCGAATTCCTCTCCTTTCTCCCCAACATGTGCACAACCAATAATCTGGGCCATTACAATCTCTTGCATAGGTTATGTAATGTCCTTCATTGATCTCCTGCTCTGACATGCTGTGATTCTTCAAGCTAATTTATAAATCACAATCAGAATTTTCTTTTTGCCACATAACTTAATCATGTCTCTCCCTGGCTTCAATGGCTCACTATTTCTTTTAGAATACTTTCTAAACTCCCTAGTACAGTATTCAAAGATCTCCATAATCACTGGGCTCCTGCTTTTCCTGCCTTGTGTCTGCCCACATTCAAAGCTATCCTGAACTGGTATGATGCACTCTCACTTGCCTCCTGAACTTTGTGCATTTCTTCCTGGATCATCCTTTTCCCCACCAACTCGTATTGGTCATTCAGGTCTCAGGTTGGTTGTCCCCTGTCATGGGCAGCTTTCCCTGACCTCTGCTATTCTGAATTAGGCACTTCTTCAATGACCTGTGCACATGCTTCAGTTGTGGCTACTATCCCCACTACCCACTACCGGTCTGTTTTCCAGATTAGGCTGTAAGGTCTTTGAAGAAGCTTGTAGAGTGGAAAGGCCTTCTTCACATTTTAATTTGCATGGATTCAACTCTATGGCCATATTAAATAGAGAGAGGGAAAGAATGAGGAGGGAGAGAGTGAGAGATTGTTATGTCAATGGTACAAGCAATGCTGAGTGATGTTCCACTCAGCACCAGTCAGCCTACACATACCCCCACATAGCATCTCAGTGAGATGAATATGAATCTTTGCTTAAAAGTTTTTGTTTGTTCATTTGTTTTTATTTGAGATCACAAGACCACTAATCATAACCTGTAAACATCATCTAGAGAAGAAGCAAAAATATGTTCCAACACTGGAAAAGACATCAGTGACTCCCAAGACACTGGATTTAATTCTCTAACACAGCATATCCCTAAGGAATTGTCAAGGGTAATATATGCTTATATTTAATTTTTGCTTCTTTGGATGATTTTAGAATAAACATCTTGGTAAAATATAACTATCAGCCAAGCTTGCCTGTTTTCTACTGGCAACTGCATCCTCACATGGTGATTACAGGAGCTGCCATGTTCTCACCTGAACCAAGACAGGCCTACACATGTCTCCAAGTTTATAAATTTGAGATCCAAATAATTAAAGCCATGTTTTCTCTTGTGGGCAAATCTGTTAGATGCAAAACTAAAGGGGTGTATTTTTTAGCATGTGGCCAATGATAGTTTACTTAAAGAAATAGACAAGATAGAGAGAGAGGTGACCTGAGATGGCAAAGACTGATTTCACAGGTGTGTGGTCCTTATCACTAGAGGGTCACAAGTAAGGGCTGAGTGGTGGTCCAGGGGAGGAGACTACTAATTGGGTATCTGCTTCCTTGGTGCTGATCTCAGGCACATGAAGAAGGGTGGCTACCTCAGTGAACTTGAAGCCTGAGTCTGTGTGATTCCAAGGAGTGTGAGGACAGGTGGGGGCAAGTAAATGTGAAGAACGAGAAAGGAGGGAGAAGAGGTAGAGAGGAAGAACAGTGAGTGAGGTTGGAAGAGAACTGAGTTAGCTAGCATAGGAGATGAAGTAGAGAGAATTCAAATTTAAATATTTAGCCTAAGAGCTGGACAGTTAGAAAATGAAAGAAATTATGCCTCAGAAAACTTAATGACCCCAAAGTTATGCAGCTGCTAAAGCAGCAGAGCCCTAACTGGAATTACAATCTATATGATTCAAAGGTCCATGCTTACAGAACATCTGGTCTAATCCCATTTTATAACAGTTGAGGACAATGAGACTTTGAGAGGCGACTCACCCATGGACATCAAGACATCCCAGTACAACCAATCCTAGAAACACCAAAACCCAGTCAAATACTCTTTTCAGGGTATTCATTGCTTCTAATCATAATCATGGAGGAAGGGAGGAGTTACTGAAGTCTTATAAAACTTATAAGACTTTTAAGGCTCTGAAAGAACCTCCTCCATCATCTGTGCCTCTGTCTTCTCCCTGGTAAACTAGGGAGGATATTGACAAAGTATCACTGGAGTGTGAGACACTTGGAAAATACAAATTCTTCTATTAGGAGAGTCCAAG
Organism: Trachops cirrhosus; assembly: GCA_028533065.1. Lineage (NCBI taxonomy): Eukaryota > Metazoa > Chordata > Mammalia > Chiroptera > Phyllostomidae > Trachops > Trachops cirrhosus. The sequence goes on along the minus strand of CM052546.1, from coordinate 45,338,878 downwards.
CAATTATTTACTTGTCAATTTAGGAGGGTAAGGCAGGATTAATCTGAACTCAAAGGATCAGGGTAAAAATACAGGGGTAATTATTATTATAATAATGATAATCACTTATTAATCTGCAGACTCTATATAGATATTACACCACCCTTAAGTAGCTTACTTGTTATAATAGGGACTAAGCCAGGGGTGAAGGTGGGGACGGGAAGGAGAGAGGTAACTGGCATTGTGAGGGACAGAATTTAGAAAGCCAAACTGGAGGAAGAAAACATGCTGGTTTGCTAGTGATGAAAGGTTGAAGATAGTCTTGACAGGAAAGACATTTTATAGTAAGTCATAGCTATTTGGATTAGGAAATATCTTTCAATGGAGCCCAAATTTCTCACTTCCCTTATTAGGATCTAAAAACAAGAATGTTAAGTGAACTGCCTAAGATCACATAGCTTGTCAGTGATAGGACTTGGACTAGAACTTGGGTCTGTTTACACTTAGTTCTGTGCTAGTACAATAAAAGCCCACAAGGGTACTGGAGAATGCACCAAATTGGAGAGAAAGACCAGGAAAAATGATGTTGAGATACAGGCCAAAGGGACTAGTCTAGCACGATCAAATGTCCATCTTTGTTTTCCATTCACAACCTTCCCCAACACATTGCAAAGAATACAAGAGTACCTGAGTGTGAGGAATAGCCTCTAAACCTTCATGTCTGGTGCTGCTCCAAATCCCACTGGCTTATGAGAGTGGTAGAGAAATTGTTGGCTCCTGAAAAGGTCATGTGGAACTTTCTAATTTTTCTAGAAGTGGAACTTTTTAATTTTTCTTTCATATAAATGAAGAAAAAAGTAAAAGACATCATAAACAAATGCCTTTTAGTAATTGTGCACATATTATATGCAAATTTCATACGATTTCAAATCTCACAACAGCTTCATTTATTCCACAAACATTTATTTGTCACCTACTAAGTACCAGCCAGTGTGGAGGCATAGGGGTTTACTGCTAAGCAAAATAGATGTGATTCTCACCTGTAGGGAGCTTCTAATCCAGCGGGTAACATAAACAATAAATCAAAATTATGTAATTAATTATTCTCCATAGAGTTGAAACTATTAAAGAGAAATGGTCAAGGAAGTAGAGCAAATATCTGTTTAAATGCATAGTTGATCTTGCATAGTATTAGTAAAATCTCCAGGTCCTCAAAGCAAAGAATGAAGTATAAACAAGATTAGAAAGTATACACTGACACGGCCTGGGGCATGGGGTGGGAGCAGGGTGCAGAAGGCAGCAAGAACACAGGCCATTGTCTCAGCAACCACGGAGCTTAAATTGAAATGCAACTTACTGGGTTACACTATTCATGAAAGGATAAGCTAAAAAAAATATGCTGGAAGATAAATGGAGATGTGAACAACTATCTGTCTCAGCCTGGATTCTGGTGGAGGGACATAAGCCCCTCAGAAACTTTTTAATTACAGAGTTTCAGATAATGTGGGTTTTAAAAATACATGACCTTGGGTTAGAAATGAACAAAAAGAGAGTCCCAGTCTGATATCTTTGGCAAAGCCAAAGCAGAAATTCCCTGGAAAGACACAGACGCTTCCTTTCACAGCTACCTAAATATAGAAGTAATGCAGACTTCCACAAATTTTCACAGATAAAGTCACAAAGAAATCATAACTGAGGTGAGCTCGTAGCACAAAATTATCAAATATACAAACAAGTCACTGAAAGCATTGAAGAAAACAATCAGACCCAATCGACAAGATTAGACCCTTAAAAATTTTAGTAATAGAACAAGCTGAAAAGCCCCATAAGAGAAATATATTTTAATTGTTGAAGATATGAAATGAGGAATAAAAAACACGGGACAAAAAAGGTGCTTCTAAAACACTAGGTAATTTGCAAAAGAACTAAATAAAATATTTAAAGGTAAAAATTAGAGTAGATTTAAATGAATTAAGTAAATTAGAAGCAGCTGAAGAATGAATTAGTAAACTGGAAGATAGACTCAGGAAAATTAAAGAAAATTAAGTTCACAAAGATAAAGAAATGGAAAATAAGAAAGTGGGACTGACACATGGAGAATAGACCAAAAATGTCAAGTTATGTCTATAATGGGTTTTAGAATGAGAAAATTGAGAAAATAAGCAAGAGAGAATGTTAAAAGATAATTTCCTAGACTAGATAAAGATATGAATTCTCAGATATAGGAAGTATAATGAGTACTTAGCATAATAAAGAAAATTCACACACAGACACAAAGTAATAAAACTATAGAATACAAAGACAAAGAATATTTTAGGACAAAAATAATTTTTAACCAGGGAGAAAGACATAGAGAAATGTTTTAAACAGAGAGAAATATAGTATACCTTCAGAGGAATGGCATGTAGACTGACTTACACAACATTAACCAGTGGCAATGGAGTAGTATCTTCAAAGCAATAAGAGAAAATTATCATAACCCTAGGATCCCATACTAAGTTAAGGTATCATGCAATAGTCAGAGTGAAATTAAGACATTTTCAGGTAAATGAAAATTGAGACTTTGTCGTGAACAGAAACTCACTGAAAAAACTATTAAATTGTGTGTATAAAAAAGAACTAAAATAAACAATAATGTATCAGAAGGAACATCGAGAAAAGAAATCAGTAAGATAGAGGTAAATATACTTTACAATGACTGCATAAAAAGAAAAAATAATAATGGTTCATTTGGGTGGAGTATAAAAACAATGAAACTAAAATATTGGAAACTAATGATACATAATATGAGAAGGTGCTGATGGTAGCTAAACATTATATTTATATAAAATATTGATAGAATTAGGGCATATAATTTATAAATCAGTGGAGTGATAGGAAGGGAAAAATAAAATTGAATCAATCCAGTGGATGGCAGAAAATGAGGGAAAAAAATCTGAAGGAAAAGTAGGAGTCGGTTTAGGGTATGAGGATAAAGGGAAGAAAGAGACGAGGTGAGGCTGGAGAAACAAGCCTGGACCAGATCTTGTAAAGCAGATTAAGAATACTGATTTTGATTTTGATTTTGATTTTAAAAGGTAGATATTATTTTTAAATATATGTGGAAATTGAGTCTCAGAAGTTCCCTAACTTGTTTAAGTTCATACTTCTAAATCAGAGACAGAGCTCTAGGGCATATACAATGCCAAAACCTTTCCTCATTCCACAATGTCACACTGTGACTGCTGTGAAGACACCCAGAGACCAGAGCATCTGACTCAGCACTGGTGGAGCTACCAAAACAATAATAATAACCAGTAACATTTACTAAGCACTTACTATATGTCACAAACCATAAGGTCATACTTCATCTCATTTAATTCTCCCAATTATATAAGAATAATTATTACTATCCCCATTTTACATATTGTACAAACCTGAGGCTTAGGTGGTGAAATGACTAACTAGACAAGTGGCAAAGCAAGCTGTAAACTCAAATTCATCTGTCTTCATATTATATTGTTAGAATTTCTGGCCCTCAGCAAAAACAATCATCTTTTCTATAGGCATTTCATTATTAAATATTTTTATAGTAATAACATGAATTTAAAAAGAAAATACTCAGCCTTAACTGCACTCCATTGACATAAGAACTTTGTATTTTTCTCTATTTCTTATAAACTTTATGCATACGGACACATTGTTTACATGGTTATAATCATATAGTATAACAGTTTTGTGTGTCTTTCTGTATGTGTAAATTATCCCAAAGAGTTGAGGTCCTCTATTGCTTCATTACTCCTTTGGTGTTGGATGTTTTGTTGCACAGAGTGGCCTCTCTGAAAGCAGACCCTTTTTGAACAACATGCATGTGGTGACTGAGTAAAACAGGGTGTCATGGGTTGAATAGTGGCCCCCAAATATACATCCATGTCTTAACCCCCAGAACATGTGAATGAGAGCTTATTTGGAAGAGGGGTCTTTCAGGTGTAATTAAGTTGAGGATTTAGAGATGAGAGCATTTTTAGATTTAAAATGGACCCTAAATCCAGTGACAGATGTCCTTATTTAAAAAATACAGAGGGAAATTTGAGACTCGGACACACAGAGGGAAAGGCCATGTGAAGACAGAAGCAGACACTAGAGGGATGCTACCACAAGTCACAAAATATGTGGAGCCACCAGAAACTGAAAGAGGCAAGGAACGAGCCTCCTTGAGAGTCAGTGGAGGGAGTGTGGCTGTGCTAGCACCTTGATGTCAGACTTCTGGCCTCCAGAACTGTAACTCCTTGTGTCTTCCCCAGGAAACTAATGCACAGAGGCATAAAGGCTGACAGTTGGGCCACCGTGTCATGACTCTGATGAGCTGTTCCTGCTCCAGAGTAAACTGCTGGGTCCTCTGAGGCCTGAATCATGTTCAATGTTTTTTTCTTTTTTATTGCTGTTTAAGTACAATTGTCTCCATTTTCTCCCCACCACGCCCCACCCCACCCATCCCTGCCTCCCACCCTCGAACCCCCGCCTTTGGCTTTGTCCATTTGCCCTTCATACATGTGCCTTGATGGCCCCCTCCCATTACCCTCTATTATCCCTCTCGTTCCTCCCCTCTGGTTACTGTCAGATTGTTCTTTATCTCAATGTCTCTGGTTGTATTTTTCTCCCTACTCATACTTCCTTCCTTGTTTAACAAATTTCGACCTCTAATAAAGATCATAGACTTCAAACTTTGTTTTACTGACTGTTTCCAGAGAACCCAGCATGACACACTGTAAGATATTTGTTAAATAAACAAATTAAATAGACAGAGAGTTCCTTGAAAGCAAGAACTATGCATTATTCATGTTTACAACCTTAAAGCTTAGCACAGTGTCTCAGACATAATATATGTTCAATAACAATTTGTTGAATGAAATAAAGAATGCATGAACCTTTAAATAGATTGAGTTAAATTGATAGATTGAAATGAATTCTGTAAAATACTTTTGTGTAATTCTTATGAGCCTACACTCATGAAGACAGGGAAGAAGGAAGGAAGGAAGTGAAAGAGGAAAAGAGGAAAGGAAGGAAGATTGATTGATTGTTGCTTGATGTGTCATGAACTCAGCTAAGCGTTGTCATCAGGCTTTTGTGAGGGTGGGAGTGGAGAGGACACAACCTCCACAAAAGATAGCTTTTCCCCTTGAGGGCAACATTTTTGTTCTTGAAGAACTCAGACTATCCCTATAAATATGCAGAAATAATTTCACTATCCTGCCCCCAGCCATTTGACATAAATCTTTATGGATGAACATTTTCAGTGTAAAGAGCAAAAATAAAACAGAAGGGACATGTTCAAACAAGGCAGTGGAATGTAGGTAAAGGAGAAAGAATTGCCACTATCTTCAGCAGCTGAAAAGTCTTTGTGAAGGAGATGGGATTTCAGAATCACTTTATACCACAGAATGTTTCAAGGGAACAAGGTGATAGAGGTCATCTACAGGGCCTTCTCTGATAGACAAAGAAACTGAAGCTCAGAGAGAACAAGTGATTTGCTCAAAATCTCACTACTAAGTCAGTGGCAAAGATGAGGCTATAACCTTCAAATTCTTTTCAATAAATTTAAACTGGGTAGTAGAAAGGAAGGAATGAAATAAGGGAAAGAGGAAGTGAGGGAGGGAGGAGTTACTGGCAGAATGAATGGGGTTATCATGTATGTAAGGGGAAAAATAATCATGTTCTGGCTCAGAGTCTTGGACAAATTATACCCATTTTTCCCTACAACAACTTTGTGAGGCAAAAATCTACTGTCTTCATTTTAGCACTTAGGATGGTGAATTGAAACACTGGGTGAGTTGCCCAAATAAATGGTAGAGCTAAGATGTAAACTCTAGTCTGCCGTACTCCAAAAGTCATAGTTTTTCAGGACAGCGTGTTACAAGAGAGATTAAAGTGGAAAGTCAAATGAAGGGATGGTGATACCTGGATTACCTGGGAAGAAACTGGAAAGAAAAAGAAGTGTGGGGTTTGAGTAACCCAGGAATCCCCAGATAGAAGCCTTAAAGCACAGAGTGATAGTAATAAGACTATGGAAGCTGTCTTCCTGTGCCCAAATGAAGGACAAAGGAGAAGATGGCAGTAGTTTGGAGTTTGAGGTAAGGGTTGATATTAAAGGTGGAACACTGAATAGGTAGAGACACCATGATTATCCCTGGTGGGGGAGGGCAATAACTATCACTCAGCAGTGTTAAGGGCATGGCTCTGGAAATGACAGGGAACAAGGAAGTGTGGGGGATGGAATCAATGAAGGAGTGGGAGAAGTGGGTGGACAGAGCAAAGGGTCATGTAGAATTCATAGTGGTGACTGACAGGTTTCTTCCTCAAGGAACACAAGAACCAAGCATGCTGCTCATGGCAACAAGAAAGCTGAGTCTGCAGATAGTTCCAAACTGGCCAAGAAGGGCCCCAAATTAGAGGACACAGAAAGTTTAAAGCAGGAGACTTTAATGTATGTCTTTCTCTAATCAGTAGGATAAGTAGATACAACAATCAATAAGATTAGAGATGATTTTAACAACATGATTGATAAACTTGATATAAGTGACACATATAGAACTCTGCACCCAATACATGTCCAAATATACGCTTTTTTCAAAGGAACATGGAACATTTAGTAATGCAGGACTATAAAGAATTTTCAATAAATTTTAAAGGATTAAAATCATCCAGTGAATATTCTGACCACAGTAGAATTAAGTTTGAAAGCCATAACAGAAAAATAATTGGAAGGTTCCAGTTAAGACCTGGGGTACGTAAATGGGATACTTGAATCCTCTCAAAACCACATCAAAATTACAACTAAACTATAGAACAACCATCATTCAGAACTGCCCGAAATCTAGCGGAACAGAAGTCCTACAACTAAAGATATAAAGAAGCCACGTTGAGATTGATAGGAGGGGCACAGATGCAGAATGGACTGGCTCAACACCAAGTGACCCCAGAGCCAGCCCACCCAGTGGACAGCTTCAGACAACATCAAATCACTCCAAACCACCCCCACAAGTGACACCTTCACAGGGCAAACTCAGCAGGCACCAGTGCCTCACAGAACTAAGTACTGTTTCATGGGGTGGGCCCCAGAACAGCTGATCCTCCATGACGGTTGCAGCCAGTCCTCACAGTAGATGGGTTTGGGGGTAAATCCCTCCCTTTGAAATGCCAACAGTAATCAAGGCTCAATTCTAACTGGATGATGTACCCAGCCCACATGAGGGGTACACCTGGAGAGCTCAACTCAGATGATCAAGGAGACTGTGCCATTGGGCCGTACAGGACATCTACTGCATAAGGCCATTCTATCAAGCCTGGGAGGCACAGCAGCTCTACCTAATGCATAGACACAAACACAGGGAGACAGCTAAAATGAGGAGACAAAGAAATATGCCCCACATGAAACAGCAGGACAAAACTACAGAAAAAGAACTAAATAACAGAGACAAGCAATCTACCAGATGCAGAATTTAAAACACTGATTAAAAGGATGCTCAATGAACTTAGCAAAAGAGTAGATGAACTTAGTGAGAATTTCAACAAAGATATATGAAACATAAAAATGGATATAGAAAACATAAAAAAGGACTTGTTAGAAATAAAGAATACATTAACTGAAATGAAGAATATATAGCAGGGTATGAACTGTTGACTAGATGAAGCAAAGAATCAAGTCAGAGATTTGGAAAATAAGAAAGCAGAAAACACCCACTCAGAACAGCAAAAAGAAGAACATCCCCCCCAAAAAAATATGAGCATAATTAGAGAAACCTTGGGAAAACTTCAAGCATACCAAAATTTGCATCATGGTGGTGCCAGAAGGAGAGAGAGCAAGGAATTGAAAACCTACGTACAAAAATAATGACAGGAAACTTCTCTAACTTGGTGAAGGAAATAGACATACAACTCCAGGAAGCACAGAGTCCCCAAACAAGGTGAACCCAAAGAGGCCCACACCAAGACACATCATAATTAAAGTGTCAAAGGTTAAAGACAAAAAGATAATCTTAAAAGCATCAAGATAAAAGCAGTTAGTTACCTGCAAGGGACCTCCCATAAAACTGTCAGCTGATTTCTCAACAGAAAATATTCAGGCCAGAAGGGATGGGCACGAAATAATCAAAGTGGTGAAAAGCAAGAACCTCAACCAAGATTACTGAGCAAAGCTATCATTTAGAATCAAAGGACCTATAAAGAGCTTCCTAGACAAGAAAAAGCTAAAGGAGTTCATTACCACCAAGCCAGTATTACAAGAAATGTTAGAGTCTTCTTTAAGAACAAGAAAAAAGAAAAAAAAGGACAAAAATATGAACAATAAAATAGCAATATCTATCAGCAATTTCTTCAAATGCAAATGGGTTAAATGTTCCAATAAAGGAACATATGAAGGTTGATCAGATAACAAGACCCTTACATATGTTGTCTACATGAAACTCACTTCATATCAAAGGACACATACAGACTGAAAGTAAAAGGATGAGAAAAGATATTTTATGAAAATGGAAACAAACAAACAAAAAGGTGGAGTAGCAATACTTATACCAATCAAAATAGACTTTAAAACAAAGTTTATATAAAAAGAGACAAAAAGGACAGCAATTCCACTTCTAGGTATTTATCTGTAGAAACTCAAAACACTGAATTGAAAAGACATATACTTCTGTATGTTTGCTGCAGCATTATTTACAATAGCCAAGATATGGATGCAACATAAATGTCCATCAATAGATGAATGGATAAAGAAGAACTGTTACAAGGAAGTAAAAGACCTGTACTTGGAAAACTACATAACACCAAAGAAGGAAATTAAGGAAGACACAAATAAATGGAAGTATATACTGTGTTCATGGATTGTAAGAATTAACATCATTAAAATATTCATAATACCCAAAACAATCTATAGATTCAATGCAATCTCTATCAAAATACCAATGGCATATTTCACAGATATAGAACGAATATTTAAAAAATGTATGTGGAACCATTTATGACCCTGAATAACCTCAGTAGTTTTGAGAAAGAAGAACAAAGTAGGAGGGATCATAATACCTGATATCAAACTATATTACAAGGTGACTGTAATCAAAACAGTCTGGTACTGGCATAAGAATAGACACATAGACCAATGGAACAAAATAGAAAGTCCAGAAATAAACCCATGTCAATACAGTCAGTTGATATTTGACAAAGGGACAGGAACATAAAATGGAGTAAAAATAGCCTCTTCAATAAATGGTGTTGGGAGATCCGGACAAGTACATGCAAAAAATATGAAACTAGACCACCAACTTACACCACATACCTAAATAAACTCAAGATGGATAAAAGACTTAACTATAAGTTGTGATACCATAAAAGTCCTACAGGAAAACATAGGCAGGACTATTTTAGATATCCCACACAGCAATATTTTCAATGATACATCCCCCAAGCCAAGGGATATAAAGGAAAGAATAAACAAATGTGACTACATCATACTAAAATGCTTCTGCATGGCCAAAGAAAACATCAACAAAATGGAAAGGGAACCAACCATATAGGAAAACATATTTTCCAATGACACCTCAGACAAGGGTTTGATCTCCAAAATATATAAAGAACTCATTACTCCATACCAGGAAGACAAGCAATCCAATTAAAAAATGGGCAGAAGACCTGAACAGACACTTCTCCAATGAGGATATATGGAGGGCCCATAGACACATGAAAAAATGCTCAACATCACAAGCCATTAGATAGATGTGAATTAAAACCACAATGAGAGACTCCTTCACACCAGTCAGAATGGCCATCATTAATAAATCCACAAACAACAAGTACTGGTGAGGCTTTGGAGAAAAGGGAACCCTAGTACACTGTTGATGGGAATGCAGACTGGTGCAGCCACTGTGGAAAACAGTATGGAACTTCCTCAGAAAACTAAAAATGGACCTGCCCTTTGATCCAGCGATCCCACTGCTGGGACTATACCCTAAGAATCCTGAATCACCAATTCAGAAGAACCTATGCATCCCAGTGTTCATAGCAGCATTATTCACAATAGCCAAGTGCTGGAAACAGCCCAAGTACCCATTAGTAAATGAGTGAATCAAAAACTCTGGTACATTTACACAATGGAATACTATGCAGCAGAAAGAAAGAAGGAATTCCTACCCTTTGTGACAGCATGGATGGAACTGGAGAGCATTATGCTAAGTGAAATAAGCCAGATGATGAAAGACAAATACCACATGATCTTACCTGTAAGTGTAACCTAATCAGCAAAACAAGCAAATGAGCAGAATAGAACCAGAGGCCCAGAAATAAAGAACAAACTGACAGTGACCAGAGGGGAGGGAGAGGGGGATAACAGGGGAAAGAAGGGGAAGGGGCAAGCAAAGGAATATAAATAGAAGACTCATGGGCATGGACAATGGGAGGATTGACTGTGGGAGTGGGGGGTATGGGGTAGGGGTGAGCAATGGGGAAAAGGGTGGGACAACTGTAACTGAACAACAATAAATTAAAAAAATTAAAATAAGAAGAACTGGTGCATATATACAATGGAATATAACTCAGCCATAAAAAAGAATGAAATCTTGTCATCTGCAACAATACAGATGGACCTAGAGGGTATATGAGTGAAATAAATCAGACAGAGAGAGACAAATTCCAGATGATTTCACTCACATGTGGAATCAAGAAAACAAAAATAAATTAACAGACAAAACAGAAGCAGACTCACAGATACAGAAAACAGATTGATGGTTGCCAGAGCGGAGGGTGGTTGGGGGGTGAAAAGGTGAGGGGATTAAGAAGTACAAATGGGTAGTTACAGAATAGTCATGGGGATGTCAGCATATGATGTCAGATGGGTACTAGATTTATTGGGATGGTCACCTAGTAAGTCATATAATGTCTAATCACTGGGCTTAACACCTAAAACTAACATAATATTGTATGTCCACTATAACTGAAAAAGAAAAAATCATTTAAAGTCAAAAAAAGAAAAGAATTGGAAGTGCTGTAAATGTTTGAAAATTAAGTGATATACTACTAAGTAATATGTAGATTAAAGAAGAAATTAAAATGGGAAGTAAAAAATATTTTAACTAAACAATAAAAAATAATAATAACCTTTGGGGATGCAGTTAGTAGTGCTTACCAGGAAATTTTAGCCACAAAAGTACATAGTGGGAAGAAAAGAGGTTGAAAGTCAACCATTTAAAAAAGAAGAAACAGACTAAACTCAAAGAAGTATAAGAAAGGAAAAACTAACATCAAGAGCAGACATTCTTATAATAGGAAATAACCATACAATTGAGAAAAATCAGAAAACCAAAAGTTATTTTTTGTAAGAATGAATACAATTGATAAGGTTGACCAAGAAAGAAGATACAAATAATCTATATAAAAAGTGAAAGGGGACACATTTCTATTGATACTACAAACATTAAAAAATTTAAAAGAAGATATTAAGAGTCTTATACACACAATTTCCAATATAACTAAAATTTAAAAATTCCTTTTAAAAATCTACAGCCTATCAAAATGCAAACTGCAAGAAATAGAAAATGGGAATAGTACTACAGTTACTAAGGAAAACGAAACTGGGATTTGAAACCTTCCACAATGATATCTCTAGGCCCAGATGACTTCACAGGTATACCTGCCCCAAACAGTTAAAGAAATATCTTCAATCTTACTAAACCGAGGGGGAACTTCCCAACTTCACGAAGTCAGCGCTGTCTTGATAACAAAACCTGACAAAGACATTACATAACCTTTCTCAGCTTCAGCTTGCTTATCTGTAAAATGGCTGGGCAGGTCCCCAATCTGATCCATGATTTCATCATAAACTTCATTTGTTCACTAAGTGGAAAAACCTTTGTCTCCTGCCACAAACTATACTCACACATCATTCATCATTATTTATAACCTCACTCTCTTGCAGGGAAGAATGAGCAATTCAGTCTTATATTATAGAACATTATTTGCATCCTAGAATCCCACCTTGTGTCCTTTACAAGTCTTCCTCCCTCTTTAAAGGTATCCTCCCCCCTCTTCCATCATCAACCAGCTTTGCCTGTTGGGCAGTAGATGTTTATTATTATTCTCTTTGTGAGCTTTCTTTCTGTCCTGGGCCCTGAAAAACCTGGGTCAGGGTGTGTATATGAAAGTAATTCATATTCTCACTCTTAAAACAGCTTTAGGGTTTTTTCTTTTCTTTTTCTGAACAATTTAGTACTAAAGCCAGTAAGAGAGCTGAGCAAGGTAGGCATGCATCCATGCAGTGGTGGTGGGATGGGAGGGCTTCAGTGGCTCAGAGCAGAGCTGGAGCCTAAGCAAGAGAAGGAGGGCACCCATGTGGGGAAGATGTGACCCAGTGCAGCTGTCAGAGTCTGAGGTGGGTGAGAAGGACATCAACTAGGCCAGCAGCTGGAGATTGGTACACACAGAGGGTGTGACCAAATAAGTAAAAATATTGGGTATAATGAAAAGTGGGCTTTTTACCATTGGAACAGGCAATTACAAACATTGATAGGAGAAAACTAGAGCAAACCCTGTGGTACTGAATTGAAATTGAGGCATTGGTGTGAATATGGTTGTAAACAAATGAATAGATGTAGAAATAAATACAGGTGTGTGTGTGTCCTAGCTCTGTCCACTGGGAGGAGTGACACACACAATTAATGAACACACTTAGCACCTAGATCTTGGTTTCTAAATACCACTCACCAGTAAAAGAAGCCAGGCTCCTTGGAGAAATTCATGTTTCCTGGCGTAGGGCTAGGGAAGTACAAGACGAACCCAGAACATGTTGTGGAACTTGCTGTGGTAGAAAGTAAGGAGATGCCCACTGATTCATGGGACATGAAAAAAGCATACAGAAGCCTGCTTGAAGGGGCTCCCAGTAGCTAAATCTGGGGCAACTGAGCCTAGAGTAAACAGTACAAAATTTTAGTACAGTGGAAAAAATAGGAAATGCTGTATCCAAACTGACATAAGTAGATAAATGAATAAGTTGCAAATTTGATGAGGAATGGGATATAAACAGTCTCAGAATCCTCCCCTCCTGCCAAATTACTGATTATCTACAATGGAAGAAAAGGGTGACTTTACAGTGGAGAAGCCTAGCAGACCCACCTTCATTAAATGATCAAAAGGTCATGATTGGTAATGGGTCATATTTAAATTGTGCATTACTTGTTAGGATTTAATAAGAACCCAACATCCTACTGTGATACTCCTGCCAAAGATGTATAACGTAAACCCAACCAAGAGGAGGCATCACATAAAGTCAAATAGAGTGGTGTATTCTACACCACTCTACAAAAAAAGTGACCTGTATTCTTAAGTGTCAAGGTCATAAAAGTCAAGAAAAAACTGAAGGACTATTGCAGATTCAAGAGCAGTAAGGAGACATGACAACTTAATGCACATGGGATCCTAGACATGATCGTTTTCTATAGAAGACCTCACTGGGACAATGGTTGAAACTTAAATGCTGTCCATGTGTTGAAATGCAGCAATGTTAATTCCCTGATTCTAGTAGTTGTATTGTGGTTGGAGAATACCCTTGTTTGTAGGAAACAATAAAAAACTTGAGGGTAATGGAGCCTCCAATCTGCATTCTCAGATGGATTAGGACAAAAACCCTTGCTATTGTACTGGGAACTTTTCTGTAAATTTGAGAAATTGTCTCAGGACAGCAGCAGTAGGATGCTTCCTTTTTCTCTGCATGCCTTCAGCCTGCGTTTATTGAGCGTCTGTTTTAGGCTGGGCACCAGGAAGGCAGGGATAGAATCCTCGTTTGTTTAAGGTGCTCACGTATCTGAGCAGGAACTTGTGCCCTCCACATGTGTTCAGTTCCTGCCATGAAGCACCTACTCTGTGAGCTGAATAAACAATTCCTGTTCTCAAGGAGTGTGCAGTCTGCCAGGAGGTTAAGTGGTTTGATGCACTGAGCCCTGTTGAGGCTACAGAAGGATTCAGATCTGGAATCAGATGAACTAGAGTGCATTTCTAGTTTCACGATTTAACAGCTCTGGAATCTTAAATTAATGGACTGCTCTGAGCCTCTGTTTCCTTATCTATACGATTAAGATTATAATTCCTTTTCCATGGGATTCATCATGAAGGTTAAGAGAATACATAGAAATCCTTTATACAACAATATGTAAATTTGTTTTGCTGGTGGCCTTATGTCCTGGGTTATGTGGACTTTTGGGTCTAGCTGGGAACGGGACCTCAGTGTACTTGGTCACTCACCAGTAGGCACAGTACATGCGGGAAGCCCATATTTGCTCATCATAGTTGTTGTTTTAGCGGGGCTGCTTCCCTAGCCCTAGTTATGTTCCAGATGCATTTTGGGTCTAGAAACTCTACGTGTGTGGGGAGGGGAGAAGGAGTGGAAGTCACCTATCTTTACACACCCTAGCTGCTCATTGGGGTAGGGGCAGGTAAAACAGGGGTGTGCTTCTGGTAACAATGCCCCCTGATATGCAGCTGCCACAACACTGGACTTCACTGAGGTCTTCAGGGTCCAGACAGATGTTGGGTACAACTTCCAAATGCTTTTGACCCCATTTCTTAATCCAGCTACGGCTGTGGCAAAAGTTCTAGGCTGACTTAGACGGGGTTTGCAGCAGTATAACCTTACAGGGTCACGCCTCAGGTCTGCACCCAACACCTCTTACTACCTACCCTGTGCTCACACACAGGCATCCTGGAATATAGGGGAGTTAAAGCCCACTGGTTAAGGCCCTATGCCAATTGGTGTAAAGGCCAATGGATAATACTTCCCATTTGTCTCTCGAGTTCACTCTTTGGAAATATTTCATAAGGTCCCTCCAAAGTTCACAATGGACTGTATTCTAGTTGCATTTAGCAGCAGCCAACTCCCTAACACACCCTTCCATCTGGAGTCCCTTCTGCCCTGTCTTACTCCTTATCCATTGCTCCAGCTTGCTTGAACTGTGTTCCCAACCACTTACATGCAAGTCTCTGTCTCAGGCTCTGCCTTGGGAGTACCCCAGGCTAAGACAAGATGAGGTTTGTTCACCCCAAGATTATCACTGCATTGTGGGAGGGACCCACAGGCCTACTGCAACCCTGCTGCAGCATTGCAGAAACAAGAGTGTCTTTGGAATATTCTCTGCCCTTGCCTCCCAGGGCCAAATGTTGTTGGTGGATTGACCTAACTCAAAAGGGACCTTTAGCCAAACTGGCACCTCCAGCTCCAACCTTGGGACATTTACTGGTCAAAACAGTGAAAGGGGGCCATGTATTAGAAATTGTTTTAAACCAACCAACTGCATGAAGCATGGGTGTGTACTGGGAGTGTTTGATATAACTACATATAGAGTAGATGTTTTAAATCACCTATCTCAGGGAGGCCCCAGATTGGATTAATCACCCCAGCTGTCACTCACCTTAGGCCCCACCTAATGATGCTTATAAAGAGCAGAACTTTAATTTCAGAAGTGTCATGTGCTAGACATATCATGTTGCTTTATTTTTCTCTAAGTCAAAATAAAGCCAGCATGGTGCACTCATCCAGTTAGGATGGTGGCAAATGCCACCTCATCACCGTGGGCAGCTCTGCATGATGGAGGAGAGCCCAGGTTCTAAAGCCTGGCTATTTGGATTTTAGCTCTGCCACTTAAGAGCTATGTGACATTGGGCAAGTTGCTTCACCGTTCTTTATTCGTCATGTGAAGTGGGGATAATAACAAGTGGATAATAGTGATAAATAACTTCTTCATGGCTTGTGGTGAGGATTAAATGAGTAAGTGTGTGTAGAGGGTTCTAACCCCATTACCTGGGGTGAGGTGGGGTGAGGCCAGATGCAGATCAAGAGAGAGATCAGAAAGCATTTTACAGTTTTGCTGTACTCACAGCTCCGTGTCAAGAGCACAGGACCCCAGTCCAGGCCACTTGGGAATGCCCCTGGGTTGGTCATGAGACAGAGAGTGGGGAACTTTGGGCAAGTGCCTTTACTGTACCTGCTGAAGGAAGGAATAGGGAAAGCAGGGCAAGGAAGCTCAGGGTTGGGTAGTCTGAATAATTTCAGCAGGCTCTGGGGTGTCCCTGGCTGTCTAGTGCAGGCCCTGGGGCATTGAGGGTGGGTGGATAGTGGCCTATGAAAGCCAGATAAGGGAGTGTTTGAGGGTGTGGCCTAATTGACTGCTCAAGGAAGAACTGACTGGCTTCTATCCAGGACCTCAAAACAGGGTTAAGATAGCTATAAAAAAAAAAATCTTTTGCCTGGCACATAGAAAATTCACAATAATTGTCAACTCTCATAAGTAATTATAATTTAAGATCAGCAGACAATAGGGAGCTTCTCATACTCCTCCCTCTCCCAGGGGTGCACAAGAATCTCGATGCCAGAGAAGGGAAGGACCTCTGTTTCTCATCCCACCACTGTATGGTCTCCTGTGGCTGCTGTAACAAATCGCCACCATGGAGTGACAACACACAAATTGATGGTCTTACAGTTCTGGAAGTCAGCCACCTGAGGGGGGGGTCTCACCAGCTAAAATCATGGTGTCAGCAGCGCTGTGTACTTTCTGGAGGCTCTAGGGTAATGTTTTCTCAATTTGCCAGTCTCTAGAGGACACCTGCCTTCCTTGGCTCGTGGTTCCTTCTTCTGATTTCAAAGCCACCAGCATAGAATCCTCAAACTTCAACTCTATGACTGTCCTACCTGGGTCTTTCACTTTTAAGGATCCTGTGATTATCACCTGGATAATCCAGGAATATTTCCCTGTCTGAGTCCTTAACTTATTCTTGTTTATAAAAGTCCCTTTTGCCATGTAAAGTAACATAGTTACAGGTTCTGGGGACTGGAACATGGAAATCTTTGAAGGGACAGACATTTTTCTGCCTATTCGACACTGTCACCACTGATACCTGCATAATGTAAGTCTACATGGCCCCTCAAAGCCAGGTGTCTTGCAGCTCCACATCATGACTGAGCCTGAGAATCTTCATAAAGGCTGGGAGGCTCCAAACCACCCTGGTGTATCCTGAAGCCGTTCACCTCGAATGTTCTCTCACCCCCATCTCTCCTCTACTTGCAGTTCTCAGAGAATTCTGTCAGCTTTCCAGCCTTGGGGATCCCTGCCCCACCTCACAGCTTTGCCCCCCTCCCTATCCTCTCCCACTGAGTCATCCAAGAAGCTTCTCTGGCTTTCAGAAAATAATAGACAGGGAGTGGGAAGGGTCTACTGAGTCAACAATAGGAGCTTCCCTGAAAGTAAGGGAGAACAAGGTAAAATTAAAAATTATTGAGTTGTCCTGCCAACCCTCACCAGGCTCACTGGAACACCTGTCTTCCTTACTAGACTTGGCCTCTGGACAGCAGACAGCACCTGCACCCCTGCTCCAGAGCAGAGTAGACACTCAAGAAACCAACCCTTGGGTGCCTTTCAACTCAAACAACCTATACTATTTTTTTCTATCCTATTATTACTATTAGTATTCTAGGGAGAAATGCCATCCTAACTGTCCCATCATTTTGTCTCTCAGGACTCCAGTTTCCCTCCCTGAGTTGGTAGATTATGCAGCAGATCAGAAAACTGACCTGGGATATTGGGAGAATTCCCCCAGGTCCCCTTCCCATAGCTGTGGAAGCTGAATGCTCTGTGCAAAGCCTCTTTATGTGCTTTTGAAGGAGCACTGATAGGACTTCCATCCACCATCCATCTATCCATCCATCCATTCAATATAATTATACCAACTATGTGCAGAAAGTGGGAAAAGGAGAAGTGATATTTATGGAGCAAGTATTATGTGCCAGATAATGAAATGTGCACTTTATGAACATTTTTACTGTAGGTTGGTGTCAAAGCATCACTAATAAGAGCTTGCATTTGATTTGCATGGCTTTTATACTGTTCAAAATGCTTTCACATATATTCTCTTATTTGAGCTTTATTACCTTATTGGGGTGGGCATGGAAAATATAATCATCCATGTTTCAAAGAGGAGAGACTAGCAAGTCATGCAGTTAGTTGTGTTGATGGCAGGTTGGTCTCTGGAATCTTGGTCCAGCACCATTTCCCTTCTACGCACTGTGCCCCTAGTGGTTTCCCAGCCTGTATGTCCCAGGCCCATCCTCTCTTCTATGTAGAAACCTTGACATCTCTTCTGGCACTGTACCTAAATGAGTTCTCCACAGAGTGTATATACCTGCATGTACAAAGACCAACGCATATTCACATACAAATACACACTTGTGCACAGATACACACACACCCCCATACACATAGGGGTGTTAGGGAGTGAGCATTCAAAATGCATCTCAGGCAGCCAGTGCCTCAGAAGAAGCAGTTGAGAGACAATGCTCTGTGAATACGTTCTCATTTCTGCACAGTCCAGGCTTTCAGAGCAGAGTACTGGAAACTTGTTCAAGGGTGATTGATGGTTAAATATGCTTTAAAAGGTAGAGGTAGTGAATTGCTCTGGGAAAATGTGAAGACTTATATCCCCACAGCCATTGTCTTACACTGCAGGGGTAATAGACCTAGAGACCCACCCCTCTCCCAGGAGAGAAATGGTTTACAGTTTAGTGCAAATGTCTCTCTCCTCCTTCTCCCCCTTGCTCACACCTTCCCCTCCCCGCCCCCTTTTGTTCCAGATGCCTCATGTAAGCTTTGAGTCCCATAATTTCAAGGTTCCTCTCCTCTATACAAACCTCACTGCACAAGCAGGTAAACATCTGGCCTTCACGGTATTGCCTGGGGTAAAACGGCCCGGGAACAGGTGTTCCTGGGATGCTCAGTGAGTGAGTGAATAAAAGGTCTCCTCTGATCCAGAGATCTCGAGTCAGGATAGAAAAACATAAACCCAGATATAAAAACTTAACAAAACTTATCTGTTCTAAACCTCTACTATTGGTTTTTCTAGAATTGCCTACACCAATGATAGTGACACTATTAATAAAATTAGCCGCAATTATTGGTGCTTCCTCTGTTCTAGACGCAGGATAAAGGCTGTAATTTGCCCAAGGTCACACTCCCAGCCAGTGGTGGAGCCGAAGAATAAGTGCCTTCACCCAGGTGATGCTGCATTTGGCCAGCTTCTTTCCCAGAGAGCAAGGCAGTGATGGGTATTTTGGACAAAGCACAGGTGAGCTGGCTTCCTACTTGTAGGCAGCAGTGCTGAGTCACAGGTGCAGGAATTCTGCAGAAATAGTAGCTTTCTCTGTGGGACATGATTCCCTATTAGCTAAGCTAATAGCCTTTCTTGTTTCTTGCCATGGGATTCTGCTGTAACTAGACTAATTATGGTATCAGTCCTCCATTTGCCAAAAGTATGAAGATGCCAAGCCTGCCAGATGGTCTCCTGTGGCTTCCCCTACTGCTCCAGGCCACTAACAGCTTAAAGTCCCATTAGCAAGAACTGCACACTGAACTAGACTCCTTGTGTTGGGCCATGGAAGGACCTCAGAGTGGTCTTGAGGTATGAAGATGGGGTGTGATAGAAAGTGAGACTGATCGGGACACCCTGCCTTCACTGGCTGTTTCCCCTTTTCCCTTTCTCCTAATGACATGGATGAAATGCCTCCATCACTGCACTCCCCCCTAAGCCCCATGCTAGGCAGTTACTGAGCATTCACTCGGGCCTTTTCACCTTCACCTGGACTGTGCCTCCAGCTGGAACACCTTCTCCTTTCCCTGACCCCAGTCCAGACTGTCCAGGACCCTTTCCAGCCTCAGCCCATATGGGAAGAGCTCTCTTTTCTGAACTCTCTGAAAACTTACTTCTGGCACAGAGTCTAACAGAGGTTGAACTTGAAATTCTTGATGCAATCCAACTATTCAAAAAGTTCACTATTTATTTATTTTAAAGTAAAGATTTTATTTACTTATTTTTTAATATATTTTATTTATTATGCTATTAGAATCATCCCATTTTCCCCCTTCATTCCCTTCCACCCTGCACATACCCTCTCCCATCCACATCCCCCCCTTCACTTCATGTCCATGGGTCATACATACAAGTTCTTTGGCTTCTACATTTCCCATATTATTCTTACCCTCCCCCTGTCTATTTTCTACCTACAATCTATGCTACTTATTCTCTGTACCTTTTCCCCCTCTCTCCCCCTCCCACTC
>CM052546.1:45294990-45318285 GCA_028533065.1 Trachops cirrhosus | reverse complement strand
GAGTGGGAGGGGGAGAGAGGGGGAAAAGGTACAGAGAATAAGTAGCATAGATTGTAGGTAGAAAATAGACAGGGGGAGGGTAAGAATAATATGGGAAATGTAGAAGCCAAAGAACTTGTATGTATGACCCATGGACATGAAGTGAAGGGGGGGATGTGGATGGGAGAGGGTATGTGCAGGGTGGAAGGGAATGAAGGGGAGGAAATGGGACAACTGTAATAGCATAATCAATAAAATATATTTAAAAAGTAAAGAAATGCTGCTATAAATATTCATGTACACATTAACTTCTGTGTGGATGGATGTTTCCATGTCCCTGGGTATATACCAAGGGGTGGAATTGCTAGGTCATGTTGTAACGCTATGTTTAATATTTCGAGGAACTGTCAGACTTTTTAAAAAGTGACTGTACCTCTTTACATCTCTACCAGCTGTGTATAAGGGTTCGATTTCCCACATCCTCTCCAACACTTGTTATTGTTTGTCTTTTTTATTTTAACCGTCATGGTGGATATGAAGTGGTATCTCTTGTGGTTGGGATTTACATCTTAATGACTAATGGTGCTGAACAGCTCTTCATGTGCTTATTTGTATATTTGTCTTGGAGAAATGTCTATTCAGATCCTTTGCCCATTTTTATGTTTATGGTTATACCAATTTATGGTTATTTATTTTTATTGTTGATTTGTATTAATTATTTATATATTCTCTATATAAATTCATTCTCATATATATGATTTATAGATATTTCTTCCCACTCTATAGGTTGTTTTTTCACTTTTTTTAATTGAATTTACTGAGGTGACATTGTTTAATAAAATTTGATGGGTTTCAGGTATACAATTCTATAATACATCATCTGTATATTGTATTTTGTGTTCACCACCTCTTTTCAACTTTCTCAATAGTGTTCTTTGAAGCTCGGGTTTTTAATTTTAGTGACGTTCAATTCTTCTATTTCTTTTCTTTTGTTGTCTGTGCTTTTGGTGTCACAGCTAAGAAACCATTGATTAATCCAAGGTCACAGAGAGACAGAAGTCCAACTTCATTCTTTTGCATATATATATATAACCAGCATCATTTGTTGAAAAACTATTTTTTCCCATTAAATTATCTTGACACCCTTGCTGAAAATCAACTGACCATAAATGTGAAGGTTTGCTTCTGTACTCACAATTCTATTCCATCAATCTATGTAAGTCTAGTCTTATGCCTGGACTACCCTGCCTTGATTACTAAAGTTTTGTAGTAAATTTGAAATCAGGAAATGTTCATTCTCCAATTTTGTTCTTAAGATTGCTTTAGCTATTCTGATCTCTTACATTTTTATATGAATTTTATAAGCAGATTGTCAATTTCTATAAACTCCAGCTGGAACTTTGATAGGGATTGTGTTGAATTTACAAATTACTTAGGAGACGGTTGCCATCATAATAATATTAAGTCTTCTAATCTATGAATATGGGATGTCTTTCTATAACTCATTCCTTTTTTATTGCCAAATAATATTCCATTGTATGGATGTAGCACATTTTGTTTATTCATTTAGCAATCGGGTTGTTTTCATGTTTTAGCTATTATAATAATATTGCTATAAATGTTTACATACTGTTTTTGCATTCATATATGCTTTTATTTCTCTTGGGTATATACCTAGGATAGAATTGCTGGGTCATGTGTTAGCTCCATGTTTACCATTTTGAGGAATTGCCAGACAATTTTTCAAAGTGGCTGCACTATTTTACATGCGCCATTTACATTCTCAGCAATGCATGGAAGTTCCAATTTCTCCCTATCATAACTAACATTTGTTATCATCTAATTTAGTCACCCCAGTGGGTGTCCAGTGGTATTTCATTTTGTTTTTCATTTGCCTTTCCCCCATGGCAATGATGTGGAACATCACTTCACGTGTTTATTGGTTATCTTCACTTACTTCAGGGACTATAGGAAATGAAGGGCCCAGGGTAACACAGGGTGGTTGACTGGCCATGCCTAGCGTGAGGCCTGGACATCCAAGTACCATGAGCAATGCCCACCACCTTTCTGATGCAGTCAGCTGCCTGGGGCACAGGAGGTATGGTATGATATGCCCACAGAAGATTCCTCTAGACACAGAGTAACCCATAGTCCCAGCATAGAAAGCTTTTGAAATAGGAAGTGTCTCCTTTTGAGCCCAGATGTTACTCACATGCTTTCAAAGGAATCTGCTATTTAGTCTAAGGCAGATGACGTAGAACCACACAGATCTTTGAAACCTTGATGAAGAGAAACAAGTGACAAAAAGGTGCCATCCTGGGAGATTCTGGCAGGAGCAATCAATATATCTGATCTGGGCTGTGTTAGGAGAAGAGGA
The DNA here is from genome assembly GCA_028533065.1 of Trachops cirrhosus. Taxonomy (NCBI): domain Eukaryota; kingdom Metazoa; phylum Chordata; class Mammalia; order Chiroptera; family Phyllostomidae; genus Trachops; species Trachops cirrhosus. Next base: position 45,315,929 of record CM052546.1, on the reverse strand, counting down.
AAGGGTAGTCCACAGGACTGATACTGCCTTTGAGTGTCAGGGGAGCACAGGAAGGAGGCATCTGGATGCCAGCTGTGTTCTAGACCTCCTGGAGTGGGGGTGGGGGCCCTGCTAACAAAGAACCAGCTCCCGTGTCCAGCTCCTTTCTCTATGCCACCATCTCTGGATGCTATGTAGTATTAACTTTCTCCTTTGGTGCAGATGACCAAGCACTGATGGAGTGTTCTCATGTTAAAAAGGTATAGGGGGGATTTCTGGTTAAGGTGGCAGCATAGGTAAACCTGGCTCAGCTCCTTGTACATCCACATCAAAATTACAACTAAGTTATAGAACAATCTAGAGTCACAGCTAGGCTTCACTTGAGCATTTCCAAGCCCAGCACAAGTAGCAGCCATCTCAGATTGCTTTATAGCTCATGGAGGGTGGCCCCAGGCAGAACACAGGTCTGGGCTGACCCTGGCCTGCACCACACAGAAAACCTCAGGGCCAGCACAACCCGTGGACAGCTAAAGACCACGTCAGAGCACCACCACCCTGCCCCTGCACAGCTGATACTCTGTGGAAGGTGGAGGCTGGTGGTCAGTGGTCACAGCCCATCTCTGCAGCTGACTAGCCTGGGTAAATCCCTCCCATTGACCTGCCAACAGAAGCCAAGGCTCAACTACAAGAGGAGGGTGTATTCAGCCCACATGAAGGGCATACCACAAGTACCCAGCTTGTGTGTTAAGAGAACCTGTGCTACTGGACCCTATAGGACACCTACTCCATTAGGCCATGCCACCAAGACAGGGAGTCATAGTAGCTCTACCTAATACATAGAAACAAACACACAGAGGTTGCCACAATGAGGAGACAAAGAAACTTGGCCCAAATGAAAGAACAGATCAAAGCTCCAGAAAAAGAACTAAACAAAATAGAGATAAGCAATCTGTCAGATGCAGAGCTCAAAACACTGATTATAAGAATGCCCAAGGAACTTAGTGAGGACCTCAACAGCATAAAAAAGATCCAGTCAGAAATGAAGAATACACTAATTGAAATAAAGAACAATTTACAGGGAAACAACAATAGAGTGGATGAAGCCAAGAATCAAATCAATGACATGGAACATAAAGAAGCAAAAAATAACCAATCAGAACAACAAGAAAAAAAAAGGATCCAAAAAGATGAGGATGATGTAAGCAGCCTGTAGGGCAACTTCCAGCATTCCAACATTCACATCATAGGGGTGCCTAAAGGAGAAGAGAAAGAGCAAGATATTGGAAATCTATTGGAAAAAATAATGAAAGAAACCTTCCTTAACTTGGTGAAAGAAATAGACATGCAAGTCCAGGAAGCACAGAGTTCCAAACAAGATGAATGCAAATAGGTTCACTTCAAGACATATAATTAAAATGCCAAAGGTATTTTGCTAAAGATAAAGAGAGAATCTTAAAAGCAGCAAGAGAAAAACAATTAGTTACCTACAAGGGAGTTCCCATAAGACCATCTGTCAGCTGATTTCTTTAAAGTAACTCTTCAGGCTAGAAGGGATTGGCAAGAATATTCAAAGTTTTGAAAAGCAGGGACCTACAGCCAAGACTGCTTTTCCCAGCAAAGATATCATTTAGAATCAAAGGGCAGATAAACAGCTTCCCAAACAAGAAAAACTACAGGAATTCATCATCACCAAACATTATTATATGAAATGTTAAAGGAACTTAGTTAAGAAAAAGAAGATCAAAACTATGAATAATAAAATGACAATAAATATATATCTATCAACAATTGAATCTAAAAAACAAATTAAGCAAACAAGAAGAACAGAGACAGAATCAAAGACATTGGGAGCTTTTTTTATGGTTGCCTGATGGGAAGGGGGTGGGGGAATAGGTGAAGAGGTGAGGGGATTAAAAAGTACAAATAGGTCTACAGCCACACTACTCCATACACACCTGATCTCGTCTGACCTAGGAAAAAGTACAAATAGGTAGTTACAAAATAGCCATGGGGATGTAACATACAGGATAGGAAATGGAGTAGCCAAAGAACTTATATGAATGACCCATGGACATGAACAACGGTGTGGGGATGCCTGAGGGAGTGGGGGTTGCTGGGTGAGGGGGGCAAAGGGGGAAGAATTGGGACAACTGCAATAGAATAATCAATAGAATATAATTTAAAAATAATACATAACATCCAAATAATAGCAACTTGTCAAACCAATTAGATTTTATCTAACAGTATCAAAAAAGTTTGGTTTGGGGGTATCTCACGATAATCTGGAGACTTTTCTTACCCCATTGGATTCAATGCTGTGTACTGATGTTACAAGAGAAAGACTACCCATTAATAGCAAGAACTTCTGGCATTTCTGACAGCTACCCCATCTATCTCAGTGTCTGAGATGGATCTGTGTTGGACTGAATTATGAGCCACGGGAGTATCACTGTTTGGGAGAGGTCATGCTAAGGGACCATTGGGAAAATTGAGCTGGATTATGCTGGAGGCTGCGCTAGAACTAAGTATTGCCAGATTGGAATCTGTGGGATTCTTCAAACCCTGGGGGTGGAAGGTTGGGAAGAGATGTAGCTTGAAATCCTTCTCTGAACATTGTCCTGGACCTGGTCAGGCTTCATTCATGAACAGAAAGTATTCCCTCTGCACACACTTCCAGTGCAAAGGTCTACTAAATGAATAGATGGAATGGAAAATAGAAAAGCTAGATGCACACGTGTGCACATACACACGTAGCTTTGTAGCACTGTTGATTTTTGAAACTGAAATGAACTTGATCCGTAAAAACAACAGAAACTCAGACTAAAATAACAGCATATCAACATTAAGAAAACAGGTTTTAAATGAAAAGAACACTTTTCCTTCATCCTTGTCCAGCATTGCTGCTATCTTTGGCATTGCATGGGGAGTCTAAATGTCATAATGGGTAAGAGAGTTGGCTCTGGAATCAGACTTCCTGAGCTCCAATCCTGACTGTATCACTTATGGGCTGTGTAACTTACGGCAAGTTACTGTACCTCTCTGTGCCTCAGATTTCACACCTATCAACACATGAGGGTGATAATAATAGTATCTGTCTCATGAAGTATTGTAAAATTTAAATATATGGTACTTAGAATAATGCCAGTCATATAGTAAATATTCAGTACTCAATTTTTAAGTAAATGAAATATTCAATTCTTTATTATTATATGATCTCAAAATAGCTAACCTTCTCACAACAGGAAATCAAATCCTAGGTATCCAGGGTGACATGTGGGGTAGTGAAGGTGGATTTTTTTCCGATGATTTCAATGAGAAACTGTAAAGTCGAGGTATTTGATAAGACCTGTAGTTTTTAGCACCTGTTGCTCACTAGAATCAACTGGGGAGATTTTTAGACAAAGACTGTCTATACCCAGGCCAAGTAAATAGTAATATTTGGAAGTGAAGCTCACGCCGCCATGTTTTGCAAAAGATCACCAGGTGATTCTAATGTGTAGTCAGGGATCTGATTTGCTGGGCTAGATTCTTGCTACCTGACGTGTGGTTCAGGGCTCAGCAGCACCGGCCTCACCCAGGAGCGTTAGAGATGCGGAACCTCAGGTGTCGCCTCACCCAAGACCTACTGAATCAGAAGGTGTGTTTTAACAAGATCCCCTGGTGGTTCACATGCACACAGACAGGAGCACAGGAATAGGTGACTTTCAAATTTCACTCCTTGCTCTGAAGTCAGTGTCCAATAAATGCTAAACGAAATAGTGGCACAGTTATCTGATGTCCCAGAAAAGTCCTAGGCAGAAAGGCTTTTGGAATCTGGATCAGCAGGGGATGCCATCAGAGCCAAAACCTGATTTTCCCCAGGCATGGAAACCTTGACATACACACACCTGCGCTCACAGGCCAAGGGTAATTAATCAGCAGGGTGCCCCTGGCACTGAAGCTCCTGGTGCCAATGGCAAGGGGCAATGGGAAGTGACATAGATTGATAGAGACAGAGAGTGAATGAGATAAGAGAACCTCCTTTTCCTGAGTTCTCAATGAACTTTGGCTTTGACAGAGTCTGGTGCTGTGGATGGCTCAGGTGAGTCATTCACTCAGAGTTGGCAGCCTCCAGTGAGGTGTGCTCACCATCCCACAGGGATCCTGAGCTCCTGTTTACTGTTTCTTTTCTCCCTCCTGTCTCTTTCCCTTCCTTGGCCATTAGAGCACAGCTTCACACTCCTATCAATCCCAGTTCTTTCTGTCCTCCTACTTCACTGTCCAAATCCACCTCTTCCTACCCCGAGTTTCCAAAGCACCTCCTTCACGTGCTGGTGTGTGGCACTGTTCTGTGTAGTGAGAGGCATCAAGAACCCAGGGATGGCCACCGTACAAAAAAAGCATCAACTAATCAAAACTAAGTCAAGTATCAACATATCCCATTAACTATGCAAGTGGGAACTCCCAAGACAGCATGGTAAGTACAATAAACCAAAGACTAGTCGGCATCCAGAACTTGACGGCCTGGCTAAAAGAACCCAGTGGAGAACAAAACCAGATCCTTGTGCAGGGATTTAGCAGTGCACTTAAAAAAAACATGGTGAAATATATATACAACATAAAATTGACCATTTAAACCAGTACAGGTCTGTGGCATTAAACACATTCACAGTGAGTGCAACCTTCACAGCCATCTACCCCCAGAATTTTTTTTCATCTTCCCAAACTGAAACTCTATCCCCATTAAACTCTAACTCCCCATTCCTGGACAACTCTATTCTCCTTTCCGTCTCTGAGTTTGACAGCTCTAAGGACCTCAAAAGAGGAATGATACAATATTTATCATTTTATGACTGGCTTATTTCACTTAGCATAATGTCTTCAAGTTTCATCCATATGGTAGCTTGTCAGAAATTCTTTCGGATTTTTATCCAACATCATGCCACTCTGAGAAACAGTGAATAATCCTTTATTTAGACAAGGTTGTTCTGTGTTGTGGGGAAGGGGTTAGGGTTAGCTTCATCAGCAAAGGCAATCAACACAAGAAAAGGGGTCCTGGAGCAGGGGTTAGAGGCTCCATCTATTAATGTAATTGGAAAAGATTGGGGGAAGTGGGAGGAGTCCATAAATAGGAGGACAGGACTGAAGACCCCGAAGAGGGTATGAAGCTAGTGGTCGTGTACATGTTGGTGGGAAAAATTTATCTACAGCTGCCTTAGCTTCCTTGGCTTCACCTGCTCATGAGTCAAGTCAGTAGGGTTGCCTCTGGGCAGCACCATTTGTTCTAGAATACTGGTTTGCCAGCTGTCACCCCTCACTTTGGGCTATTCTTAGTCTTTTGCGAGGCTGTCTTCAATATGTTTGCAGCTGGGTCTGTTGTCACTTCACTCAGTCCCACCTCTCTCTCTTTCCTACCCTCAGGTCCCTGTTCACTGGGAAATCCTAGGCAGGACCCAGGACATAGCTGTGGCCCCAGACTTTAGGGAGCTCACATCTCAGGGAGGAGCAAAAGTGGCAAGTTTTGCTCCGAGTCTCAGAATAAGATGTCAGATCTGGAAGGAACTTCACAGATGACATGCCCTCATTTTATTCTGAGCTCACTGAGGCCCAGAAATGTGGGGGGCGGGGGGTAACTTGCCCGAAGCCACACTGTGGAGCAAAAACAAGAGTTCAAGCGTTCACGTCTCTGTGGTTCCCCCAGGCCTCAGTTTCTTATTTAGTTGTGATCACTTCAGCAACAATGAACTCCCTCTCTCCTTCCTTGCCCTTCTTCAGGCCCTCCAATTGACTGCATACCTCTGCCTATGCCTCCAGGGGGTGAAGATTAGAAAACCCATTTTAGAGGCAGCCCAGGAAGCCCCCCCACCAATCATTTCCTATTCATCCCACTCTCTCCAGGTTCCACCTTCCCTCTTACCTCTGGAACCCCTCTTCCTTTTGTTATGATTGCTTACTTTTTCAACCCAAATGGCCATGAGGCCTTGGGCAAACTATCTGCACAGTAAAATCCCAACTACAATGAGAAATTAATGAGCAAAATGAATGTTGCTATATAAAGCTTGGAATACCTTTTCTATCAACTAAGTCAGCCCCAGCCCCTGCCCCACCCTCCTCTTTACACACCTTTGTTTCCAGGGCCCCCTTGACTCCTCTCTTGTTTCCATGAAATGACTGAAATGCCCCAAAAGGGACAGCTCAAGATTTGTAATTACTACTATATTGATTCAGGCAAGTTCTTCCCTGAGGAATTTTGGATTGATGGGGCAAACATTTTTGAAAGTTCCAGCAAACCTCTCTTAATCTCATTAGTGCAAATTCAACTGACAGGCACTGAAGCAACCCTGGGGGACCGGGGGCCTGGGCAGGCAGACACTTACATGGGGCAATTTCCTTCACACCTGGAGATGAGAAATCACACTTGTCAGCCCCTGCTTTGAAAGACAGGAAGATTGGTGATAAAGCCACGGGGAGAAAGAACACATTCCATTCTTTCCCAGGGCGGGAGCCCCTGACGCTGACGCAGCTAGGGGTGGAGAGGAGCAGGGAGGGGAAAGAGGGGAGACAGAGGAGGCATCTCCATCAGTCCCCACCTCTCACAAGAGAGGACAGGATAACAGGCAAAGCAAACCAAGTCGCCCTCCTCCTGTTCATCTCCCACAGCCCCCCGTGGAAAGCACTGGCCACACCTGCTGTCCTCATCAGCAGAAACTACTTGGATGTCTAAGTCTTTGCCAGTCCTCCGAAGAGTCAAACCAACACAGTGCCTGCACCTCGTGTCCACACATCTCAATGACTGCCCAGCAGTAGCTCCCAGAACCTGGCCCTGGAAATGGCATTTCTGGCAGAGAACTGCCAGATCTTCATTTTGTCAAGGAATGATGCCAAAACAAAACAAAATGAAGTGAAAAACAAACAACTTTCCTCACCATGATTTCTTTTTTTAAAAGTAAATAAACAAATAAAGCTCTTACATAGCGCTTAATTGTCTCATTCTGACATGGGCCCAGGGGATAAAGACCTAATAATGCCTTTGGGTAACTTAAAACTCCCTTTACAATTTCAGTTCTTACCACTGTCTCTAATCTGCTTCCCTCCTCTAAACCATGCCCTTCATCCACCTCCACACACCAGAGTATTCTCCGTCTTCTCACCTCTGCACCCTCAGAAACGTCCTCTCTGCTAACTCCTGCTCACCCTGGAGCTCCTCTTCTTCCACAGGCAGAGGGCCACCCCTCCTCTGTGCCTTTGTGATACAATCACAGTTGTCCCCCTCGTCCACGGGTTTACTTTCCTCTGTTTCAGTTACCCCCACTCAACTGTGATCTGAAAATTTACATGGAAACTTCCAGAAATAAAGAACTCATAAGTTTTAAATTGCACACCACTCTGAGGAGCGTGATGAAATCCTGCGTTGTCGTGCTCTGTCCTACCCGGGACGTGAATCATCCCTTTGTCCGGCGTCTACATGCTTCAGACTCTCCCCACCCCTTTGTCACTGGGTAGCGAATGGTCAGGTCAATAGTGACCTAATGCCACAGCACCATGTGTGTGCCGTTCCCTCACTTTGGTTCATCATGTGGGCTCTGTACTAGCTCACGGCCTCACCAAAGGAAAGGTCAGTACAGTACAGTAAGAGATTTTGAGAGAAAGGGAGGACAATATTCATCTAAGTTTCATTACAGTATATTATTACATTGTTCTATTTTGGTGGTGGTTGTCACTGCTCCTAATTTGTAAATTAAACTTTAACATAGGCATGTATGTATAGGAAAAAGCATAGGCTCTGTTGGGTTTGGTACGGTCTGCGGGCTCTGGCATCCACTGGCTGCCTTGGAACACATGTCCTGTGGCTAAGGGAGGGCTCCTGTAACCACACTGCATTGTAATTCGTCACATTTACACAGCCGCCTCTCCCTCTGCAAACTCTTTGAGGGCAGAGGTGATGCTCACCCACCCTCCTGGTCCTGAGCACCCTGCAGAAAGTCCCCTCCACAGCAGGGAAGGGGATGATGACACAGGGGCCCCTCCATTCACAGACCGGGGACCCAGGACTGTGTTGCATTACAAAACCGCCCCAAAGTGGAAAACAAGTCCTTGCCCTTGGGGAATTCACTTTTAGGGAATTGGGTGAATCCAGCAGACTTAAGTGAGACAATGTAAACCATTTGGAATTAGTGTGACTCAGACTACGGGCACAATAGCTGAGGGAATTTTAAACGTGGAAGAAGTCATTTCAGGGTGGGGTTTGCCAGAGATGGTTTCATGGAAGAGTGAGTTTTAATCTGGGCCCTGAAAGAAGTACAGACTTCAAATTGGCAGAGGGAAGCAAGGATAATTAAGGAAAGGTAAAGAGTAGGAGTGAAGGCCTAAAGGAATCACGCAGTGGCAAAAAAAAAAAAAAAAAAAAAAAAAACCCTGGGCACTGGGTTTTTTTGAACACGGGAGTTCTGAGAAGGAGGCAGAGGGGTAGGCAAACTTGGACTGGCCAATAGGGAGATCTAAATGTCAAGCAGAGTTCATTAAATTTTATTGCTAGAAATAAAATTTTATTTTATTTTTACTAGAAAGATTAGACATCATCTAATCCAACCCACTCTGTTTTATAGATGAGAAAACCGAGGCTCAGAGAGGGAGCGTGCCTTCCCCAAGGTGGTAGGTACGGCAGCATCGCTAGTAAAAATGCAAGGCAGGTACCCTGTTTATCCCCACTTTGCAGATCTGGAAGCTGAGAAGTTAAGCAGCTTGTTCATGTTCATACGGTAACGTGGACAAGGGGCAGACTCAGCACTCTGAAACTCACCCCACGGAGTGCTAGTGCTGGTCGAGATAATATAGGATTTGGAGCCGAAGGACCTGCATTCAAATCCTGGCTCCACCCTGTAGTCATGTGACCTCAGGTGAGTTACCTAACCTTGCTGATCTTCAGTTTCCTCATTGGTACAAAGGGGATAATAATTCTACCTCACAGGATTTCTGTGGGGATTAAGTAAGATTTTATGTGTCAAGTTCTTGGCACATAGTATGTGCTCAGAAAACATTGGTTTCCCACCCCCCAACGCCCTCACCTGCCATCCCCTTCCTTCGAGGAGCCTTGACACCAGCTCTGTGGTCCTATGGCTGCAACTTCTGCCCCACCCCTGTGTCCCTCCACTCCACCTCTGGGCACTGGCCTTCCAGGCTTCTCAGTGTCTTCCCCTGGTGGGAATGGCGGGGTGGGTGTGGGGACCGGGGAAGGTGGCGTCTGGCTTTCCTGAGAGATTGGCTCTGTTCTCATTTGGCTCTGATGTCAGCAGCATGGGTGGCAGAACAAATCTGCTCCCCTGCCTGGGGTGAGGTGCTGGAAGCCCCATAGTGACCCAGTGGAAAGACACAAGCTAAACTCCCCGACCCTTTCATGGAATGACCTCTCCCTGGCCCAAGTCCTTGGCTTCCTGGGTTTCTTGAGTTCCTTATTCCCTCTCCACCCTCTTTACTCAAACTCTCTCACATACTGAGTTGTGCTGTTTCACTGCTCAATAGGAGGCCTCCAAAACATCTGCAAGAACACTAGCTGGTAGGGGTCAAGCATTTGTAGCAAGAGCTTTGCTCAAACCAGGTTGCTTGAGATGGAGAGATAAGATGCATATTTTCCTTGCTGACTAAGGAATGCAGTAGAATGAACACTCACTTCTCCCGGTAAACTTTCAGTCTTCGGGTACTTCTAACAGATTCTTGGCCTGTCAGCGGCACACCACCATCTTCTACCCTTTCAAGTCTCGGCAAGGTTGAGCACATTTGGAAAGTAGTGTTTGGGGCTATTGAAGTGAATTAACTGGGTTATGAAGTCCTCCAGAAGGAAAGGTCACATTAGGTGAACCAGGAGTTAATGAACTTGCACACTGTACAGCCTCTTTCTATTAGGGGAAGGAGGACACCAGGGGATGGGATCTAACATTTGGAAAGCACCTGCTGTGTGCCCAGCACCCTGCGAGTGCTGTGTGTGTACCGTCTTGCTTAATCTTTCCCACAGCCCTGGGGAGCTGAGGAAACCAAACTGCCCGGCCCACCAGTCCTGGGGTTTAGTCACAGCCTCACACTCTAACTGTGTACCTGAGACATACAAACTTCTCTCAGCCATCCTTTCCACATTGAAAAGCAGGGAAATAGCACCCATCTCAGGGAGGAGTTCAGAGCTTAAAAGATTATCAAGAGTACAGTCCCCTCCTGGCTTGGGGCTGGTGGCTCACTCAGGCTTGGCTAGTGCCACGAGTGGGGGAGTCCGAGAAGCTGTCGGCTGAGGCTCAGTTCACTTTTGTCCTGTTGATCTAATCGAGTTTCATTCTGTTGAAAATGAGGATGAGCAGTGGGGCTGGCTCTGGAATGTTTGGAAAGTATGAGAGGACTCTGGAGTGGATGTCAGCTGGCCCCTGGCTGTCTGGTCCAGGCCACAGGCCCTCGGTTTCCATATCTGTGAAATGGACACGGATGGACACGGTGATCTCTGCAGTTCCTTCCCACTCTGCAAAGGACCTGGTGTTCCAAAACATAAACTCATTTATACAGTCTTCACAGTCCCACTCTGGCCTTTCAACTGTGACAGGCGGCTTAAGAGGTAGAAGAAAAGTATCTCTTAAATAATTTCAAAACAAAACAAAGCAAGCTTCAGGCACTGCCTCTGGATTGGATACATTTTCCATTTCTTACCCTGTTCACCTGCACAGGGAACAAAAACAAGAAACTTTTTTTTTTAAATAACACACACATTGTCTTTCTACCTGGCTTTTCATGGGGCCTTGTGCCAGCAATGTGGATAAGATCTTTCAGGAAATTTCATAATGTCACATACTTAGGCAAATTGGCAAAGTGTTTATAGCAACAGCACCACAACAGCACCCTGAGGTTTCAATTAGCGAAAAGCAGTCAGGCACCCCGAGCAGCTCTGAGAGCTGTGAATGCAGCAGGACAGCTCTGGATTGAGGAGGGTGGGGGAGGGTGGGGTGAGAGCTGTCAGACAGATGGGTTCCCGGGTGCTCCAGGCTTCAACATGGCTGCTTCCTGGTCAAGCCATACTGGTCAAAACCACTCCATCACTCAAATCTGGATTTATCTATACAGGGAGAGGTATGGTGGTCCCATGTCATCGGTCCCAGGATGGCTGTGGACCAGACTCTGGGCTGGCTGTCCACTGATTCAATTCCACCTTCTATCATATAGACTCTAGTGTGGAGGCTGGGTCCCAGCAACCTCTCCGAAGGCCCTACAGCAAGTCAGTCCTGTGGGGCACAGGCTCCCATTGGTGTGCAGTGATCCGGAGTGGGGCCTTTAAAGCTATACAGACCCAGATGTCAGGCCTGGGTCATGGGCCAGCTCCACCACTCACTAGCTCTGTGACTTTGGGTAAAATACTTACCTTCCTTGACTCTCATTTTCCTTATTTTTAAACAGAAGTAGTTAGACCTGAGTGTGTTGTTTTGTTTGTTTGTTTTTAATATTTTATTGATTCCAGAAGGAGAAGAAGGGAGAGAAATATAAATGTGAGAGAAACATCGATCGGTTGCCTCATGTACGCATCCCAAACAGGGACCATACCCGCACCCTAGGCACGGACCCTGATCAAGAATCGAACCTGCGATGCTTTGGTTTACAAACGATGCTCCAAACAACTGAGTCACACCATCCAGGGCCAGATCCAAGTTTTAATCGCAGTCCCACTTCCTAGCTATATGTGTAATGCACCCATCTCATTGGGTTTTGGGGGAGTTAAATGTTTATAAATTAACATTAGCACAGTGCCTGACATAGTAAGCATTCAATCAACAGGTGTCATCATCTTCATCATCATTGTCATTATTTTGGGACATTTCCCAACTATATGGGGGTGTTAATAGGCAGTATTTGATAACTGGCTTCTGTGGTCTAATTAATTATGGAAGTGCTAACTAATTACAGAGCAAAAGTAGACAAGCTTTCTTCTGGCATGATTTCTCAAAACCCTCATGAGAATGGCAACTTCCTGAAAGTTCATTATTTCTCAAATTGGTTGGTCCTTAGGTCGGGGCCACGCCAGGGGATGAGCAATCCATGAAATACTGTTGGGAAATTCAAGGCTCTGACTGAGAGAAAAGGAATCTCAAGGAAAAAAAGGGACATTTGAAGGAGGAGGAATAAAGGACTTGAAGAGAAAAGATCCCGACAGAGGCGCGCAGGAGCCGCCTGGGCGCCCCTGGGAAGCCTGAGCATCCAGTGGAAGCCGGAGCATCCAGCGGAAGCCCTGCTGCTCCGGGAGCTCTCATTACATTAGCTTTTGAACCTCTACACCAGTCCTCGAGGGAGCCAGGCCGATTGTCCCTATCTTACAGGTGACCGAAGTGAGGCACTGCCAGGTGAAGCAACCAGCCCAGGACCACGTAAGTAGCAGAGGGTGCCTCAGAGATGTAAGCCCACATCCTCTAACATCAAGTTCTAGTTTTCTGTGTAAGAAGAAGTCTGGTTTACATTGCAACATGCAGATTACTCGAACTCCACTTAGCCTGAAGCTGTTCGATAATTAAGATCAGTTTTGGCGTTAGATGTCACCTGATTGTTTTATCTGTAGCCTCTTTCCAACGTTTACACTTGGGGCATTGTAAAAATTTGCTCTGCCGACAAGAATAATTGGAACCTTACCAAAAACAATGTTAAATGAATCTTAGATTTAGTTGAATAAAATCCCCCCTCCCTGCCTCATTCTCTTCAACCCCAACTCTGTCTTTACAGCTCAGTGGTCTTGGATTCAGTCTCCTGAGCTCATGCAACCCTCCTAAAGCCCCATGACCTCACCACAGAAATTGCTGAAGTCAGCCTGTTCCCTTCACAGTCCTTCGGAATAAGGAAAATCTCAGGGGCCTGTTAATAGTGCAAGACACAGCACCCCACCCAGCACGCTATTTAGCTTGGATGAAAAGTGTACTTGGTGACAATGCAAAGTGCCCTGGGCAGCGACAGGACCCAGTGATGTTCCTATCCCTCATCACTTGCTGATTAATTTTACTAGGCCATATACATAGAGAGCTGCATCAGTTGTGGGGTTAGAGGCGGTGCCGTGTGCTGGGGGGTTGTTCCCTCTGAGTTCTGCTGTGTGTGCCGGCCTAGGGGACACTCCCTGCCAAGGGGTGAGAAGCATAGGCAGTAAACATTCTTGTCAGGTGGTGGTGGCCAATTAGGGACCGAGTAGGCGTCCGCCTGTCACACCCAAGCTCTAGGCACCTGGGAATACATGCGAAGAAAGGCCTTTCTCTGCTCTGTTTTTATGGCTGGCTTTTGTTTTTTGTTTTTGTTTTTTACTGGGAAAGCAAATTCAAACAAAACCAAAAGGCTTCCTCTTAAGTCCCTGAGAACAGAGAGTCTTTCCCTCACTCAGTTGTTGAAAGATCATGGATTAAGGCTTTGCTGTGTGCACAGCACTGGGAAATCTGGAAGAAGTTGAGGTAGGACGACTGACCACCAGAATCTCACAGGCTGGCTGAAATGACAAGATCCTCAAATCAAGTGGCAGAGAAAAAAGACAAGACCAGACAATATCCTTGGACGCTGTGGTGGACAAAAATGGCAGCATTTTTGTCAGTGCTTGGGGAAGCAGGTGGTCCTGGTACAGCCAGCCACCACAATCTCCTCTGCCTCGGCCCCTAGCAGAGGACAGCGTGAATGAGCTAAGGCCTGTGTCTACCAAGGATTTGTATTTTAAGTGCAGATACAGGGAAGAAACTGAGGTTAGGAAAGAGTTTAATTTCTGCAAGGTTGCTGTGGTAGAACTGAATCTTAAAACTAGGTCTCTCTGCCTCTAAGTCTATGCTCTTCTCCATGATGCCACTTTAACCTCCAGGAAATGAAGGAAACAAAGAGTAAACAAGTGGAATCCAGCACTCACCCAGGGAACTCCTCCAGAACTGCCAGTGCCACACGGTGACCGGCAATGTGTTCGCATGAAACTTCAGAGTGGAAGAAATCAGTTACAAGAAGGACCCAATGCAGCCCCCAGCTCCTGATGATGGGCAATAGACGGAGGGGAGGAACTGCCTTACTCCTCTTTCTCCCCCGTGCCCAGCACCTGCTGACTAGCAGTCTGACGCCGTGCCAGTATTTCCTTGGAATGACAAGGTGATTGGAAGCACAGACCATGAAGTTGGATAGATCTACGTTTAACTCCTCCCTTCCCCGACTGGAAATTGAAAATCAATATGGAATGGATTAAGGATACAAATGGCAAAGCAAAACTTGAGAACTTTTGGAAGTAGTACATGAGAGAATATCTTTAAGGCCATGAGATAGGAATGAATTTCTTCAAGACACAAACATTGCAAATTATAAAAGATACACAAATTCAACTATACTAAAACTAAGAATTTCTGTTTGTCAAGAGTCTCCAAAGGCAATAAAAATGCAAGCTACAAACTTGAAGAAAATATTTGAAATGTGTATAGCCAACAAAAAAAGTGTTTTGAAATATATAAAGTGTTCCTACAAATAAAAAACTCAACTCAATACAAATATGGGCAAAAAGCATACAGAAGCATTTCATAGAACGAAGAACACACGGGGAACCCGGCAAAGCAGCCTGTGGACACGGAGGAGTTAACAAAATATAATGAAGCAACAACATTCGAGGTTTGCCTCAAGTTTGAAATAAAAGTTGATTTCAGATTTATTTTAATAAGGAACATGTGTGATGAACGCACCTACAGTGAGATTCTCACTAACAAGCCGGAGGAGGAGGATCGCGCCGCATCACCCATTTGCTTGACAAATCTAAGTCCTATGGTACCAAGTGTCAGGTCGGGTATCAACACAGCCCCACACACACAGCTGGCGGGACATTGAAAAGCCATTTAACATTAACTTGTAAAGCTGAACGCTTGCACACCCAGCCAATGTGCTAGGTATATGCCCAATGTCTGTAAATATATGCCCAGGAGAAAATTTAGTACATGTATCCCAGGAGACACACATGCCAAAAAATGATCATAATTGAACTTACCAAAAGGCGGGGGGGGACTTGAAACAACCTAACTCTCCACTGAGAGGGGCATGAAGAAATAAAGCATAACATTCTTAAAAGGGAATGTTCTATGGCACAAAAACCAAAGAGCTACAGGGCCACTTTCACGTGGCTAATCTAAACAGCGTCAGGTTGAATGGAAAATGCAGGTCCCAGAGCACCACATACAACCTGGTAGACTTTTTAAAAAGTTTGAAAACTATGCAAAATTAAAACTAAACTGAGCCAAGTTAAATCACATGCCACTGAAGCATACGGACTGTGATGGTGTGGAGAATGTTTTTAAAGAAGGAAGGAAATGATAAGCACAATGTTCAGGGTAGTGCTTAGATATGGGAAAGACAGGGTAGGAAAGAAGAAAATACAAAGGTTATTGTTAAGTTATTGGTAATAGTCTAGGCTTGGTTTGGGCAGCAGGTTCAGAAGTGTCTGTTATATTATTTAGCAGCATACATACATAAAATACAGTAAAAGATGAACTCCAGTGGACCAGTGGGGATAATGGGCTACAAAGCAATGATCATGACTAATCCAATCAGTCGATTAATAAATAGGAAATCCTGGGTCTATTAAGGCCTCATTGTGTGGGCCGACTTAAGTTGCTTAACATATCCTAATCTCACTTTTCTTGTCTGTGGGGAACTAAAAACCATGAGCCATTATAAAGATTAACTGAGCAATAAATGGGAGTTAACACAGGGTCTGCAGAAGCAAGGCCTGCTTGAGTGTGGTTGGTAGGGTAATATTATTATTACCATACTATTATATGGGTGTAGTAATTCATAGTTTTCACTTGAACATTTCACCTAAAATGTCATATGGTGCTTGATTGTCATATTGGTATGTTACAGAATTATATGCTTATGTTTTTGTAATGAAAGATTTTAGAATGAACCAGGGGCGTTATTTGTGCCAGACCCCGGTATATATTTATAACAGCTTTATTGAGATAGAATTCACATCCATACAATTCACCCACTTAAAGTCTACAGTTTGATGCTTTTTAGTGTGTTCAGAGCTGTGCAACCACCAGCACAATCAATTCCAAACGTTTTCATCTCTCCAGAGAGAAACCCAGTGCCCATCACTCCGCTGCCCCAGGCTGGGGCAACCACTCATCTGCTTTATGTCTCTTGAATTTGTCTGTTCTGGACATTTCTTACAGATGGAGCCCTGTAACAGGTCATCTTTCGTGATGGGAGCTCCTCTCTTTACCTTTCCCCAGAGGAGACATTCTTAGAGTACAGCTGTGCGGATCCCTGCTGGTCCACAAACACCTGCAGCTTGGCTGCTCGTGTTAATGCTAGCTGTAGCTGTGACCACCAAAATCATTCTCTTTTAAACAGTTAAGCACTTTCTATCATCAAGATGCTGCAATACACTCTCTTAGTCACACAAGTCTAACAACGCCCTGTGAAGTGGGCACAAAGAAGCCAAGTCACTTGGTCCAGCTCACACGAGTAGTCCCTGGTCCAGAGGAGAGGCCCATCCATACCCAGGCCTGTCTGACTCCACAGTCCAGGGTCTTCATCGTTACCTGATAATGCCCCTGTGTGTGACAAAATGCTCCTCCTTGGAGGGGGGTATAGGGGGCAGTAATTAGCTTAATTTTTACACAATGATCTTTTTGTTCTGGCTACTTTGCAGTTTCCACTGGAATCAAAGTAGGGTTATGGGTTTGAGGTATTCTCTTTCTGACTAAAGTGATCCATCTTGAACCTTCTTTTCTAGAAAAACTTACCTGTGGGAAGAACAGCAATTATCACTTGAGAAAAAATGTGCCAGGGAATGATGAGTAGGCTGTTAACTTAAGGGTTGGTAAAAAATATGAAGAGCTCCCAAGTCCTCAATTAAGGATTTCAGTTAAGGGGTGCGGTGTTCAGTTAAGGGTGCGCTGGCCTGTGCGAATCCTCCTGTGGGTGCGAAGTCAGAGCAGCAGGAGCTGCTGTTCTATGGGCATTAGGACAGACTGTCTCTGCGTGTCTGGCAGCCCCCACTGCAACCTGGAAGCCAACGACAGGTAATAAAGGTGTGAGGTGGGGGGAACCGGTTAACCCTGACTGCTTTGGGCACAGATATTCAAACCCCGGTGCACATTGTCATGCTGTGAGGTCACGGTGACTCCAGAACTTCCAAAGGAAGGGTCAGTGTCCTTGCTGGGAGACGGCACTCAGGAAGGTACTTCTGTGCTAATTTGACCGTTTTCTCTTCGATTGTACATCTATTTGGAGGAAGGGTTGTTGCTTTTGGAAATTATACTTTTCCCACAGAAAGACACAGAACGCATGGCCCCTTCTTCCTACTTAGCCCGAAGGGAGCTTAATGGAGCCTGATTAAGCAAAGAAAGGCCTCAAACTTTCTTGGACAGCTCAGGAATCCCTGGGGTTGAGTTGAGTGCTCGGTGAAGGGTTCATGCTGGTGTCAAATGCGTCCCCACCATCTCATCACTGTGTACACTTGACAGGACCCCGGCTCCCCACACCCCCACTGACAAGCAGGAGACAAGCAGTCATGCTTGAGACCTGAAGAAAGAGACACCTGGCCGTGGTTAGCTCCAACTAACTACACTGTTAAATTTTTATTTATTTTTTAAGATTTTTAAAATTTATTTTTAAAGGCTATTTTATTGATTATGCTATTACAGTGTTCCCAATTTTTCCCCTTTATCCCCCCTCTGCCCTGCACCCACCAACCCTCCAGGATTCTCCCCCTCCTTAGTTCAGGTCCATGGGTTGTACATATAAGTTCTTTGAATTCTCTGTTTCCTATACCATTCTTAACATCTGCCCGTCTATTTTATGCCTACTAATTATGCTTATTCTTCTCAGTACCTTCCCCCCATTCCTCCCTTCCCCCTCCCCCCTGAAAACCTTCCATGGGATATCCATTTCTCTTATTCTGTTCCTGTTCTACTTTTTTGCTTAGTTTTTGTTTTCATTGTTGTTCTTTTTTTATGTTCACTTGTTGATAGTTGGGAGTTTGTTGTCATTTTACTGTTCATAGTTTTTGATCTTCAATTTCTTAGATAAGTCCCTTTAACAGTTCATATAATAAGGGCTTGGTGAGGATGAACTCCTTTAACTTGACCTTATCTGGGAAGCACTTTCTCTGCCCTTCCATTCTAAATGAAAGCTTTGCTGGATAGAGTAATCTTGGATGTAGGTCCTTGTCTTTCACGACTTCAAATACTTTTTTCCAGTCCCTTCTTAACTACAAGCTTTCTTTTAAGAAATCAACTGATAGTCTTATGAGAACTCCTTTGTAGGTAACTGTCTCCTTTTCTCTTGATGCTTTTAAGATTCTCTCTTTATCTTTAATCTTAGGTAACTTAATGATGATGTGCCTTGGTGTGTTCCTCTTTGGGTCCAACTTCTTTGGAAATCTTTGAGCTTCCTGGACTTCTTGGAAGTCTATTTCCTTCACTATATTGGGGAAGTTTTCCTTCATTATTTGTTCAAACAAGTTTTCAATTTCTTGCTCTTCCTATTCTCCTTCCAGCACCCCTATGATTCGAATGTTGGAACATGTAAAGATGTCCTGGAGGTTCCTAAGCCTCTCTTCGTTTTTTGAATTCTTTTGTTTCTTGATTCTGTTTTGGTTGGATGTTTTATTTCTTCCTTTTGTTCAAAATCATTGATTTGAGTCCTGGTTTCCTTCCTGTCACTGTTGGTTCCCTGAGTATTTTGCTTTATTTCACTTTGGGTATCTTTCATTTGTTCTTTCCTTTTGCAACCGAGCTCAATCAGATCTGTGAGCATTTTGATTACCAGAGCTTTAAATTATCCATCAGATATGTTGGCTATCTCTTCATTGCTTAGTTCTCTTTCTGAGGTTTTGATCTGTCTTTCATTTGGGCCCTATTTCTTTGTCTTGGCACAGCTGATTGGTTGTAAAGGGGCAGGGCCTTAGGTATTCACCCATGCAGGGCAACCCTCCTTGCTGCGCTGCCTGTGGGTGAGGGGCCAGAGAGGGAACAATGCAGCTCATCTGCTTGTTTCTAGCCCACTTTCCAACAGACTCTCGACTCTTGTGTGAGACTGGAATATTCTCCCACCGTGGCAACCCCCTCCCTAGTCTACAGTCAGCTTTGAGTCTCAGCCTCCCGTTCAGTCATCTCCGCCCACACCATCCGCTACCTCACCACGGGTCCTTTCAGCCAGCCCCCACCTCACTGCAGCTCTTCTCTGCCCACCCAGCTGCCCGGTTCCTTCCTACTGGTCTAGTTGAATGTTTCTTTAATTCCTTCATTATCAGAGTTCCATGCAGTTTGATTTTCTGGCACTTCCGGTTGTTTATTGTTTTTAGATTGGTTGTTATCCTCCTTTTGGTTGTACAAGGAAGCAAAGGGTTTCTACCTACACCTCCATCTTGACCAGAACTCAAGTTTTTATTAAATAACTTCATGACCCATTTCTAGGACAACAGGGGCTTCAAATGGAGCCCAGGCTCTAAGGGTCTGCCTTTCTGTCCCTCTGCCTTGGCCTCCTTCCCACTATCTGCCCTCAAGGCTTATAGCTTCTTTCTCTTTGCTGAGCAACTAGGATTTTTTCCCCTTTGTAAAAGGGGAAAACAAGACATTAAGTTGTATGACAGCTTTAGACCGTGCAGTATTGGTGTTGTGGGTTACTATTATATTCTTTTAGAGTTCATGTCAAATTGTAATACAGGAGCAGATATTTGTAAGGGTTCTCACTAATTTATACATAATTCTAGGCATAGATGTCTTCTCTGAGAACAGGAGTCTAGTCTTCTGATGTGTGCTCTATCATTCTTAGAAGAGCATTAGCCACTGTGTAAATAGACATAGAAAGATCAAGAATCCAGCACTTGTCATTGAAAGATAAAATTCTTTTAAAAAAAGAAAACACATTATTCACTTGATTTCCTGGACATCACTCTTATTACTTCACCTGCTAATACTTCTCAGTCTCCCCTGCATCTTTCTAATTTCTCTGACATTTTGGTGGTGGAGGCCCCCAAGTGTCAATCCTTGAACGCTTTTGTTCTCCAGGTGATCTTAGCCAGTCATTCCTTTTAGTACCATCTACACATCAACAACCCCTAGATCCTAGTGCCAAGCCCGGCCACCCCTGAGTGCCAGACCAGCTTATGCCCTGCCCAGCCTACACCTGCACCTGGATACCTCATGGGCTTTTTGAACCTGATTTGTCCAAAACTGATCTCTGACCCTTTCCAGCCCTCAGACCTGCTCCCCTCATCATCATTCTTCTTTCTGCTGATGCAACTCCATTCTCTTAGTTGTCCTAATCAGATACTTTGGGGCCGTCCATGACCCCTCTGCTTCTCCTTCAGAACTCCTGATGGCTCTATTTTCAAAATATTTCCAGAGTTGGACCGCCCCTCCTCATCTCTATAGCTGCTGCCCTATTCCAAGGCATCATTCTCTTTAGCCTGGATTACTGACATTGCCTCCTTATGGATCTTCCTGCTTCTGCCCTTATTCCTTCTAATCTATTCTTTCTTTATAAGGCAGCTGGAATGATCCTATGAAAACCTCGGTCTCATTATGTCACCACTCTGGTTTTTTTAAAGCATCCAATAACTTCTCAGGGATAGTCAAAGCCCTTACAGGAGGCCCTCTGTGACCCTCCCACACCTCTCACCCTCTTGCCTAGTACTGGTCCTCCCACCCCACTCACCTGCAGTTCCACTAGCCTCCTCGCTTTTCCTAAACATGTCATACCCACTTCTGCCTCAGGGTCTTTGCACCTACAGTTTCTTCTAGGGGAAGTGCTTAGATGTTCCCATGGCCCCCTCTCCACTTTTATCCAGGTCTCTGCTTAAATGTTGTGGTCTCAGGGAGCCTTCTTTTTTTTTTTAATTTTTTATTTTAGTTTATTCAGTACAGTTTCTATCCTTTATTCCCATTCCAGCCCACCCACCCATTCCTCCCCTCCTCCCTCCCCTTTCCAACACCCCTAGTTTTGTCCATGTGTCCTCTATATTT
>CM052546.1:45276527-45294490 GCA_028533065.1 Trachops cirrhosus | reverse complement strand
CATTGGGGTGCATAGGTTCTTTTGGATTGGTGTTTCAGGATTCTTAGGATATAGTCCCAGCAGTGGAATTGCTGGATCAAAGGGCAGGTCCATTTTTAGTTTTCTGAGGAAGTTCCATACTGTTTTCCACAGTTCAGGGAGCCTTCTTGACAAAAACTCCAGTTCTTCATTCTTTGTCCTCTTAACTGGCTTTATTTTTCTTCCCTGCATGCATCACCCAGCTGACACCTTATATATTTATGTATCCATGTGATCTGTACCCCCCACCCTGTCCCTGCTTCAATGTAATCTCTACAAAGGCTAGAATTTGGGGGTATTTTGTTAACTGTTGTATCCCAGTTGCCAGAATAGCCCCTGGTGCATAGTAGGTGATTAATAAATATTTATTGAATGAATGGTTCACTTCCTGGAGGGAGGTGGATCTTAAAGAACAGGTAAGAATTACCAGGTGGAGAATGGAAGAAGATTCTGGGCAGAGTAAAAATCATCCCCAATCACTCCCAACATGAGTCAACCATTTCCAAAGCCACAGAGACCTGAATCCACCAGGTGGTGGATTCAGTAACTTACAAATAGTCCTAAATAACTCTGAGTACCTGCTCCATTAATACCCATGTCCTTTCAGGGGCCTCTCAAAGTGGGACCCCTTTGTTCCAGAGTTCAGGCTATTGCGTGACTATTTCCTGGGAGAAAGTCTAACTGTCTGAGCCGGCTAATTGCTATTCCTTCCCAGTTCAGGAGCTCCCACCAGAAGAGCGGAAGCCCGGGGTGGAGGTTGCGGGGCGGGGAGTGGGGGGGTCTGGGGAGGGAAAAGGCCAGAGGAAGGGAGGAAGTAAAGATAGAAAACGAGGGAGGAGCTCTCAGATCAATCTTGTGGGTTCATTACACTGGAAGGGTGGGTCCAAGAAAGCCATGCTCAGCAGGTAACGGGCCTTGGCTGGTGACTCAGCAGCCTTCACTGGGGAGGCCGAGCTGAGAATGTGAGGGAAACATAGCTCCCCAAGGCCTGAGTGAGGTTGTAAAGAGCTCATTGAAAAGTATAACCACGCCATGCATTGTCCCATCAAGATGCTTCACAACCAGGCCCAGAACTCATCCCAAAAGAGGGTGCCTGATCCAAATTCACAATGTGTGTGAGCAAGGGGACCAGCATCTGCCAGGAGGCCTTGATTCCATGGGAAATGGGAAACTAACAACGTGCCGCCAAGTGCACAGCCCATTAGTAAAGGGCCACTGGCACCCAAAGGCTCTGGGATTTAGAAAGTCGGCCTCCACAATGAGGCTGCTTCACGCTCCTCTGGCTTCTTCCACTGAAGCATCGCTGAGTGCTTTCCCAGGGTGGCGCTCACCCCATTAGGTGGATAAGGCTCAGGGAAGCCAAGTCTTGCCTGCAGCCACCCAGCAAGTTGATTCCTGAGGTCGGTCAGAATGGTGACCCAGACCTCCCAGCCTTGTTGTGACCATCACGTGGCATTCTGCAAGGGACTCTAGAGGACAGCAGAGGCCATGAGCAGGCCTACTTGCGTGCGACTTGCAGGCGCAGGGGTGGAGCTTGGTGGGAAAAACAGCTCAGAGCACGCGTCCTAGCTGAGGTGTGTCAGTGGCGTTGTCTTTGTAAATGAAGGACATCAGGGCTGAGATTAGTAGTTGTATGATCATAAGATGTTGGAAAGGGCCCTGGGAGAGCATCAAACCAATTCGTTTTGTTTCTTGGTGAGGAAATAGAATCCAGAAAGACTACGGTAATTCACTGCTCTAGGTCACACCGTTGGCTCATGCCAGGGTGAGGATCGGAGCCCACTTACCTTAAGCATTAGCCCCCATGCTCTTTCCAAATGCCAGAGATTCTCACAATAATTACCTGTTCTGTGACAACACCTTGAAACTCAGTAAATCACTACCTCCAATGTTAGCCAGCTTTCCCCTCTGCTTTCTTGCCATCTGAACTGAACTGGAGCGAAAGAACCAGAAGCAGAGGGATGGTGAACCCTGCTCAGACCTGCCATCCAAGACCTAAAACCTCCTCAATCGTCTACTCATTTGGTGTTGGAGCCAAAATTAACACAGCCGTGGAAAGAAATGCTGGGAAATCTCTGAGAGGCTCTGAGACAGCCAGCCTCTGTGGGCTGGTGAACCTGGTCTCATGGGTGAGCCCAGCCCCTCTGGGGCAGCTGTCTCAGGGAGACGTGTCTGGAGCAGTATTCTCAGGCTTCTTGCCTGGGCCTTCCATCCCACTGAGTGACGACTGTGGCTCTCGGCAGAGAGGCCAGTTGCCAGCGGGAGGCTCTCCCAACCCTCATCCACCAGGTGTTCTTCCCAGGAACCATGTCAGCTTGGCGGGGAGTGCCACAGCGGGTGCTGGGATGGGCAGAGAGGTGCAGCTCCCTCTCTTCTTCAGTCCAGGTATCGACAGATGAGGCAAGGGTATGGCCCTCCCTCAACAAATAAATAGGACTTTTATAGGCTGATTAATCTGCATGGGATGTGCCAGACTGTCAGTGACCCCCGGTTTTCCAGCCAGGGTCTAACCCTGGGGCTGGATCATAGAACCAGCCACAGCCCTTGTAAAGAGCAGTATTTCTAGAATGCTGGCCATCCACCAGGCAGCAGTGAGGCTGCCTGTTCCCCTGCGGGATTCCTGGGAGCTGCTACTTGTTCTTTAAATTGCCCCCTTTGGCAAATATTCTGCCCCAGACTTTGTGCTCACAGTTCTGTATAGTCAGTCCCTCCCGTCAGCCCCAAGGGCAATGAGTGTGAAACTAACACTCCCTTGTTGAGGAGGGCATCTCCCCTAACCTTCTTATTCTCCTGATTGCCCTCTGACCTCAGCAAAATGGGCCAGGAGACAGGCCCTGGGATCCTTACCCTCTCTCTTCTGATTCACTGCCAGTGCCAGGCCTCTGAGCAAGAGGGGCGGTCTGGCTGAGTCCTGGCAGGTGGCCAAAGTCCAGGTGAGGAGCCAAGTCTTCATGTCTGATGGTTCGTGCCCTCCTTCTAGCCACCCACAAGAGAGCAAGAGCTCGTGGGGTTAACATGCAAAAAGCCCCAGCCTAGGAAATGGACTCCTGGGGTCTCAGACACTCGATCAGCTGTCACTGAACCTTCCTTAACTTGCATTTCCTCATCTGCAAAGTGGGGGCAGTAACAGCTCCCAGTGAGTTAGGATAAAGGAAGACTTCAAAATGCTGATGAGCGTTCCACTCCAAATGTGTCCTCACTTTGCTCTTGTGATCAGTCATGGTGTTCCTGCCTGGTTTGGCCACTTCCTGTCACTGCTGAGTTGGCAAGAGGGCTCATGGTGGGGAGGGGCGGGTATAAAGGAGGTGGGTCCTAAGGCTTTCATTTGCCCTTGTTCCCTCTTCAAAGGAGCAATGTGCAAAATATCTCATTTCCAGGAGGGACAGTGGAACGAACTCCCTCGTTCTAGTCCGTCATGGAGACATACACTTCGAGTTGGACGATGCCCACTGTCTTGGCCTTACAAGGCCCAAACGCCAGCCACGAACCTGGGGGAAACCAGCAATCCCACCCTCTGAGTGGTCGTCCACGTTCCAGCTCCCGACTGCATTAGTGCTGGAATCTTTGACTCATTCAAGCCTGTTTTTTTAGCATGAGGTCACATCGGGGTCAGCCATCAATCCCTAACACTAGACAAACTCACCTCTGACTTAGTCAGAATCTCCAGATTTTTCATCTACCAAGCAATGAATTGGCACTTTTCACCGAGGAATGACTACTGGGCCCTTTAGAGTCTCATTAAGCTCTGTGACTTAAAGACTCTCCTGTTTCACGGAGCCAAAGCCGGTTAAGTGGTCACAGCTGCCAGGAACTTGGTTAAAGAGTGAAACTTTCCGAGCAGGTCGGGAGTAGTTGCACTAATCTCTGTGCCCGCCACCCCTCCCCTGCCCTTATCTCGGGCTTGTTTTGACAGCTCAGAGCCAGGGCCCATGAGAAGAACATCAATATCGCTCCTTTCCCTTTTCACGTCTTCGCTCCAACCCACTGTTTGCCTCAGGGGGAAGGAAGAAACAATCAAGCATTGTCTTGTTCTGGCCCCGTGTGTCAGGGTTTCATGGGATAAATATTATTTGCCTGGGAGGGGAACTGGCTGGAAGACAGCTCACCGTGTAAGTAAGGGCTGGGGAGGCGCAGGGGGAGGGCGGTGATGTTTGGGTTTGGTTTTATTACGAGTTTAACCTTTTCTCCCATCGTTCTGCCATTCCCACCTCCCACCCCCATCACCAAATAGGCCATTCAGCATGAAGGCTGTGTTGTACGGGGCCTCAGCCAGGAAGTAACAGAAGAGATCTTCTGCAGCGTGCGCTCTTGTCCACTCCCTGTCCAACTCTGGGCGAGTGAGGGGTGCCCATTCCAGGGACTGGCACAGGCTGAAGAGGACATCTTGGCACCTTCCACCTGTGCGGTCCCTCGGCACCCAGAAATCTTACCTACTATGGCTTACGTCTCTGCCCCTTAACTCCTCAGGCAAATAATTGTCAGGGCAGTGGCACCTCTGGGGGTCTGGAGAGACCAGGACCTCAGATAACCCAGTAGGTCAGCATTTCTTGAATTCCTACTGCATGCCATTCACCAGATGCTCTGGTATGCTGCATTTTGCTTCCGCTTTGTGTCTTTTGCCCCAAGAAAGCCTCATATCTCTCTGGAATAAAGAACTAAAGACCAACCACCAACTGAGAGACAGACATTTGAAAACCTGCTCCGGAGAGGCCACACCTACCTCCAGGCCTTCTCAGGAAGAGGAGGAAACACAAGGGCCACACTGCCTGTGATGGCCACAAAGCAGCAAGGTAGTGGGGGTTGTCTATCTGCTGTGCCATCCAAAGTCCTCCTTTCCTGACCACAAGGCTTTCCCTCATCCCAAAAATCCATTTTGGGTACAAGCCACCTACGCCATCACTGTAATCATAGCTGCTGAAGACAGAGAACTCACTATATGCTGGGCATTGTGCTAAGTGCTTTACATATAGCATCTCATTTGACAGAATGATGTCCCTGTCAGCCCAAAGGGAAACTGAAACTCCGGGAGGGTGAGGAATTTGTCCATGGTCACACAGCTTTGAACGCACTTCTATCAACCCCCAAAGTCTGAACCATTCAAGGGCACTTTCCAGAAGTAGGGATAGATTTGCAAAGCCCTTTCCACACCTCCAAGCCCATGAGACACATGCTAAGGAGAGGGGGACAACCTCTGACTGTGGTGAGAAGTGGGGTCCCTGAGACTGGCAGCCATAGCCTTGGCTTTGTGGGCCATTGTGCCACCCTCATGTGCTGGGAACCCTCTATTCCCAGAGGGCAGTGTCATTTGAATGTCTCTGTCTGTGTACTTAATTCCTTTTGTATACAAAATAGCTCAGTGCTTTGCTCCGTGCCACGTACAATGAGGGACTTAACACCTGCTTTTTAAGAATGACAAATCTCTCACCAGCTCAGCCAGTGAGACAAGCACTGCCCCCTCCTCTTGAGCAGAAACAAGGAGCCACAGAGAGCCACACCGTCCTGTGTGCTGAGCACAGTGTGTCAAGAGCACGGGCATGGGCTTCCCACAGACCTGGCTTCAGATCCTGGCTCAGCGACACACTAGCCAGGCTCCTGGGGCGCGCCTGCTGACCTCTGTGAAGCCAGGTTTGCCCAAACGTGGGGAAGGTCACAGGACCTAGCTGTCCGGTTACTGTGAGGATTAGGTGACAAAACACCTACAAAGCCCCTACCAGCCTTGCCCAAAAAAGTAGGTGTCCAGTGTTCGTTTCCTTACTTGGTGCACGTTCCTTCTTTTCAATGGAGCCCTCATCATGCAGGAATCTTGGTTTGCCTCTGCCTTGGGGGCATTCCCACCACCGCATCACCAGGTCACCAGGCTGACCGGCACTGGTCTACCATTCTTCTACTAGCACAGCTGAGACCGGGCTGGAGTTTTCTAATGAGAAGTCACTCAAGTGGGGGAATAACTAAGCAGACACCAAGCCAGAAGAGCATGTAAGTAAACCACAGGGTTACTTCTCTACCTTGTGGCCAATCTGTCCAGCCCCACCTAGCTCCAAGGGGCACCCTCCCGCCTGTGCAGAGTTCTCAGGGTCCAGGCTAAACAGAAAGAGGCAGAGCCTCTTGCTCAAGCCCTCTCTCCCACCCAAGACCCACTTTTGGACATACTGTCCCACTTCCCATCTGAACACAAGCCTCCTCCCCAGATGACAGCAAGAGTGGCATTTCTTTCAGAGCTTCCCCACCCCACCCTTGCTTTCAGGAGTCTGGCCACACTAGGATAACCGCATCGATTCAGCACAATAAGCCCTGCACCCACACAGGAGATACTCACCCGGAATGGCAGGGGCAGGAGGACAGGGGAAGGTCATTACAAGTGCTTTATCTTCATGCTGTCTCACTGGATCCTCACAGCAGCCCTGTCAGGTACATTTGGCTTATCATTCTTAACCTGCAAATGAAGACATTTTAGCTTGGAGAGGTTACGTGAATTGATCAAGGTCACATCTGGCAAGCAAGTGGCAGACAGCCCTCAAGGTTAATCATCTCGTTCTAAGCCCAGCTCCCTGGCCACCCAGCCCTTGAACCCAGGATACCAAAAGCAGCCACTGCACCTTCCCTAGGAATGAACCTGGGGCTCTCCTACTGGCCACCATGAGAGAGGGGTCCCCTGAAAGTGTTAACTGAGATGAGCACTGGATAAAGCCACAGCTACGAGGCAAGGGAGCCTGCCATTTGCCCCTGTCTCCACCAGGTTGTAGGCCAGGACACCTGGGTTCAGGGGCAGGCCTCACCACCTGGGAGGGGGTATGGGTTTGAACTTCTGAGTCTTGGTGCCTCAGTTTCTGCATCTGTAAAATGGGGAGGAGCAAGTGAATTGACATGTATTCCTTAGAATGGTGCCTCGTCCACAGTAGTTGTTAAATAAACAGAGGTATTTTACTAACGGTGTTGCTGTTCTTGCTCTTATCCCCTCTCAAAGTTTTGTGAGAAGTAAATGAGATGATGGGCATGAAAACATTGCACTGCGAAGGTGAGGGATATGTGCCGAGAGGGTAACAGGAAAAAGGCTTTGCCTTAGATGCTGTATTTGAACAGTCTCAAATTCTTCAACGTGAAACGCAGAACTACTTCTCCAGGCAGCAATCATTTGCCTCCTGTTGTTGTTGTTGTTGTTGTATATCCATTTTAGACCAGATCGTTCATGTGATGGATCTAGCTGTGTGCATCGCATGCAGTGTAGGCACCATTAAAGAAGCAGCACCTGGCCTACGCAGGCCGCGGATGTGCTGACATGAACAGAGAACACAATTAAGCTGTGTCTCGCTGTCTGGGGTAATCCGGCTGCAGCCATTCTGGAGGGTCTGGAGGAACCAGGCAGGCCAGCCACGCAGTGAGGGGGCATTACTGACCACTGACCAATGGCTGGAAGCCCGATAATA
The DNA here is from genome assembly GCA_028533065.1 of Trachops cirrhosus. Taxonomy (NCBI): domain Eukaryota; kingdom Metazoa; phylum Chordata; class Mammalia; order Chiroptera; family Phyllostomidae; genus Trachops; species Trachops cirrhosus. The sequence continues at coordinate 45,287,048 of CM052546.1, read as the reverse complement.
CCACCCTTCAAGGTCCTGTAAAAAAATCTCTTTGGCCCCCATCTGGCCAGGTTTAGAAAAGCATCTGATAAATTAGCAAACAAGAGTGAGTGAGTGCGGCTTTGTGCCCGAACCATGTGCAATGCAACTGGGTATATAAGGGAAGTGTCTATGTCACAGTCCCTGCCCTTATGGAGATCAGTGTGGCTGATGGAATAGGAACCGATAAAACCAAAACAATGGAAGAATCATAAAGACAGTGATGTAATGAAGGGTTCGGTTTTATGGCACAGAGTGTAAACGTTGGAGGATAGAGTGAGCGGAGATGGATGAATGCTGAAGCGGGCAGGAAGAGGTTTGTTGGCTGGGCCCGGATGGGTGTGTAATAGTGGCGCTGTGGAAGGGACAGTGGCATTCCAGGTCCGGGAAACTGTGTGAGAGGAATCGAGGAGGCAGGGAAGAAGGACTGTTTGTAGTAAAAGTGGCGTGACTGGAGCAGAGCGCGTGAGTGCACTTTAATTCCCAAACCCATCCACTGCTTTGCAAGAACCAGGAAAATAAATGCCTATTGGTAATAAAACTAGTTGACGATGGTCTGGTTTGTCCTGTTTTGCCTCCCACAGGTATTCATGAACTTCAGCAAGTCACTTAACCCCTCTGCACTTACTCTCCTCCCCTGCAGAATGGGGACTATAACACATGGGGAGCAGTCACAGTGAGGACTCAAAGGGGTGATATGTGGAGGCTGCCAGGCGCACATGCTGATAGACAGGTACAGGGGAGACAAGTGCCCCTGCAACTCCAGGCTCAGCAGCTCCAGGCTCAGGTTCACCCAGGGAAGAAATGCGCCCCTGTGCTCTGGCAGGAGCTAGTGCCCATGTCTCCTTCCAAAGAGTGTTAGTAGTTGCTTTGTCCCAGCTGTGTTTGAGGCAGAGCTCTCTTTGCTCCTGGTACCTGTGCCCTTGCCAGGAAGGGAGACCCAGACTCTGTCTAAGTCTCTTGCCATTGACGTTGAGCTATAGGAGGTACAAGAGGAGAAGACCTCCAACCCACAGACCTAGAAAGCGTGACTGCCTCCTGACCTCATGGGGTCCCAATAGATACCCGCCAACTTGGGAGCCCTGCGATGTAGGGCTTTCTGACTAGCCCTTTGACAGGGGCACTCTCCTTTCTCCTCCCTGAAAAGACAGAAAGTTAGGAATGGCCTTGGGAGGATCTCTCAAAAGTGCTGGTGGGCCCAAGGAAACGGAGGTGGCCTGGTAACAGATGGGAGCTCGTGGAAAGGTTGAGTCTAAGAATTGAGTGCCTGGTCTTCTGCACAGACTCGCAAGGGCCGACTGAGTTTGTGTGGAGAAGCGGAGGCCTGCGGTTGCTAGGGTCAGAAACAAACAAAGGCTGCAAAGCCTTGGGAGGAAGGAGCATCTAATGGATTACCTCGAGTACAAGTCCGCACCTCCTGAGAGTGCTCCTCGGCCTGGTTTCAGGCCACTGAGTCCAAGTTTCTGCCGCTGATCCAGGACCCAGGCTGTTTCCAAGAGTTTGTAATTGTTTCCCACCCGTGCCTTGCCCAAGAACCACTGCCTGGGGCAACTTGCCTCCTCTCTCCTCCCACCAGGCTGGGCCCCAGAAATCATTACTAAGAAGGGAGTCATCTGCCTGGTGAGGCCGGGTCTGGGCAGGGGAGCCCTGCCTCCCTGGTGCTGTGGCTGTGGGCCTGGGGGTCTGGAGGGGCTGCTGGCAGGTGGGACCCCGCTCTGCACCACGGTCCCAAGCCCGCCTGTGCTGGTGGAGAGGAAGCCAGGCAGGTTGTGATCACACCGTAATCTGACTCCTGGGGCTCCATGCCTCAATCCCCCGCTGAACCTCGCAGACTGCCCTCCTAGGCTGCTGCTGGCTAGGTGCCCCTCAGAGACCGCTTGCGTCCACCCACTGGGAGCCACCGCCTGCATCTCTGTGCATACCCTCGCTGTGGGGCAGGGCGTGTGTGCGGGTGTGCATGCACCCGTGTGCTTGTGCTTGTGAACGCATGCTTATGTGTGTCAGTGCATGTGTGCGTGTGTGTGTGACCGGGAGAGGGGCTTGCAAGGCAAAAGGCAGGGTGCATGTGCGCACGTGATTGTGCTGGGGCTTGTGAGCACACCTGTGTATGTATGTGTGTGCCCATACATGAGTGTACATGTGCATGTGAGCATGAGCTTGGGTTGCAAGGCAAGGAACAAAGTGTGTGTGCATGTATGCCTATGGGCGCGTAGGAGAACGCATGTGTACTTGCCTGTGCATGTGAGGACGCCAATGGAGCCCCTGTATGTCCGTGAGTGTGTGTGTAAACAGGAACCAGAAGGGGCACCCTAATAGAGAATTCTAGTTAGACTGAAGAGTCCCCTACGTATTGCTCTTTGAGGGGGGATGTTTGGTTGTTCACAGCTGGTATCCCCTGCCCATCATAGCAGGTGCTTAATAAATACTTGTTGAATTAATGAATGGATCCCAGGGTACACCCAGGCCATTTTGGAACTGGAGAGAGTAGAGAAGGAAACCACGTTTCACCTACTTGGCTATTCATTCCTCTTGGTACCAGCCCTGGCTCTGCCTCCAAGACCAACCCTTTGCCATGCCCAGGTTGTACCAAGTTTTCTTCCCTGTTCCTGAGCTCACACCTTCTTCCCTTGACCTGCTGCCCACTGTCTCCTTCCAGTTAGCCCACAGCTGTTAGAGTGGAAGACAGGAATGCAGGTCTGCCTATGGCAAGCTACCAAGGTGGCCACCAGTCTTTCTGGAAGCATATGGTATGGTGGGGTGAGATTGGGCACTGTTTCCTGCTCCTCTGTTGGGGAATTCAGACCTTGAGCTTCAGTTTCCCCACTTTAAAAAAGCACCTGTAACGTTTGCCTGGCGGGGTTGTTGTAAAGACTCAAGGAGACAGTGGAAGGGAAAGTTCTGGAACATATGATAGGTCCTATAGAAATGTTCAGGGGGGATTTTCCAGACTGGTAGGCAACAATCTGGGAGTGCCCTGTGTGCAGGTGGGAGTTGGTTATGGTTTGAGAATCACTGCCACATCACCCCTCTTTTTTTCACAAGATGCCTTGGAGGGGAATTTAATGGTTGCTGAAAACTGAGGCAAGCTTCATTTCTAAAACATTAAGTTAATTGGCTATGAGTCATGTATTCTGCTGAGACTTCATCACACTCAGGAGGGAGATTTTCCAAGTAATTAAGCCATCAGGTTGCAGCCAACCTGAAGTACCCAGTTCTGGCCTTGCCGCTTGGGGACCTTCGCCTGCCCACCCTGACTGCCTCAGCGACTAGCATGGAGATTAGCAAATTCTTCCGTCATCTGTAGAGGGAGACAATATGTGAAAACTTAAGCCTGCAATAACATTTCTCATCACTATGGGAAGGATCAGATTTTACTCTTCTCAACCTGGTTTAAGGACCCACCAGAAATAACAACCTTCATGGGGTAATTAGGAAATTATCCTCTTACAAATTAGTGGATGTCTCCTTTCTTTTCCTTGGACAAGATGGAAAGGATGTTGTTTATCTTTTACCATGGTGAGGTTGCCGCGATTAACCAGGCCACCGGGGTAAATTAATTGTTCACTTGTGGGTAAGCTGATAGCTTGCGTTCCAGGGTGCGCCTGCCAACGCACTCCAGAATAACATGTTACGTCCTCTGCGTGGCCCTTCCTGATGAAAGGAAAACCTCAATCATATTTAGTTAAAGGAGCTCTTTAAACCTGACCTGTCAATACTTCAGAGGTGGAGAATTACATGAAGGTTAAGAAAAGGTTTCCTAGGACTGGCTAGACATAAATTTATTTAAAGGGATTGGGTGCATTCAGTCTGTGCCTGACCAATATTGCCTATTTCTGGACTTGTGGAAAACAGTACAAATAACCCACAGAGAACCCAGGAAGTTCTCAAGGCTCCCAGGAAGGCTTTTTATTTGATAGCAAGGAGAAACTGTAAAACTTCTAAATCCTGATCTGTTTTAATTTAGTAATCTTCTAAAATGGTATTGGTCATAAGGGCAAAAGCGCAAAGGTAAAGCTGGAATTAACATCAGCCTCCTTGTTCTACTCCAACATCTTCTGCCTCACTCCTCCCCCCACCCCTTTCTCTCTCCTTCTCTCTCTCTCCCTCTCTCTCTCTCTCTCTCTCTCTCTCTCACACACACACACACACACACACACACCAACCCAACAGACTTGACAAACCTATTGGATTCATTATGAGTCTTCTGGAATTTCCAATGTGCTGAAAGAAGTACTGAAAGACATGTGCCTGTGTGAGTGTGCACGCGCATATCTTTTAGCACTTTTGTTTAGTACTTGATGTACCCCAAGAGCTCTTGCACGTTCTCGCACTTACTGCAATCCTACAGGTGCTACAGAAATGTTGGGGGGGCGTTCCCAACTGATAGGCATGTTTAAAAAAAAAAAAAAGCCCCTGTGTGGCAGATGTTTTTATTACCCCCAATTTCATCGCAGAGGAAACGGAGACTGAGACTCAGGGAGGTGAAGTGCCTTGAGCAACATCGTGCCCTCGGAGGGCCGGGGTGTAAGCCCACGCACCCTCCCAGGCCATCATCTCACCCTGCCGCGTGTGGAAAGGAACCCAGTGCTCCAGGGCGGCGCTCTTCCACTGTCGGCATCTCACGGCACACACAAACTAATTACTAAATTTCTGCGGCACACCAGCAAATATATTTTTTGCCAATCGGACCACAAAATAGGTATAATTTTGATTCATTCACACCAGGTGGCTGTTGTCATTTGTCTTTATTTGACAATCTGAGGGAAAAGAGGTCAGTGCCCATGACTAAATTGTCAGGTATCGCATGTTTTAAAAAGCCTTGCGGCACACCAGTTGAAAACCACTGCTCTATAGTAAATGGCTGATAGCAGCTTCCTGGGATGCCCCTTCCAAAAGTATTTGCATTTAAATAGAAAACAATTTGTAATCCCAAAGAAGAAAACTCTGATAGTAAAAAAAAAAAATGTTAGTCCGCAGTAACAGGCTGATAAAGGAAGTAAATATAAGGAATTGAGAGGAACTGGAACCTCTTGACTTACAAAAAATTGACAAAAGTTTTATTTTTAGGAACCCCTACAAGCCTCCCAGATGCCTCTTTGCCCTCAGCCCTTCTCCTTCCCATCTGCCCTGGGTAGTGCTGCTCTTTAAAGCATCAGAAGGGAAGACTGCCTAAAGCAATGGTTCCCAAGGTGTTCCCCCAGGGCTAGCAGCATCTGCCAGAGAGCTTATTAGGGTACAGACCCTCAAGCCCTACCCCTGACCTGTTTAATCAGAAACTCGGAGAGGGGCCGCAGTCTGTGTTTTAGCAAGCCTTCCAGGTCACACCGGTGCACAGTCAGTGGTTTGAGAACCACTGCTGTAGAGTCTGCAAGAGAATGGCCAGGCACCGCTCCAAGACACACGAACCCCGATGGGTCCCTTTAGCCCAACTATGCCCACCTAACACTCATCGCTCCCTCGACATTTCTTTCTCATGCGTCTTTGATACCCTCTGGCTCTTCATTTGAATGGTATTTTTTTTGTCTTCTCTGCCTGGCAAACTCCTACTTATCATTCGAAGCCCATTTCAAAGATCTCCCCCTCTCAGGACTGCGCCTATCTCCTCCCAGGAAGAGTTTCACTTACCTCCTTCCTGACAGTGCCTGTACAGACCTCAAAGCTTTGTCATGTCACATTCTTTAACTCCCTCTGCAGGACCTTAATAGTGGGCTGTGATAAGGTCAGGGACTTCATCTTATTTCTCTCAATCCCCAGCACCTAGCATTGTGCCAGGAATACATTAGGTGCTTAATAAATAGTACTTAATACTATTTAATTATGAAAAAGTGAATGCATGAGCCCATGTACTGTAACAAGAATTCTGAATAATAGCCAAGCAACTGGCCAGTGGGTACACAGCTGGTGGCTACGGGACCCAGTCTGCCCCCAGGCACCCTAACTCCCAGCCCAGGGCAGCAATTCATTGATTCAAGTCTCAGACTCGATGTCTTTAGGTAATTGGTACACAACAGAGTCATTCTGGGCTACTTTGTGACACATAATTATGCCAAACACCCAGAACAGGTAAAAATCTTCCCTGTAGGCTACAGAGCTGTGACTTGGTGAGGTCACAGCCGCTCTCCATTATCTCTGCATCTCTCTGTGTTTGTATTTGTATGTGGCACGGGCCTATCACAATGGTATCTAGACCAACTATTAAACCACTTAAAATGCCCAGGAACCAATCTGTGGCAGCCAGCAATTAGCTCCATAAAGTTTTTTTGTTTTTCTTCCTTTGAAGTTGAATAGATGGTTATTACGATGCAGTCTCCCTGCCTCCAAGTCTGCAGGCTGCCTGCAGACTACGTGTGCAGTAGAGATTAGACTCCAGAGGGAAACTGTGTACAACACAACTGTTTGGGTTCCTTTTCTAAGTCTGCTGATTTGCCTGGGTCTTCCTTCTCCATGAAAAGGGTCGGGACGAAGAAGGATAAGGGATCTATCCCATTGGTTCATTCATTTAGGCAACACATATTGCCTTACCACAGCTTAGGCACTGGGGATGCATGGAGAAGAAAACACGGTACCTGCCTTTACATGGTACCTGGTGGGGGGAGCAAGGGCTGTAAATAGAAATTTATGCTGTGGTGCAGGAAGCCCAGGGATGGAAGGTATTTTGTTGTTCTTTTTTTTTTTTAAGATTTATTTATTTATTTATGTATTTAGTTTTAGAGAGGGGAAAGGAGGGAGAAAGAGAGAGAGAGAAACATCAGTGTGTGGTTGCCTCTCACATGGCCCCCACTGGAGACGTGGCCCACAACCCAGGCATGTGCCCTGACTGGGAATCCAACTGGTGACCCTTTGGTTCACAGTCAGTGTTCTGTCCACTGAGCTACACCAGCCAGAGCAGGAGGCAAGGTATTCATGCACGCTGAGAGCTCAAGTGTGAGTAGCACTTAGCCTGCTGAGATGGAGGAAAGTTCCAAGCAGGGCAAACCCAGAAGTAAGAAGGCACTCCTGCAGAACTGCAAGTAGTTTCCGTGGCTAGCTGCATTTTGCCAGGTGTTGGCACTGCATCCTGGGTGGGATGCCTTGAAATCCTGGAGGCACCAGAAGCCCAGGCTATAAAGGATGGAGCTAATTGACAGCCTGGTGCAAGGACAGGAGACAGTAGGGGCATAATTTCTCAGCAGTGCCTTCCTGGAAAGTAATAGGCACAGCCAAAAGTTTGCCCCAAATATCCTTTGTATCAAGGAGACTGTCTTTCTTCAAGCCATTTGTTACAAAGACAGGGGAAAATGTTGGAATTCATCATGATTGTCAGACTTTCCCTTTCTAATGGCAACTTCCCAGAGCTTATGAAACATACTGAGTCTCATCCCATAAAGTCTTTTTCATCCTATCTAAATAGAAGTCTTCCCTAGACTTGGCTTGGGTGGTGAACACATAGTACAGGGTACCGATGATGTGTTGTGGAACTGTGCACCTGCAACCTGTATAACTTTGTTAACCAGTGTTACCTCAATAAATTCAATGAAAAGGAAAAAGCAGGCACTATATGTGAGCTGCCCCTCCAGCCTCTGGTCTCAGTGCTGTGCTGTCGCCCATATGCCATGACCCCCACCCCAGCCCTGCCAGGCCGCACGTCCACACCCCCACCCCGCCAAGGTGTCTCCAGCCTTTATGCCTTTGCACACCTTCTGCCTGAACTGCCCTTTTCTTATTTTGTTTTGTCCTGTCTTTTTCCTGCCTTTCAAACACCTATTCATATTTTAGACTGGGCTGTTATCTTCCCCTTTAATGAGACAACCCCCCACCAACCCCATCGGGAAGGCCTGATCACTCCCACCTCTGTGCTCCCTGGGCACCTCCACCAGGTGTCCGCAGCTGTGGCACTTCAGTGCTGGTTCTCCAATTTAACCTCCAGGCCTTCCCCTGAGGAAATTGTGAACAGTTCCCTAAACTTAGGCAAATGAGTTGCTTTTCATTTTTTTTCTGTAACTAACAAAGCCACCTTGGATGTGCTCCTCCACATCTCCTGGGGCACGTGTGCTAGAAGCTGTCGAAAGGAGATTTCTGGAAGGCAAAGTGCTGGGTCACAGGGTTTAGGCATCCTCACCTTCACCAAGTATTGCTAAGCTGTGCTCCAGACCAGCTGTACCCACACGTACCACCACCGGCAATGAATAAGACCTGATTCCCTGCGTTCTTACCAACACTTAATGGGATCAGACTAGTTCTTTTGACTGATGACTGTGAAATGGAAGTTCATTGTTATTTTAATTTCTAATTTCCTAATTACTAACGAGGTAAAAGTCTTCCCATGACCCATTCAAGTTTCTTCTTCTGTAAATGGTCTGTTCAGAAATACCCTTCGTTTGTCTTTGGATGGCCGTTTTCTTACTGATTTGTAGTTCTGTGTGTTCTGGGTACTGAGCTGTTTGTGCTGTCTGCTTTGCACATGGCTCCGCCCTGTGTGTGGCTGCCTGTTGGCTTGGCCTACGGAGTCTTCTGTTGTACAGAGGCTCCAATCTTCAATGTAATCAAAATCATCAACCTTTTCTTCGTAGTTTAAGCTTTTAACATACATACCGTTTAACAGACTCTCCCCCAACCCAAGTCTATAAGATATTCCAGATATTTTCATCTAAAACTTTGAGAGTTTTTCTTTTCACATTTAGATCTTTAATCCTTCTAAAATTTATTTGTTGGTAAGGTATAAAGAAGGTATCCACTTTTATCTATTCCCATATGTATAGTCAATTGGTCCAAATCCACTAATTAAATATGTCATCCTTTCCCAATGTTTTGAAATGCCATGGCCTTTTATTTTATCTCATTGGTCTACTTCAAGGGTCAGCAAAATTTTTCTGTTCAAGGGCCAGGTAGATACTTTATGGTGTGTGGTCCATACAGTCTCTGTCACAATCACCCAAGTACACTGCTGTACGCAGAAGCAACTAATGCGTGTGGCTTTGTCCAGTGAAACTTTGCTTACAGAGCAGGCAGTGGGCTGGGTTTGCACACAGGCGGTAGCTTGATTACCCCTAGTCTATTTATCTGCCCGTGCACCAATATGACACTGTTCCAATTACGTGTGGCTTTATCTTTCATCTTTCTGTTTGGTAGAGGTGATCCCCCACTTTGCTCTCCTTTACGATTGTCAAAGCTATCCTGGCCCTCTATCCTTCCAAATAAATAGGACCTCCTTTAAAATTCCCTCAAAATCCCTGATTTAAAGGGGGAGGGGCTTTTTCCTATTTTACTTTCCTGTTCTAAGACAGCTCTTTGGTTTTCATTCTTGTTACACATTTCCTTTAGCGATTGCCTTAGATACGTCTCACGGGTTTGGTTGCCTTATTTCTGTTGTTATTAAGTTCTTCCTAACAACATGCCCATTATAATTTCTTGTTTGAATTTTGGATTATTTAGAAGGACACTTAAATTATCCAAGTATAAGGGAGTGGTGAGGCTTGTTTATTTTTAAGTTGTTAACTTCATATTTAATCACACTGCTTGAAGAATCTGGTTTAATTATATAAACTAAGTTTTTTTGTATTTATTAAAACTTGCTTGATGGCCTCATACACAGTAAAATTTTATAAATTTTTCAGCATGCTTGTGAGAATGTATGGTTGGCAGCCAAGTTCTAGATCAAACTTACTGCCTGTGCTGTTCTAACATCCCCACATGGTCATAGATGTCTCATACTTCTGTACACGTTTGCTCTCTCTATATTTATTTAAAGCTATGTGATTACATGCTATCAGCCTTTCTGAGGGGGCCTCCAATAATTACTACCCCTTTTCCCACCTGGTCTGCACACATTGAGAAATAAGAAGTGAAGATGTAGGTCAAAACATCACGGAATGGAGACTAAACTGAACAACGACGGATCTTGGCATGAGACCAAAACGGGCTTGCGAATGAGCCCAAAAGGGGCCAGCAACCCCATCCAGCTTCAGGCAGCTCTAGAGCAGGGCCATCCCCCAAGGGCAGCAGAGCCCTTGAGGAAAGTGGAACAGCTGCTCCCTGGGGGCAGCTTGTTTCCTGCAGGCAGAGGGTGGGGGGTCAGCTGAACTGCAGGGGCCACTCGTCCACAGTGCCCTGGACGGGGACCAGACAAGTTATTCCCAAGTGCAGAGTGAGGCTGGAGGCTGAGAGAGGTGGAACATTCCTGTAGGAATACCTACCCTCATGAAAGCTGGGAGCCAAAATTGTTTCGTTTAGCATATGCCTACATGTTTAAAATTATTTCTACTTCCTAGTGAATTGTTTTTTCTATTACTGTGTATTGACTCTGTTTATTTATGACAAATACTACTTTTTTAATGTAAAATCGATTTTCTGTGATCTTAAAGACACTACATAGCAACTTTGAAATATTAGTTTATGTCGGAGAGAAGATGGCGGCGTGGTAGGATGCAGCAGATTCTACTCTCCCACAACCAGGGAAAAAAAATCTGAGTCATTTTACGTAGGTACAGAGCAAAGAGCCAACATTATCACGCCATAAATGAAAAT
>CM052546.1:45245562-45276027 GCA_028533065.1 Trachops cirrhosus | reverse complement strand
AAAAAAAAAAAAGAAATATTAGTTTATGTCTGTTTTATCTTTTTCTGGCCCTTTTAAACTTTGTGTCGTTACATTTCCACTGGGTTGTTTTTCAAACAGCATCCACCTGAAATGTTGGTTAATGGTTCTGGTGGTAGGAATTGTTGAGTAAAGTTATTTTTTCTTTTTCTTTTGAAAAATGCTTAAACCTATGCAATGAACATCACTATACCCTTCAACTAAGATTTGCCACTGCTAAGTCTTACCAAATCTGTGTTCCTTCTCTTGTTCTCTGTATCTTTTTTATACGTCATTCTGCTGCACACGTCATGACACACCACTCCTAAATATTTCAACACACATTTCCAAAGAACAAGAACATTTTTATCCAGCTACCTCACCATAACCACACCTAGGAAAATCATCATTAATTCATTATCTTCTGATATTCAGATTTTCCAAGTTGGTTCCCCCCTTTGCGATAAGATCCATTCAAAATGTATGCATTGCATCTGGCCACTATGTCTCTTTAATTTCCAACAACCTAGGTATCCCTGCACACACACACACACACTTCCTTCTGCTTTCTGTTGTACTGAGTCCTTCGTCCAGAGTCCAGGCCTACTGTTCCGCACTAAGCTCCACACTCTGGATTTGACTGACCTTCCCTCCTCCTTTGATTCATCTCAGACATTCCTGATAAGAACAACATGCAGAAGGTGGCGTCCATCTGCCGGTCATGCCCAGTTTGGCTCCTTGGTTAAGTCAGTAACTCCCAGATTTCTCCATTGTAAAGGCCCAAATTCTTCTTTCTAACTAAAAAATAACCTGTGGACTTTTAACCTTGAGACCAAATACATATCTTTTGCTCAATTATTTCAGCATTCATTGATGATCCTTATCTGCATAAATTTTTACACGAAATTGTAAGATAGTGATTGTGTGATTCATCATTCCTTGCATATTTATCAGCTGGCTTTCTTCCATTCAACACACTGCATATGTCCAACTTTATGATTTATCAACATGCCTTGATGGCTAGTGGATGATTAGTGGGTCAGAGAATACCTGGCTTTTGGTGGGTGTTTCAAACCACAGTTACTTGGTTCTCTAGGTCAGGCACTCAGTGTCTGCCAGAGCATACTAGCAAGCCAAGAACTGCATTTTGTAGTTACTAGCAGAAGCTGAACAGCTTTAACTCCAAATCCCTATGGGTCCATGCTGTGCTTCTCTCACTGGGTCTTACTAGCAGCTCCATACATATCCCGATTTATCAAGGACACTTTAGTTAATGTGGGAACTGCTAGGTCATAAGGCCCAAGGAGCAGGGAAGCCTGCACAAGGATCTGAATCTGTTTTAGAAATTCTTTTTCCAGGACTCATTCAAAACTGAGAGCTTTATAAATAACATGGTAAGTAAATCAGAGTGGCACAATTACATGAAGTATATGTTTGCCTCCAGATCCTGAAGAGCCCCATCAAGTACTATGCCTCTTTCTTCATGGTAGGAGGTGAAAGACACAACGATTTGGCTTTCACTTTATAGGGCGCTATCCTGACATGATCAAGGCCTAAATAGTCTTTAAAATTTTTTCCTCGTTTTGCTGTCTCCTGAATTTTCATGGGGTTTATCTTCCATCTTCTGGCATGAATGTGTTTCATTAAGGCATTTAAGGTGTGTGATACTTCCTGCTAACCAGATCTAATTAGCATAATATCATCATTGTCATGGCCAGAATAATGTTTTGTAGAATATCAAAATGCTCAAGGTCCCTTAATACTATATTATGTCAGAGAGCAGGAGAGTTGACATGATTTGGAGATGGGACGGTGAAAGGACACTGCCGACCCTGCTTCTGAGTGTCTTCCTTGAGCAGACTAGAGTAGAAAACATGTGCTAGGTCCATAGCTGCATATAAGACACCAGGAGATCTGCCGACTTCTGCAGCGAATACAGTACACCAAGAGGCAGCACCTAAGTTACCACATGATTAAGTTCCATCCTCAAAGATGCTCATAACTTTTCTACCTGCATTTTAAAAGTCCACAATGGGCAAAATATATCTGAAATTCCCTCATGGAAGGGCAATTCCAAGGCCTTCTTTTTGTTCATCATGCCCTAATAGCTCTCACTCTGTAACCGAAAACGTAGCTTCAGCTGCCTGCTGCAGTGAAAGCAAACAAGTGAGACAGGTGCTGGAGCAAAAGGAGAGAGGTTTATTTGGGTGCCTTGACCTGGGAGAATGGCGGACTCTGGTCTCAAAGACCATTTCCCCTTTCTGCTCAAGCCTGTGGTTCTTATAGGGATAGGGAGGGGAAACCTTTTTAAATTCAACTGTCTTGATAACTTTTGTCACATGCAGGTCCTGTCCATTTATCTTTCTAGCTTTTCCCTTGCTCAGTGTAACAAACTCCCCCTGCACCATTTTGGTTCATGTGGGAGACTCCCCAGTGCTCCCTGAGTGTCTACGGTAACCACTCCACAGATTAGAGAACCAATGCGGAGACTCTCAGTTACTGGGCATGTCTAAGCTCCACTCTACATTCAGGGATTAGGGAGATAAATGTGTTGGGTTCTTCCATGAGATGAGCTTGAGGCAGGACTCTTGTCACCTGGCTTTCATAAGTCTCCAGCCTTCCCAGTGAGTCCTGGGTCATTGTGGAACTCAAGGTGTTAAAATCAGCTCAAAGTAAATATCGAAGAACACCCAGAATTTCTGCATATTTTTTTCACTAGTACACAGTCATCCTGACAAATGGGTACCCATTTCTCAGGAAAAGATTTGAAGGGCTTTTTTGTTTAGGAACTTGACTTTCTCCTTAGTCAAGAGATGCCAAGTCTTTCTGAACTGAGTTATGTCTGAGAAACAGGCACGAGGCTATGGAGCCCACTGCAGCGTCTTCAGTCACGGTGGGACCCACCAGACCCAGAATACTTCCACTTTGACATCTCAGTTAGCACCTTAGCAGGGTGACGCCCCTCTCTATTCCTTTGTAAATTCCGTGTGAGTGAAAATGTAGATTGCCCCTCTCTCTCAGCAGCTTATCATTGTCACTTTGTCCAGCAATCTCTGGTGGCTAAGCACCACCCACTGCCAGGCCTCGCCCATGCCAAGATCCATTACTCCCACTGAGACACCTGCCACCATGACCTCTGACCCGTGGCAGATAGCCACAATGTTTATTCCATCATTCCACAGCTTTCCTGAGCAAGTCGGCTCTTTTATCTTAACACAGGGGATGCCCTCTTAGACCTGGAATGCTTGTCCCAAAAGAAAGGTCGAGACTATGGAACAGTGTGATTCATGCCTGTGGGGTATATAATTAATTATACTTTAAGGATAATTTTTAAGTATTGAACATTTGCAATATTATCTCTCAATATTTTAAATGATTTTTACTAAGCATTTGTTATGATTAACACTAAGCAGTTTGTTAATGCTCCCTGCTTCTAATTTTATCTTCTAATTATTATCAAGGTCTATATTAGGTAGAGGCCACTTTTACCTGTTGTTGAAATATACGTTCTCACAATATTTTGGCTCATCAAAGTAATAACCAAGTCCTTGCTCTTATATCTTTTTTCTTCTGTACAGAAAGCCTTCAAATTTTTAGTATAACCTATCACAGAAAAACTTTTCATAGTTTACTATTGTGGCCCATCTTTATTATTTAAAAACATGTAAATAAAGAGTTATGAAAAAACACTGAATAACTTATGATTTTAAGAATTTCTGGGAATTCCTATTCCTTTTTTCTGCATCACACTCTTCTGTATTCAGATGGCCACAGTGGAGGTGGAGAGGAAAGGAAGGAATGAAGAGGTTTTAAGAGGTGGGATCATCAGCTTTAGTGGCTGGTTAGATGTGAGAAACAGGGAAGAAAAGACTCTATAGAGAACTCCTAAGTGTTTGGTTTTGTGGACTAGGTGAAGATTTCAGGAAGAAAAGCAGTGTGGGGCGGTGAGACCGTTGGAACACCAAGTTTAAGGAGCCTGAGTCACTGGCTGGGGGTGTCCTCCCATATCTGGGGCTCAGCAAAGAGGTGTGTTCTGAACAGGAAGACGCAGCAACGGGCAGATGGGAATCAGAATCATGGGCAAGTTAGTATCTGTTTCCAACTATTTTGGACTTGTTTGCTACATCTAAAATATAACAGAAGTGGGTGTTTGGGAGCAATATGGGGTAATCATTTTATGGCTTTCCCAACCTTACACACCATCTTAGTCATTTTGACAAGCAAAACATGACAGCTGGCTATGGCTTTTGGCCTCTAAACCTTCCAGAATTACAGATTTCTATACTGCAAAAAACAAAGCAGAAATGCCTTTTGGTTTTGCTTTAAAGTGAAGCTGGAATTTTAGTGAGGAGGAGAATTCTTCTTTACCTATTCCTTTTCCTTTAATTACAACATCTACACGAATATGGAGGGAAAGCTGAGGAAAATAAGTTAAATATGTGAGGAAATAACGTAGTCTAGAAGAGAAAAGAGCCCAGCCAAACCACTGTGTTATGTTAATAGCAAATGGTAATCTTGGGTGGTGCAAGTACCTCATTCTAATTATTTGTAAAAACTGAGCATCTGTGACTGTGTTTCTGATTCGTTTGCTAGAGCGCTCAGAGTAGAAAGCAGAGGCTCTGGAGTTAGACTCGTTGAGGGTGGAATCCTGACTCTGCTGCTTCTGAGCTATGTGACCTCAGATGAGCTGTGAAATCCCTCTGAGCTTCAGTTTCCGTCTCTGCAAAGTGAGTCACCCTCGGCTGCTCCCATTCCCTCACCCCACTGCCTTCACCAAACACTTCCAGTACCTGCTCCCTTCTCCCCAACCCACTGCCGGTACCCCAGTCCAGGCGATGAACATCTTGTGTCTGGACCGTGGCCACAACCTGCTAGTTGGTATCCCCACATTCAGTCTTGCTCTCTTGAAATCCATTCTTCATTCAACAACCAGGATGATCATTTAAAATCATAAATCTGTTCATGTCACTCTGCTATTTAAATTTCTGCAATATCTCCCCACCCACCTCCACTTCCAGTGGGGCACCTCCCAGAACACTCTCTAAGCTCCCTCTGTCTCTGGGTCTTTGCGCAGATTGAAGGCAACCTTCGTCTCCTCCACACCACGCGCGTTGGCTACCTAACCCCTTTTATCCTTTAAGTCTCATCTTGGGGGTTACTTTCACAGGAAGTCTCATCCTCCATCCCCCAAAACTCTAGATGAGGTTCCTGTCGTAGGTGTTCCTACAACACCATATACTTCTCTGACTCATTCTGTTTTACTAATTTTGTATTAAAATTTTATAATTACTTATTTTACTGCTCAGGGTTTTATCAGGAAAATAGAAGCCACTCTGCATATTCCAAGTACTGAGAGTTTTAAAATGGGAAAAGTAAGCCCTGGCCAGGTGGTTCAGTTGGTTAGAGCATTGTCCTGTGCATCATAAGGTCTCAGGTTTGATCCCCAGTCAGGGCACATACCTGGGTTGTGGGTTCAATCCTCAGTTGGGACGCGTACAGGAGGCAGCTGATCAATGTTTCTCTCACATCAATGTTTCTTTCTCTCTCTCTATCTCTCACTCTCTCTCCCTCCCTCTCTCTCTAAAATCAATAAACATATCCTCAGGTGAGGATTATTTTAAAAAATGGGAAAAGTAAGATTTATGCAACCGCTGGGGAGGTGCAGGCCCAAAAGCCACCATACGGCATTAAGCATGTGATTCTGAAGAGCTTACCTGGGACAACAGGACACCTGAACCTCTAAGATGATCCCACTAACTATTCCAGTGCATGAACAGTTCTCAAAGAGGCTGTCTGAAAGCTGTTTGAACCTCGCACTTCTCCATGCACCTGCCTGCATCTTCCCCTTCCTCACTTAAGTGCTTCTCATTGCACGATCTCTCCTGGAACCTTACAGAGACGAGATGCTGGGAAATTCAGTTCCTGGGGTCGCTTCTATGGAGGGGGAGGACATCAGAAGGGTAAGTCAGGGATTTCAGCTGACAGCGCACTTGCCCTATGACCGCCAATAACAGTTATGTCAATGATTCGGATGATATGGAACTTAACAGATATTTTGCTTTGTTCACTGGACACCATGCTCACCTTCCTGTAAAAATCACAAAAACAAAATGGTAGTGTACATTCAACATGGTCCGTACAATGAGTGTTATACTGAAGCCAAGCTGTTTGTGTGTGTACTTCTTTATGATGGCTAAGTGGAGAGGTGAGTCACATCCGTGTGTCCTACACATAACCTGTTAAAACCAACAGGCCTCTGCAGACCTGGGAAAACAGGGCAGTCTTCCACCCTTAGATTTCATGCCCAGCCAAGGTGCTATATGTCAGGATGATGTAAGCTGAGTCAGACTTTCCAGTAGAAACTCAGCCACGTGCATTACCAACAGCCAAATGACCAACTTTTTATAGAAAAGGACCACAAATGCCACAACTACTTAAATTCAAATTATGTTTCTGTACACAGTCAGAAGCTTTACACAATGTATACATACCAAGCAGGGCAGTATAGAAGCCAATCATTGTTAATTTAATAACCAATTAAACTGTTAATGTCTTTTAATGACTTTTTGCTATATCATCACAATGAATAAAAAGTGAAATTGCATTTTTCTAGGGAATCTTTGGGTATATTCTGATAAGAATCTTTAAATAGAACTTTGAGGAGACTTAGGAATTTGAGATGATTTTTGAGAAATAATGCCAGGGATGTATACTTCTGTTACCAAGTTGTTAGTGCAAAGGTGCTTCCAGCCAGCAAAGATACAAAGCAAAAAATAATTGGTCACTTAGCATTTGGATTCTGTGTGTTACTTTCTCAACCACTGCTCCATAAACCCTAGCTACTACTTTCTCTCTATCTTACGCTAGGCGTACTTTAAAAAATTTTTTAAAATGTACAACCTAACCTTTGCATTGAAGTTTCCATCATTTTATCACTTATTACATTGTTTTGAAGTGTCAAGAATGCTCCGTTCCTGGCCTGGAACTACAGCCAGACTCACTAACATGCATCATTAGGTTGGTCCTGAGTCCAGAATGACCCTTTTGCAGCAATAGTTGAATTGAATCCTGTAATGGAGAAATGTACTTTGCATTACCAAAAAAAAAAAAAAAAAAAGACTCTAAAAGAGTTAATAGTTAGAATTCTTATGAGATAAGGACTCCTTCTTTTCTCCATAAGCATATTAGGACATAGAGATCCCAATTCATCATATTCCTCAGAAGTGGCTGCCTTGGTCTAAACATCTCTGCAGTTCCTCTTTGTGAATGGTGTTTGGAATCAGAGTAATCAAAGTGATCAAACTCATTCACGTTATGTTCACTAGACACTTTTCCCTTATCTGTAGCCTTTCTTTTCTTCCTCGTTCTATCTCCTCCCCTCTGCTTTCTCTGCTGAGGTCCAGTTTTCCCGTCTACTCTGCTGCTCTCAAGCCGGAGGCAAACAGGAGGGTGTGTAAGTGCTGGGGTGAGTACCAGGTGCAGGGGTGGGGGAGCCAGGCCAAGGCCGCCCAGAGCAGGGGAGAGGGGCTGAGGTTGGAGCGCATCAGGAGGGCAGACCCAGGCTGTGGAGTGACAGCACTGCACTGACAGACATGGCAGTGGTGCTCCTCAAGTCCCTGACGAGGCAAGTTTTGCCAAGTCTCCAGTAACTTCAGGGTTCTCATCTGTGAAATGAGTGGGCTGGAGCAGATAACTCCTCTTCCTCCTCTAACACTCTGCATGTCTATGAGGCGCACTGTCAGCTTACCAAAACAACACAGCAGGTATAATTTACTCAGCCACTAAAATGTAAATATGTGCCAGAGGCCAGTGCACATTTAGGCAAAGAGAGCAAATCTAGCATGACCATTTGAATTCTTACACGCTATGCAAAAGCTGAAGGTACTGGAACCGAATGGACACATCCTGAGGAGGTCTTGTGGAGGAAGTTTCCTGAGACCTCTGAATAACAAGAGAGAGTCACCATAGCAGCTTCTCAATTCAAGCCACCACGTAGTTAAAGGCTCTGGAAAACGCTGGACCTCATTAGGTGAGCTCGTCCACTCTGCCTGCAGCTACCTCCCGACACCACCTCTTCTCCTCCCAAGTTGCCACATCAAGTCAACCCCGTTGACCTCCTGGAGTTCCTCCCAGCACTGGGTGGATTTTCCTGCAGAGAGCACTGCCCCATGCCCAAACCCGCAGCCCTCACCCCATCCAGAGTCCAGCAAAAGCCCCTGACCTGACAAACTCAATGTCAACATCCAACTCAAGATCCTTGAAGGCTATGCAGGATTTCTGTCCTCATTTGGGTCTGTGCTGTTTCATTTAGATGATGAACTCTTAAGAGGGAAGGTGCCACCTTTTTAAAGAATTTTCATCTGGTTTGGCTCTGAATTTGTACACTTAACAGGTTCTCTTTGGATTAACTGTTAAAGAAAAAATGGCCTCGGGTTTAATGAAGATTCATCACAGCTCATATCACCGCTCAAAGGTATGGCTGGCTTGTGTGGGTCTTCCTCCCCAGACCTGGCTGTGCTCTCAAGAGTCTTTAGGAAGTAATGGGCCAGATTACCTTCTCTGTCAGATGCTCAGATCCCTTGCCAATACCTATGGGAGGAAAGACGCCAATGTAAGTGTCCTCGCTTTGCCTCTAGAGAACATGAAGTCAGGACACAAAAGAACTTACTCTGGAATTACAGTAAGTGATGAGAATGATGAAAATAATCTGAGTAATAGGCCTCATCACCCCATCTGCTGAGGATGGTTGGGTGGACAGGTGGAGAGAGCTGACAGAAAGAGACCTTAGTCATCTAGGTCAACCTCTTCATTTTTTTTAAAGATTTAATTTATTTACTTTTAGAGGGGAAGGGAGAGAGAAAGAGAGGAAGAGAAACATCTGTGTGGTTGCCTCTCATGCACCCCCTGCTGAGCCTGGCCCGCGACCCAGGCATGTGCCCTGACTGGGAATCGAACCAGTGACCCCTTGCTTCACAGCCCGGCACTCGACCCACTGAGCCATACCAGCCAGGGCCCAACCTCTTCATTTTATAGGAAATGGAAATCTGGAGAGCAGTGACTTACTCTCTTATACCGTTGATGGTCTCCCTGACCCTTCATGCTTCAATTGCAGATACAGTCAAGCCATGTCTAAACCAGCATACCTCCCAGGCTCCCGAGGACCTAGGAACACCGGCAGGCCCATACCACTTACCCCACCCTCATCTACTCAACCTCATACCCAAAGCCCCAGCAAATTAAGTCAGTAAATCAGTAAATTTCAGCTAAATAAATAAATATGTACTTAAAATTTCCAAGCCTATGAGATCACAGAATAATATAGAAGCAAGAAACTAAGCAAAGCAAATGCTATAAAATACAACTGGAATAACTGACTATAAGAAAGAAAAAAAAATCCTCAATTTTATTCCCCTACAATCCAAATGTGTATCTCATTGATATAAACAGGTATTTTTTCCCAGTACTTCTATGTCTGTTTCCTCTCTGATGATCTTTTCCAATTAGCTGAGTAGACGGGTCATGAAAACCCAGCTTTAAGACAAACTCCCTGGCTTCCACTTCCGTAGAAATTTTGAAATAACCATTGTAAGGGATGCGTGGGGGCACACTCCAGCATTCCAGGGAAGTGGGCTAGTACTCACTGGGCAGACCACCTGTAGAGCATTCATAGAAACTCTGATGTGTGTGCCATCACGGTCTGGCCCTGAAAATCAGAGTCGTCCCTCTAAATGACATAACCCCTGGTACTGAAGGAAGGGCCCTGAGGCTGGGTGACCAAGCATAGGAGCTTCTGTGAAACTGTCCCATTCAAGTCAAGCTTCCTGCCTTGATGAACACAGTGACCACTGGCTCTTCACCTGTCCAATCTAATGGCCTCCGCACAGGGGAAGGTTCTCTGTCCCGCCTCTCGGAGGGGCATCTTGCCCACTGGAAACTGGCTACAGGGTGCTCAGCAGACAGAGGAGCAGATCGGCTCACTGTGTTTATGAGCGCTTCGGAACCCCGATTTATGACATTGGATGTCTTCCTGGGTCAGAGCAGGGCTCCGTAAATCAAGCCTTTCTCAGTTTGCCAGCCCCGTGAGTGTTTGCTGAGTCCTCAAGTCAAGGGCAAGTTGAAACAGTGTGGAGACTTTGGCAAAGGACTCGTCCTCCCACCCCCCCAGCTTCCCATTTTAATGAAACAATTCTAGGGTGAGGTTGGCCCTAGGAATTATTTCTCTGACTCATACTCCCCTTGCTCTTTTCACACACTCAGAATGCAGCGACTCTGAGCACCTCATAGCCCTGAGCAGAGGGAGGCCAGGGTTGGGGCAAAGCCCTGCTGGGGCCCACTCCCAAGACTGAGAGACAAACAGGGAGGTGTCTTTCCCATCACCCCAAGCTATCTGGGGACACCATTGCCACACACTCATGAGGAAGCCTCAAACTGGTTCTAGCTCTCAAAGGTACAAATAGGCCTACTTCACATTTGTGTACAGAGCTGACAGAGAACTGAGCTAAGGAAGGAGGGAGGTGGCCGGTTTGGCATCTGCCCTTGTGTCGGAAAAAGGAGTGACAAGGGCCCTCCATCTTCCGAGACTTGGGCTAACACGAGAGACACAGACCCTGAAAAGCAGCAGGACTGTTTAGGGCACCTTGTCCCATGCTTTGTTTTTGATCATTGGATTCAGCAAACATTTACTCTGTTGGCGCTGATGGTGTAAAGATGATAAAGATGTGGTACCACCTTCGTGAAGCTCACCATTTAGTAGGAGAGGCAGACACATAAGCAGCTTCAGTATGAAGGCAAGTGCTGGGGCACAGTTATGCGGGCAGGACTGGTTTTCCTTCCCCAAAAACACAGGCAGTGGCACACACTTCCCCCACACACGTGCATGCGTGTGCACACATGTGCTCACTCAGAACATAAGCTCTGTATCAGTATATGTCCCTATTCATGACTGGAAGAGCAGGAATGTTCTAGGTGGAGCCAGGGAAGCTCTGGCAGCCCCAAGAGCGGGAGAGTTTGCACAAAAGTCACCTTTGTTCCGACATTTTCTTGAAGGTGCTCTTACTCCCGAAATGTCATTAACTGTGGCTCACTCTGTCTGAAACAAACAAGTGTACAAATCCTGTCATAAGCACAGCACAGCCGTCCTGTCCTCTCACACTCCCTGGAGAGTGGAGACAGCAGGTTGTCAGCTACCCAGGCCTCAGGAGCCCCAAATTCTCTGCCCCTCCTTGACTGACTTTGAACAAGTCTCTGCCTTTCTATACCCTGAGAGCTCTTTAAATAAAATGTAGAAATGGGGTTATCCTGGAAAGTGACTTTGGAGTATTAAGATCATGATGACAGGATGATATTCGTTCATTAATTTGTTCATGTGTTGTGTCTGATTTCCACACTTACATTCAAATGTGTCGTATTGTCAGTGTTGGTGCAAAAGTCACGTATGTGTAGGAGACAAAGATGAGTACAAGGTGCCTGCCCTCAGGAGTTTGCCAGGAGTGTGGCAGACCTGAGTGAATCAATCAACACAAACCCAAGGAGGAAAGACATAAATGCTCTAATAAAAATGTATCAGTACAGCCCTGGCTGGTGTAGCTCAGTGGATTGAGTGTCGTCTGTGAACCAAAGGGTCGCTGGTTCAATTCCCAGTCAGGGCACATGCTTGGGTTGCAGGCCATGTCTGCAGTGGGGGGCGTGCAAGAGGCAACCACACATGGATGTTTCTGTTCCTTTCTTTCTCCCGCCCTTCCCCTCTCTCTAAAAGTAAATAAATAGAAATATTTTTTTTAAATATATCAGTAGAGCTGTGGTATGGCCCAGTTGGTTGGGTGTCATCCTGTAAAGTGAAGGGTAACCGGTTCAATTCCCAGTCAGGGCACATGCCTGGGTTGCAAGTTTGGTCCCTGGTCAGGGCACAAGAGCCTACTGATTGATGTTTCTCTCTCACATTGATGTTTCTCTCCCTCTCTTTCTCCCTCCCTTCCCCTCTCTCTAAAAATAAATAAGTATTTTTTAAATGTATCAGTAGAATTCCCAGCAACAAGCCTGCCTACACTTACTTGAGCTTCCCCCCTTATTTTATCTATGCTAGCTAAACAAAAGAAGAAAAGAAAGAACTCCAACCCAGAGAGACTAGAAATTGGGAGCTCATATCACAGTGGCCCAAGAGTCTTCTTAGGCTCTCATATGGGCCCCAGAGGCACCGGTATATATTCATGGTTGTACTGGCGGGGGGCGTGGTCTTGAGCATGCATTGATTTGGAACTGGGACTGAATACCATTGTCTAAGCCCAATGATTTGAAAGGTTTCTCAGACCCTGGGAAGGAAACTAGAAAAACTTCATCCGTCAACCTATGGAAGCAGCAAGGCATCTTGACACCCCTTTGGGGCTTTGATGGAGTTAAAAGAACAAAGTCATTGATGAGAAGGCAAAATCCCAGGCTGGTGTCGCCTGAGTGTGTGGGGTCTAGGTGTGTGCTGTCCATGCACACAGGAACCCCAAACCAAGACATCAACATGCCACAAACACAAGTCCTAAACCACAGACATTCCTGCATCCCATCGAAGCAACTGAAAAGTCGCTTTGCAGAGGCACTTAAGCCATAGTAGATGGGATTTCCTCTGCGGGAAAACGCTGTGATGAAGATCAGCTCATACCCAAAGTTTATGAAGCACGTGAGGAAACAAACCACCACGGGGTGAGGGAGTGTACGGAGATGTTAAGCAGATGCAACGAATAGACTTAGCACCTCAGTAACTGGAGCAAATTGCACAATTCGAATGAGATTATAATATATGGATGTTTAAACTGATTAGACAGATAAATGAAGACATAAAAGTTACAAAGACAGTGGAAGCTAGTGTCAAATGTAAAAGCGAATTCAATGAAGAACTACATAATACTTTTACAAGTGAAAAATATGGTCACTGGAAATGAAAAAATCAGCGGACAGATTAAATAGCAGATTTGTTTGGTACCACCACCTAGGAAAACAGGCAGTACTATTTTGGAAGTTGGGCATTCACATAGTCTATATCTCAGCAATTCCATTTCTTGGAACAAAACCAAATGAAGCCAAGAGACATGAATAATGGTGTTTATAGTAATGCCATGCATAATAGCACAAACCTGGACACAGCCCAAATGCTCACTGACAGAACTGCGAATAAATAAACTGTGATATAGTCACACAATGACACAATGGAACATTATAGTGCAGTCAAAACAAATGAATCACAGCTACATGCAGCAATAAGTATGACCTTAGCATAATTATGAATGAAAAAGTAAGTCCCAGAAGACTATTTCAGCATAGAATCATTTTTATATAAAGTTACTCAAATTTTTAAAGTTAGAAAAACAATTCTATTTTTAAAAAGTTTTTATTTATTTTTAGAGAGAGGGGAAGGGAAGGAGAAGGAGAGGGAGAGAAACATCAATGTGTGGTTGCCTCTCACGCTTCCCCTACTGGGGACCTGGCCCACAAGCCAGGCAGGTGCCCTGACTGGGAATCGAACTGGCGACCCTTTGGTTTGCAGGCCCACACTCAATCCACTAAGCTACACCAACCAGGGCAAAAAACAATTATATTTTTATAGCTCCAGTTCTTGCTACCCTATTTTGGAAAGACACACTTATGTGCAATGCTGTAACAAAGGAAATTCAGCTTCCAATGCGCTCTTTGTGCAACCCAGGAGTGATCTCTTTCTCCCCTGCTTTCATAAGTGGTGGTGGAAGAGGTTCCGTAGGGTCCTTGAGTCATGGCAGGGTAACAGTTGCCTTCAGGCGGAGTACCACCAAGGTCAAGTCCAAAGTGTGGGAGGCACCGACACTTCTGCCTGACCCGTGTTCTGCCTCCGCATCAGAGAAACCCAGCTGGGGCAGGGAACTTCTGTAGTGTGAAGTAGGGCCCATCCCCAGCGGATCTCCTCCGCCCAGTGTCATTTCCACCTCTTCTTCTGGCCTCATATTACTGTTACTTAATCCATTTTGGGGATGGGGAGATCACCGTGTAACTTTATATTAAAACCTTGTTCTACAGCATTTAACATTTCTTCCATTAGTTCTATTAGAAGCTGGGATTTCGGCAACTCCAAATCCCTTTTAAAAAGATGAGTTTGGACCAGAGGCCAAGCAAATGAGCCATAATACTCAAGACCTGAATGGAACTTAAGGAACCATCTAGTCTGAGCTCAACCGTGCTGTGTGTGGGTGAAGGAACTAAGGCCCGGACAGACAGATGCTATATTATTCTTTCCATGTATCTCTGGTTCCATTTGCTAAAATTTTGTTACAAGTTTTTGAGTCTATAGTTGTGAGGAATATTGCTCTAATTTTCTTTTTTATGATGTCTTTGTCTAGTTTTGGTGTCAGGGTGATTTTGATTTTATGAGAATAAAATGAGTTGGGAAATGTTCCCTCTTTCTCCATTTTCTGAAAAAACTGTGTTGAATTCAAAGTATTTTTCCAACTTACTGTTTTTTAGAATTCATATAAGAACTTGTCTGGGCCTGGTTTTTGTTTGTTTGTTTTGGTCGTGTTGTGTTTTTACGGGAAGGATTTTACATACAAATTCAACTTAGTAGTTACAGGGTCATTCAGATTGTTCTATTTCTTTTTGTATCAGTGTTGGTGATTTGTCATTCAACAAATTGTCCATTTCATCTAGGTAATCAAATTGATTCCTATGAAATTATTCATAATATATTTTATTGTCCTTTTACTGTCTCTAGTTCTCTCTTCCTTTCCCAATACAGTAAGTTGTGTCTTCTCTCTTCTTTACCAGTCTAGCCAGAAGTTTATCAATTTTGCTAATCTTTTCAAAGAAATCACTTCTAATTTCATTGCTTTTTTCTCTCCTTTCTATCTTATTATCACTTTATACCTTCCTTGTCTAATATAAGCCTGTAAAGCTAATATAATTTCCTTGTAGGTTTTGCTTCAGTGACATCCCAGAAAAGGGAGTATTTTCATTTTCATTTAGTTAAAAATTTTTTCTCACTGCCTCTATGATTCCTTCATTAACTTATAGGTTATTTAGAAACATGTTGTTTAATTTTCAAACATTTGGGGTATTTTCCAAACATTTTTTTATTATCGAATTCTACATTGAATTGTTGATCAGGGAACACGATTTCAGGCTTTTAAACACGTGAAGAATCGTTCTATGGTCCAGAATGTAATCGATCTCGGTGGCGATCCCACGTGCACTAAAAAAGAATGTGTCTCTGCTGCTGGGGGATGTATTGTTTGCAAAATGCCGATGAGGTCAAGGCCACTGCCAGTGCTTTCAGGGCGTCTATATTCTTCATGGTTTTCTGTTTCCTTGTCCCATCAGTCACTGAGAGAAGAATTTTCAAATCTCCAACAATTATTGTGGGTTTATCTATTTCTGTTTTCATTTCCATCAGTAAGTGCATAGACATTTAGAATTATGTCTTTTCCAATGAATTTTCTCTATGATTTTGATAAAACATCCCTTTTTATCTCCAGTAATGTTCCCTGCCCTGAACTCTACTTTGTCTTTTATTAATGAATATAGCCACTCTAGCAGTCTTATATTTAGTGTTTGCATGGCACATATTTTCCCACCCTTTATTTTTTAAACCTTTTTTAAAAAACATTTTATTGAGATACGATTGACACACAAAAAACTTTACATATTTAATGTGTACAGCCTGATGAGTTTGGAGATGAGAACACACCCATGAAACAATCAATCAGCACAATATGCCATAAACGTATCCATCCGCTCCAAAAGTTTCCTCCTGCCCTCTTTATTTATTACCATTATTAATTATTTTTGTCATTTTGTGAAAGAACACTTCACATAAGATCTACCCTCTTAGCAAATTTTAAGTATGTGATACGGTATTGTTAATGATAGGCTCCATTCTAGAAAGTAAATCCCTAGGAGTTATTCATCTCATGTAACTGAAACTTTATACACATTGACTTATAGCTGCCTGCTTCCTCCTCCCCCTGCCTCTGGAGGCCACCATTTACTCTCTGCTTCTGTGAGTTTGACTATTGTAGATTCCTCAGGTAAGTGGCATCAGGCAGTATTTGTCCTTCAGTGCCTGGCTTATTTCACTGAGCAAAACGTCCTCCAGTTAACATCCATGTTTTCACAGGCGACAGATTTCCTTCTTTTAGGGCTGAATAATATTCCATTGTCTGTCTATGCCACGTTTTCTTTATCCATCCCTCCACTGATAGACACCAGGTTACTTCCATGTCTTGGCTAGTGAGAATAATGCTGCAACAACACAGGAGTGCAGATATTTCCTGGAGAGCTTGATTCCAGCAACCTTGTCTTTTCTTTATGTTCAGGCACATTTTATTTGCCTTTGAATCATTTCTTATAGGCAGCCTATAGTTGGGTCTTGCTGTTTTCACAAGCCTGAGAGCTTGTCTTTCATTCCAACTGTTCAGAGCCTTGGTCAGGGGAAAGCCCTGGGAAGGGAGGGTGTTAGGGCCTCTTCCTCCCACCTCTGGCTCATCTTCCCTGGTCTGTACAGCAATCAATGTTCTCAGCACCTTGATTTTGATCCTGCAAGTTTCTCAACATATATGATGTCAACACACATTAATTCAACCTGCACTAAGGACAATATTGGTCTTTTCCTGTGTTCACCAGGCCCCTGGAGCCCTAGAGAATGTTAGCTGTGGATTTCTCCCCCTGAGCACATTCTTGTGTCTACCTGGTGCACAGGAAGAGACACCAGCCTGGGCCCCTCAAGGCTAAGAGAGGCTATGCTTCTCACCAGCTATGGCCCTCTGGCAAGTTTTGACATTCTGGGTCTCACTGTCCTCAACCATAAAGTGTGGAAGTGGCAGCAAAGGACCTCCAGAGCCCCTCCCAGCCCTAAACTTCTATGGGACTATTAATTGCTAAGGATCATTTACAGGCAAACAGCAAGGAATGTGAACTATGACTACACAAGTCCTGAGAACCGGCTAAGAAACAGGCTACAGAGTCTCCACAGTGGGAAGGTGAGTCGGGCCTCAGCATCCCCCTTGCAACCAAGGCTTCCTTGTCCTAGTGATTTTAGTTCAGCGGCACCTGTGACATCAGGTCTTCTCCAAGGTGCTTTGAGGCTGACGCCAGCACATCACTGGGGATTGGACGGATTTTCTTCAGTAGCTCCTTCCTCCTTTTCTTCCCGTCACTCTGTGCCTGCCTTGCCCCATTAGAACTGTGCATGCCCTTGTTGAAAAAAGCCCTAGGTAAACAAGTCTCGGTTCCTGAAGACCTGAGTTAGGACCTCTCAGAGAAGCCAAGTCACCCAGGAATCTCTTACAGTGTACTCTCTAATATAGTAGCCACTTGCCGCCCCTGAGTTCTGGCCAGTCCTAACTGAGATGGGCTGTGAGCAGAAAATACGCGCCAGATGTAGAAGACTTAGTATGAAAAATATATAGAGAACATGTTATTAATAATTTTTATGTTAATAGCATGATGAAACAATAATACTTTGTATATACTGGGCTAAAATAGAACATTTATAATTAATTTCTTCTGCTTCTTTTTATTTTTTAATGAGGCTACTAGAAAATTTTAAGTTATGAATGTGGCTCACTGTATATTTCTGTTGGACAGCACCACTCTCTAGAGTATCAAATGTAATACCTTTTGTGATAATAATAAATCTATTTATAAAAGGGAACATCCTGTAATTGGATGCTCGTTACCCATTATGTAACTCCTGCTACTCTATTGAGGGTTTTTTTTACCGCCCCCATAGTATTTTTAAACAAGTCAATTTCTCAAGCCAAAATGAATGAATCTTTTTATGTTTTTCTCCTTTTTCTTTTAAATCACTGGAGGTCTTTGGGAACTATAGTGATAGCAGGACACTGCGTATGTTAGCCAAGAGTGAGCCTTTGAGTAGGCTTTGATCTGTTCATTATCCAGGACGGCCATTCACCTAGAAAATGAACTGCAAAGGCGTAGGTGCACACCTAGAGCTTCCCCAGCTACACACACACAATATACACACACACACACACACACACACACACACACACACACACTTAACTGTGTTACATATCAGTGTTAAGCAATTTTCCTCCTGGTTGTTTTTTTTTAATTATTATCCTTATCATTGGTGTTGTTTTTCTTTCCCTTTCCATCTCTTGCAAACTCTGTGAACAAGGCACTTGTTTCCCTCGCACAAAAGCTGCTGCAGAAATAATAGGACTTGCAGAGCAAGCTCCAGGGTCCAGCAGTAGGAAGAACTGTTTCTGATACTCCGGTAAATGAATGGGGCCAGAATAACTTCTGTGCACAGAAGGAACTCTCAGACTGAGAAGTGCCAGCTGCCTTTTATCTGACCCAGGAGAGCTTTCTTAGGTAAACGTAAACCCTTCAGGGAGCTGCTTCCCCGAAGCAGGGGGTGGCAAAAGTGCATTGTAACTGAGACCATCTCCTCCCTGTCTCTGCCTCCATGAGCTGTGGTTCACTCGTCCTTCACGGACATCCAGGACGAGGCAGGCATGGGCTCTCTGGGTCTAGGAAAAGAAAGAAAGGTGCTAGTTTCTACTAATACCTTTGTGTGTCCTAAGGGGACAGAGCAGGGGCATTTTCACCAGTTCCATGCCAGCAGAAAGACGTGACTACTTGCTGGTGTGAAGCCAGTCTCCCTCCGGGTCTCACCGTATTTCCTGGGGACAATTGCGAGAGCCCTGTATCTGGTTGTGTCGCCTCCAGGTTAGCCCACTCTAACCCCCTTTCCAGCACAGTCAGACGGAACTTCTAAGATGCCAAAATGATCATGTTGTGCTGGAGACTCTTCAAACAACCACCCGTAACTGTTCAGAAAACGTTTGAAACCTATGACATTTTTCTTCTCTATTTCTCACCCTGTCCTTGCAGCTTCTCTCTCTTCCTTTGGCACCGTTACGAAATTATTCCCCCTGTAAGTTTAGTGCAATTTCACATACACCTACTGTGCATTTGTTCTGTCTCAGGCACTGTTCTGGGCTACCAGGGTGAAGAGGAGAAGGTTGTGACACTTGGAATGCTCTTTCCTGCCCCATCAACCTGAAGAGCGGCTGTCATCTCTGAAGGCTCAGCCCGTGTCACAGCAGCCTGAAGGGCCTGTCTGGCTCTGCCAAGCCAGACCTGTCCCTTGTGCTCATCCCTGGGACATCTAGAACAGTGCTGCACAAAGTTCACTATGAGAAAGGAGCTTGTGGCAGAATTTGAATCAATGCATGGTTTCTTTTATCAAGAAAGCCTTAGTTACAAAAAAAATATCAATGCGTATCAATAACAAATACTTTGCAAACCAACGGTTGGTTACTGAACCCCAGAAAAAGAGAATGGAGAGAATGGAAACAAGGTAGAATTTTGAATATATAGTTGTTGATAATTTGGAAATTAAATTATACAGCTAGTAAACAAAGAAATTACAGTGGGCTCATAAAAAATATTCTATTAAAAGACAAAATAAAGGGAAAAAGAAAGAAAAAACAGATAGATAAATTTTTAAAAAAGCATTGTGATAGATGTAAACCCAACCAAATGAATTAATATACTATGTATAACTAGTCTAAATAATTCAATTATAACCATTAGAAATTGTTACATTGGATGAAAAAGAAAAACCCAACCATGAGCTGCCCACAGGAAACCTACTTTAAACAAAGACAAAATAAGTCAAAAGTAAGTGAATAACAAAGGATAAGGACACTAATCATAGTAAAGTTGAAGGGGCTATATTAATATCAGGCGAAATATGTTTCAGAGCAAAATATTGCAAGGGGGAGTGAGGGTCACCGAACAGTGGTAAAGGGGTTCATTCCGAAGGATGACATAAGAAATCTTAAATGTTTATTACCCTGATGACAAAGCTTCAAACACAAAGAAAAACTTGTTATTAAATTGCCAGAGAAATAAACAAATCCACAATTTTACTTGGAGATTATGGAAGTCCCCTCTCAATAATACCTAGAACAAGTAGACAAAAAGTCAGTAAGAATAGATTTGAGCAACTCTGTCAACTCACTTAACCTGAGTAACACTTACAGAACTCACCATCCAATGAAAGGAAGCCCACTCTCATCTACACCACTGACCACTTTATACCGTATTCTGAGCCATCAATAAATGTAAAGGATTCAAATCATAAAAGGTACGTTGTCTGACCACAGTGAAATGGAAATGAAAATCAGTAACAGAGTTTTCTGAAAAATCCTCCAAATATTTGGAAACCAACTAATGAACTTCTTAATAATCAATGTGGTAAAATAGATCAAAAGGGAAGTTAGAAAGCATTTTGAAAGGAATGAAAGTGAAAAAACAACATATCTAAATAGTGGAATATAGCTAGTGCAGTAGTAGAGGGAAATATATGTGCACATTACCAAATTCCTATATTAGAACAGAGAAAAGTCTCTCATCAGTGACCTCGGCTGTTACCTTAGGAAACTAGAAAAAGAAGAGCAAATGAAATCCAAAGTAAGCAGAAGAAAAATAAACATCAGAGCAGAAATTAATGAAATAAAAACAAAAGCAATACTCAGCTAAAGAGCTGTAACTTTAGCACAGATTTTTTAGATTTCAAGAAGATAATAAGGGGATATTATATGATATTTATATTTTTCTGTCCTTAACCTAACACCCTTTGTATTCAATCCTTCCCCGCCTCTAGTCTGTGCCAGGAGTATTTATTTTGTTTTTTAGATTCCATGGTGTTGCAATGGACAGATTTTATTTTCTTTCTCTATTACAGTTGACATTTAGTATTATTTTAGGTTATTTCCCAGTGTACAGCACGGTGGTTAGACATTTATACAGTTTATCAAGTGATGCCCTGATGAGTCTAGTACCATACATGGTTGTTACAATATCATTGACTATATTCCCAACCCTGTACTTAGCATCCCCATGACTGTTTTGTAACCGCAAATTTGTACCTCTTAAACTTTCTGCGTCTCAGCTTTGTTGATCTATAAAATGCAAATAATAGTACCTACTCTACAGGTTGAGCAATAAAGTGCAAAGTCCTGTGACGGTGCCTGGCATAGACCACAGGCTAAGACCCCAGGGGAGGGAGGTTTCATCTCCCCAACTCCTACGGGTTGGGTGCCCGTGAGCTCGGTCCTTGGACCTCCTCTCCATCTACCTAACCCCCTTGGTGATCTCTTCCCCTATTGTTCTGTGAATATCATTCATAAGCTGGTGACTTTCAAATTTTCACTTGATGGAAATACTCTATATTCTCTTGTGGTGGTGATTGTATCACTAACTCTATTTGTCAAAACTCACCAGACTATACACTTAAAAATGATCGATTTTGCTCTGTGTAAATTAGACTTCAATACCCTGATTTCTTTATGCCCCCTGCAGCAATGCTGGCGTGTACTGTTGGAAAGCCACAGATTCGGAGGGGTCCTTTCTCAGCAGTGAACTTGGCCCTGCAGTGTGATCCGCTTCCCCTCACACAGCCCCAGCACTGTGCGCACCGGCAGCTGTGAGTGTGACGGCCCTGGGCTGCCTCACGTTTTTTGGTTTCCAACAAGGGTCTAGTCTGGGGTCATTTCCAACTCTGAACCCCCGGCCGATGGTGACCTGCTGGCTGTGGATGGACAAGTGGAGGTGACGGTTTGTGGGGGGTGCCTGGAACCAAAGGCAGAGACGACCTGCCCTCGCTGCAAGGCCAGAGCTGGGCAGGGCGAGGGAGAAGGGAACAGGAGCCCTGAGCCCCCTGGTCTCCTTTCATAGCCCTCCGCCTGGAAAAGGGAAAGTCCTCCTCTCTGACCATCTGTCCTCGGCAGCTGCTCCAGGCCATCAGGCAAGAAAGGCAGGTCTCTCCTGGCTGAGGTGCTTGTCTCTGATACCCTTGGAGCAACGCAAACGCACTTCTGGTGACAGGCAGGCTTCCCCAGCCTTCTGCTCATGGCCTGTCCCCAAACAAACCCTGCCACTGCCCAAGAAAGGACTCTGCCTGGGGAGTCCTGCTCCCCTCCCAAGGGCATCTGTCTGAGCCTGTCGCTGGTTTCCTCTCCCCGTCCCATCTGCCAGCCCAGCAGGGGTTGCTGGGGGCAGGCTATGGACTTGCCTGCCATGGGAAACTGCTTCAGTGTTGGTCGCAGCCAGAAAAAGTCATGGCCCTGAAGAGAGCACACTCAACTCCCATGGGAGTGGCCGGGGATTCGACCATCTCTCCCAGTGACTCTGGCTCTCACCTGGGTACTTGGGTTTGCCTCTGGGAAAGCTGGGAAGGGACAGTGTGGGAAATGGAACATTGGCCAGGGAACCAGGCACTTTCTGCGGACAAGGGAAATCGATGAAGAGCCTGCCTGACCCAATCTGCACCTAACAGCACAGGGTTCCTGACAGATCTCGGAGACTCCAGGATCCAACCATCTCAGACCACCCCTGAGGCACACGAGGCCCAGGGAGGCTGGCTGACCTGTCCAAAGTCACGGCTGGTGCCTGGCGGAGCCAAGACTAGACTGGGCTCTCCTGGCTGATCTTGTTTCACCCCAAAACTCTGCAGTGGCTCCCTTTGCTCCCAGAGTGAAAGCTGAAGTCCATGTGGTGCCTCCAAGGCTCCAGGTGACCTGCCATCCCCCCACCCCAGACCCTCTTTGATCGCCCCTCCTGCTCCCCTCCGTCCCACAGCAGCAGTTCCCCAAACCCCTCAGCATGCTCCATGTCACGCCCCTGACATCAGCCTCATCGTCAGCCTCGTTAGCCCCTCACCTTCGAGCCTTGGCTGAGTCTCCCCTGCTCAGCAAGGTCTCTCTGGACATCTGATTTACCATTCAGCCCCGCCTTGCCCCTCTGGCACTCTGACTCCCTCACCCAGCTCGGCTTCGTCTTCTTTCTCAGTTCATCCCACCTCCTAACATATCCCTCAATCTCTTATTTATTATGCTTCCTGTTATCCTCTGCCTCCGCCACCAGAGAGTCCGCTGCCAGCATCTGTTGCATTCACTGCGGTGCCCCCAGCAACTACAGGGGGACCTCACTCCACCAGTACTTGCAGAGCAGGCGAGTCCCTGTGCCTGGAAAGTGCAAATGCACTATGTGCTTGCCTGTCTTTCTCAATTCCCCCTGGGGCTTGATGTAGAATTTCACAAATGCTATACCCGTTTTTAAAGTGTACCCCCCCACAGGGGTGCCTAAAACCGAAGCCGCCTTCCATGGCCTGACAGTCCCCATCTGGGACCTGAGTTGGAGGAAGAGGCCCTGTGTTTGTGACTTGGAAAGGGCTGGCGCCCAATAGCAGTGGTGCCAGGGGCGGGGAGACCAGCACCTCACTGGGCAATGAGGCTCCGCATGGTGTCCATGCAGCTGAGATGCCGGTGGCCCAGCTGCAGGGCTGGGAAAGCCTTCCCTCACTTGTTCCCTCTGCAGATGGCGTTGGTGGCATCTCAGCAACTATGATCAGGCCCGAGTTTGGGGTGGGGCCCAGGATCCCATTAAAATGGACAGGTTTTTGTATCACTTTTCGTTAGGGGGCAGCAGAGTAAGACCATATCATCCTATTGCCACTTGGTGTTTGGCAAGTTTCTCCTGTTGACAGCAAGCAGGCTGGGGAAGGGAGTTACAGTTATGGAGCACCAGGCCTCAGTTTTTACACACATTCTCCCTCCTCATCCTCCCAATAACACTGGAAACTGAAGCTCAGAGAAGGCAGGGGACTTGTGTTGAGTCTTGGCCAGTAGAAGTTAAGGCAAAAGATTTGAATCCACGTTCTTTCTAATACTCCAGGCTTCCTCCCTCAGGGCACTTAATACACATTTAGTACGAGAATAAGTAACAGAAGGCACAAGACTTAAAGGGCTGAAGCAGGAATAGGTACACTTTACAAGCAGGGAGGAGCAGATGCAGAAGGAAAGGAGAGGGAAGACGTGGCCACCGGGCTACTGCACTCACCTCCTCCCTCAGAACCGCAGTGTGTCGTCTCACACGTGCCCTGCTTTGTGCAGCTCTCGCAAGGTTTTGCCTGCAGTTTCTCACGACAGCCTCAGAACAATCTTGCAGGGTGGTGTTATCTTTCCCATTGTATGGATGAGAAAACTGAGGCTTGGGGAGGCCAAATAACTTGCTCAAGACCACACTGCCAATTTGGTAGCAGGTCTGGGGTTCCCCTCAAGTCT
Source organism: Trachops cirrhosus (assembly GCA_028533065.1). NCBI lineage: Eukaryota > Metazoa > Chordata > Mammalia > Chiroptera > Phyllostomidae > Trachops > Trachops cirrhosus. Next base: position 45,251,920 of record CM052546.1, on the reverse strand, counting down.
TGTGACACCCCAGCCCAGTATTATTCCCCTTCCTAAATAAGGATAATCCTGCCTCATTGTAACAATGAGTAGCAGCCACAGGCAGAGGAATATGGGCCCAGGGAGGGACAGAAATATAACTAAGACATTTTGACATACAAATTCCTGGAGAGTAGGGCCTGGGACTATATATGAGGTTTCCTAGCACCCAGCTCAGCTGCCCGTACCATGCAGCATCTGTGCCGAACAGTCTCTACCAGCTGACTTATGTCCTGGTCCCAGAGCCTGGTGCCACCCACCTCCACAGTGAGAGCTGAGGACAGCATCTACTGGCAGCTCCCTGCTTAGGAAACTGTGGAGAGCCCCTGCAGCCCAGCGGGGACCCGGTCCCTGCCAGGAGCTGGTGCCACAGCTTAGAGAAGAGCCACAGCTGACACAACCCATGGCCCAGGAAACCATTTGAAATGTGCCTGTCCTTCAGCAAATCCAGAGCCAACAGTGAGAAAACACATACACACAGTTCCAAGAGGCCTAAACTGCCCCTGAACGGAGGCTCTGCCTGGCAAGAGGAGGGCACAGACCTCCATGCGTCTGGGTTTCCTTCCTCCAGGTGACACAGCATCAGGCCCTGGGCTCTTCTCCTCTCCCCCCAGGAGATTAGTGCTGCTTCCCAAATGCTGATGGGCTGCCCAGCTTTGCTTCCCTAAAGTCAAGCCAGGCAAACTCATCCATATCAAGGTTCTTGAGGGGTACACACGATCGCGGGGAGGACTCCAGATGGGGAAGTAGGGACCTGGAGCCGAGTGCCGGTGGCCTTGGGTAAGTCCTCATGTTCCTCTCTGGGACATGAGAAATGGCACGAGAGCACTTGCCTCCTGAAATGCCATGAGGCTACGTGAGGCCTGCGGGCAGAAGCACTTTACATTCTGCAAAACAGCAAAGAAAGGCTGGCTGAGATTTATGATTTTTAAAGAATGGCTTGAAGTGGGGACACTACGGCATGAAGTGGTTGATTTCCAACTGTGGAAATTGGGGTGTGATTGCATCTTGGTGATGGAGAGACTTTGGTTCTGTTGAGCCTCCTTGTAATTTCCGTAATCGCACGCCTACTTCTTTTGCCCAAATGTAAAGATGGGTTTGGGGGGACCCCGCCCTGCTCCATTCTTTCCCAGCAGAGACAGGCCCAGAGGTGGCCAGCCAGGAGCTTCTGGCAAGGGGCCCTTCCACAGCTACGATGGACTGAGATGCTTTGCTCCCTCAGCCTCAGGAAGGAGGTGGCTGCAGCTGATTGAGCGGAGGCGGGACTCTGGCTCAGTGCTTTATCCTGGGCACACAAGCTGGAAACAGAGCCCCAAATGCAGGTGATCCTTGAGCAATGCAGGGTTAGGGGCACCCACCCCAGGCAGTCAAAGATCTGCACACAACTTTGGACTCCCCCAAAACTTAACCACCCTGGCACCCAAGAGGAATTGGTTCCAGGACCCCCTCACATCAGCAGACACTCACGTCCCTGGCCAAAATGGCAAAGATCAGCGATTTCAACCAGTGTCCTGCCAGAATGTTAACACACGCAGTACCTGGCTGTGTAGTCAGGGGCTCTGACCTCCTTTCCCTTAGATTGTCAAATAAAAAATAACAGCAGTCAAGACAACAATAGCCATCCCATGTGAATAAAGCAAAATCATACCTATTTTTTGTCAGAATGGCAAAAATATATATTTTTTGGTGTGCCTCAGAATTTTAGTAATTAGTTTATGTGTACCATGAAATTATTTTTTTAAAAAAAGGTTGCAAATCGCTGGCGTCGATCCATGCATACAGTCGGCACTGCACATCACCAGTCTCCCAACTGCAGATGGAAACCATACAGGTATTTATGAAAGTAAATCTGCACGTAAGTGGACCCACGCAGTTCGAACACACGTTGTTCGAAGGTCAACAGTAGCTTCAGTTGTTCCAAGTATCTCTGTCACTTTTCCCCTTCAGTCGCAGCCCCAGTGCTGGGGAGACTGTGTGGGAGCCCCCGGTGACTCAGGGGAGACATGATGCGGCTGAGTGCAGGCAGGGGCGCCGCGCTGGAAGCATGCTCTAGGATGCGAGGACTAACCCAGCCGGGGGAGCTCCCTCCTGCCACCCTGTGTGCAGCGACCTGGCACCGTGGCCCTCAGGGCGGCCTTCCCCTCTAAAGACAGATGCTGGCTCTTCCAGGCACAAGGAAAGGGCACACATACATTTTGCAAGGTTTTTCCAGGAAGGGAAGCTCTGGTACCAGGCCAGTCTCAACCTGGCCCCCTGGTGGTCAGCGGGGTTACTTGCAGGGTGGGTGGGTTCAAGAATTGAATCAAGTCACTCCCCACATGAGAATTGAACCCATGGCCTAAAGGCCACCAAGTCGTGCTGATGTCACTCCCTTGAGAGGGCCACTCCGACCCGACTATGTAGGGGCCTCCCTATTACAGGATGTCATTGCACCGGTGGTTTCTTCACCATCTTTCTCCCAGTTGTAATTATATAGTTCCAGCATCCATCTCCATGAAGAAAGCCTGGACTCCTTTTATAAAGCTGGGTTCTAGCATATTATCCGTGCTCAAAACCAATGCTTCTGAAGGAGTGCAGAAGTCTCAGGTGTCCCAGCTCTGCCTCTGCATGGGAACACCTCTGCCTCAGGAGGCGGCCAGACCCTCGTAAACAGTGGCGGCCCACAGTGTGGCCACGCCCTGCCTCCCGGGGCTGCCCTCTCTGTGGCTGGCCACCGGGTGCCAGAGCTCGGAGCTCTGCAGGTGCGTGTAAAGGAGGGCATGACAGGGGAGCGGGGAGAGGCAGAGGGAGCAGGATGGAGTCTAGAGCTAACTAGAGAAAAGGACTTGGGGCTCAGTTTTGAAGGGGGGTGGACATGTCAGCAGAGGGGAACAAAAGCCAAGCAATCCACATCTTCCTGGCACATCCTCACCCCGAATGGCCACTCACTGAGCCATCGCCCATGGAAGGAGAGACCCAGCTCTCTGATCAGACTCTGTATGTGTCAGCAACTTCCTCTGACAACAAGGGATGGTTCAGAACCCCTGGGGTCAGCTACAGGTGGTCTCACTGGTACAATATTGTGCAGATAGCACTTGAGAACCATCTCAAAATATGGATGGATGGATGGATGGATGGATGGATGGATGGATGGATGGATGGATGAATTTTTCACAAGTCATCCTAAGACAGCCTCTGACTAGTGGGTTTGTCCTTGGTCATGAGCCCCCACCCCTGCTGTGAGCCCACCTGCGCAGGGCTTGCCGGTGGCCCAGCCATCTGGAAAAGCAGTCCTCTGTCTCAGCTGCCTCTTTTGGGACTCAGAACTGCAGATGTGGGTTTGAGGTCGAGTTCTAGAGCTTGATTTTTCTCTACAGGGGTTGGAAAGATTGAAAGATAGAAAGGTGGACACCTTTCTGTTTCTCACCAGTTTTTTGATAAGCCTGCAATAAATTGTTCAAAGTTACTCCTTACTTTCTAAATGATCTTACTCACTGCCTGGAGATGCTTCCCTGACCTCCGAGCAAAGGCAGACAGCTAAGAGCTGAGATTATTGAAGAGATTAATTTCTCCATACAGGGAAATTCCCCCCTTTCTTTTTGCATAGGCAGCAGTTCAATAAATAATTAATGCCTGCTAATCTTTTAGCTATTTCTCCCACTGTAAAAATTAATTGGTCTCCCATCATCTATTGCAGTGTAACCTAGAGGTATTTGGCCCCCAGCCGCCACCTGCTGAAACATGCTCCTGCTGAGGCTCACTGGTGTGTGGCAGTGACACCTGGCAGCCGTGCCAGCCCGCAGGTTCGGGCCATGAACGGGAGAGCCTCCCACAGACACTGCCTCTTTCTTCCAGAAGCCTGGGTCATTTGCAAGCGCTCCTTCTCACATCTCCTCCCTCATTGCTGAGATCCCCATTTGGAAAAGAAGCTGAGCAAGACTCGTGATGGGGTGGGGGAGCAGCAAAATGTCTCTCCAAGGCCTCGGGTTAGAGACAGCAAATGTCTTTGGCTGTCTTTCCAGCTTTTGCCCCTGAGCCGTGCCTCAGTTTGCCTGAGCAGGACTACTGGACCACAGGAGGTGAGACGAGCAGGGCCAGGAAGGAAGGGAAGACTCCCTAGGTGGCTCTGTTCCTCCAGCCTCAACTACTACATTTGTCTCTCTTTTAAATCATAAATCAATCCTACCGCCTCCTCCAGGAAGTTCTTCTAGATTAAACCAGTGTGACTACCCCCATCCCAGTGCCTGACTTGCCCTTTCCCCTCGGGGCCCTTTGGTGATTTTCCTAATGACAAAGTTCTATTGACAATTGTTTGTCTCCTTTGTTTTCTTATATTTAGATTTAAGCCCTGGTAGGGCAGACATCATGCTTGTTCTATAACAAATGTGCCAAGCACTGAGTGGCTGCAAAGAATCTTAGAGGAGAAAGGGCCATGTCTGCTGGAGCAACCAAGAAGTTCAATGAGAGCAGACCCTGAGCCAGCACTTGGAATGGTCCCTCTTGGCAAAGCCATGCAGTAACCTGTGGGTCCCAAGGACAAACACATGTCACAGGCTCACTCAGGTGTGTGTCCCAACCCTGCTGCTTCTGCTACTGCTGAGTAATGTCACTTAGCTTCTCCCAACCCAGTGTCTCGTCTGAAGAGTGCCTACCTCGTGCAGTTGCTATAGGGATTACGTGAGGTGACGCATGAAGACAATGTTTGCAAAGTGTGGGGCACTAAGTAAGTAGGAGTGTTCATTGTTCTCATCATCCGTGCGGTTTCCCTCACTCTAGCATCTGGCCTGGAGTCAACCGTCTTCAGGGACACCTCCTTGTGCCCACCTTGCAAGCAGCCTGGATTCCAACATATTAATTTACCATCCCCCTTTCTGGTTTCTTAAGGCAGCTTGATGAGCAAACACGGCAATGTCAGCGCCAGAACGCTCCCGTGAGGTCAGCCAGCTGCTCATCTCACAAGTAGGAAAACTGAGTCCCGAGGAGCTGTGGCGGCTGCTCTGGCCTTGCTCGGTCGGTGGTTGCTCGGTCGGTGGTTGCTCGGTGCACCTGCTCGCAGAGCTCAGGCCCCCAACACCACATTGCCTGAGACGGGAGTTCTCAGCAAGAGCATTTGTGTACGCGTGTGTATGTGTGTGCTCACCTCGCTCCAGGCGCTGTGCTGATGAAGCACTTCACATGGGTCACCAATTTCATCCTCACAAAACTCCTGGGGTCAGTGCCATCAGTATCCTCACTGGACAGACAAGACAACGGAGATGCCAAAGGCCACCAGCATACAGTGCCAAAGCTGATGCTGAGTGACTCCAGAGCCCGTGCTCTTAACACACGACACTCTGCTGCCCCTCCACACCATCTTCTCTCTCTCTGGGAAAGAGCTGTGTGGAAAATGCCCTCCTAGTCGCAGGAGTCACTGAAAAACAAGGCAGAATGCCTGCCATCAAAGTTCAGGGTCGCTCTCTTCTTCTTTCTTTCCCTTCCCTTCTTTCCTCTGCCCAAACAGTTCAGCCTTAACTCCATTCACGTGGTTGAGCAAAACAGGCTTCCATGTCAGAGAATGGGGGCAGTGGCCCAGAGTGCGGTGTCAGAGCCAAAGCAGGGTGAAGTGGGCATCTGTGTAGGGGCTACCTGGCACGGGAGTGTCAGGGCCCCAAACAGGTAAGGAGGGCACCCCCACGGGGACTGCTCAGCTGAGCGGTTAGAGCCCATGCTGAGTGCCTAAGGGGCACCCGTGCAAGGGGGACCAGCGTGGAGTGTGAGCGCCCAGGCAGAGAGAGGAGAAGTTTCTCACTGTGAATGCAGCCAGTACATGCAGCGGACTGGCCAAATACATAAACGCTGACTGTGCTAAAGACAATGAGAGCCAAGTCTTCCTCTGTCAGTAAGGGGAGTTAAGAATATGAATAGAGCCCTGGCCGGGTGACCCAGCTGGTTGCAGCATCATCCCACGCACCAAAAGTTTGCGGGTTTGATCCACAGTCAGGGCACACACCTAGGTTGCAGGTTCAGTCCCCTGTTGGGGTGAGTACAGGAAGCAGGCAACTGATCACTGTTTCTCTCTCTCACATCAATGTGTCTCTCTCTATCTCTCCCTGTCCCTCCCTCCCTCCCTTCACTCTCTTCCTCTCTCCCTAAAATCGATAAATATACACTTGGGTAAAGATTTAAAAAAATTAATAGATAAAAATTAGAATGAACCTTGTGGTTCAGGGTTGGAGTTGGAGGGACCAGTGTGAATCTCTTGATTTCCACACCTGGTAGCCTTCCTTAGGGGGCCTATGACTAGGTGAGAGAATCTGCTTCTTTGGGGGAAGATTGTTTCTTCAGGGTGGTTGGAAGCCTAGATGCAGAGCAAATGATCGTA
>CM052546.1:45205080-45245062 GCA_028533065.1 Trachops cirrhosus | reverse complement strand
AAGAAGAAGAAAGAAGAAGAAGAAGAGGAAGAAGAAGGAAAATGGCAAATTGACATAATTATGGCATTCCCTTTTAGGCCTCACAGACAATATCCTGGCAATCTCTGGACCTCACTGAGGTGGGCACTCCAGAAATGGGAGGACGCCTCCAGGTTAGAGCACAGAATCGTGTTTCAGATGCAGCAAAAGTGGGATGAACAATTGAAACATTCGGCCTGGCCCTGAAAGACCTGATAACATCATCCTACACCATTAACAGGATTCAACCCTGTCTCTGAAACAGTTGCCCATCCCTGAGGAAGTCACCAACAGCCTGAGGCTACTAAAGCCTAACTGGCTGCACCAAAGCAAATGGAACCTTTTCCAACAAGCTCCACCCAAGCTTCCCTCCACGGTCCTCTGTTGAGCGGCCACTGGTGGTCAGGGACTGCAGTGAGAGCTTCTCCACTGGGCCCAGCCCGTCCTTCCTGCCCATCAGAGATGGGATTCTGAGCAGGCATTTATGCTGAAAGAGAACTCCCATCACACTTGAAATGAAAAGGAGGACCACGGCGAGGGAGACAAGCTGACGTGCTTGAACACAGGTGCAAAGCCGAGATGCGAAGGCGTGTCCATGAAACAGGCACATTGGCCAAAGAACAGCGCACGACACAGAGCTTTTCTCAGCAGCTCTGAGAGAGGATATAATGAGGAAGCAAGACAGTGTGGACTAAATACACATTTGTACCTTGGAGATCCTGCCACCAAAACATGGCATGAGAGTGGTAGACACCTTTCACATATTATCACAGGCCAAGGACAATGAAATTCATAATCTCTCATATGTTTTGTTTTGCCTCTAATTGGGACTTTGCTGGACACAATGCCTTACCCTAAAAATATGAGTCCTTGGTTGCTCTGGCCAGGTGGCTCAGTCGGAATGTCATCCTGTACACCATAAGTTTACAGGTTTGATCCCTGGCCAGGGCACATACTGAGGTTGCAGGTTCAGTTCCCCATGGGGACTGGGGTGTGTAGAGAAGGCAACTGATTGCAGTTTCTCTCTCACATCAATTTTCTCTCTCTCTCCCTTCCTTTACTCTAAAATCAATAAACATATCTTTTGATGAGGATTTTTTTTAATGAGTTCTTGATCAGAATACTGGGTTCCAAGGCAGGGCAGTGGAGGTAAAGGCTTCTAGGCAGACAGGCCTGTTAACCTCCCTCAGGGGCCAGCGTATTCTACTTGCACCAGCCGCCCCACTGAACGTAGGGTCAAGGGATCTGAGTCCTAGCTCAGGCTCTGCCACATGTGTGCCCTGTGGCTTTGCACGGAGCTCACCTCCTGTGAAACTTGATGCCTTGTTCGTAAATTGGACATAGGGTACCTGTCCTGTTGACCTGACACGGTTTCTGTGGCTGAGGCAATGCACAAGGCCTTTGTCAACAATAAAGCATGAGTAAACCATAACAGCTATTGCTATAATCTCGGTTGACATAATTCTTCTGTTTCCTGCCCCTTGCCCTTCCTGGGCTGACCACCTGTCCTTTTCATGGGACACTGTGAGGCGGGGACAGTCTCACTCCACGGTGGTGCCTACTCACTCCCTCATCCGGTTGGGTCAACCGTGAAGAGTCATCTGTGACTCTCACCTGGGCCCCCATCCCAGAGCCCCTGCGTCCCACACCCCTGAGGCCATCACACGCCTTGGTCCTAGCTGAGGTATTTCCCTTTTGCCCAAAATCACAGAGCCGCACAAACAATAATAGGAATAAAGTCCTGCTCGGTGAATCTGGGTTTGGCCATTCTTTTGTCAGTGGTTGGTGCCACAGCTACTGTTCTGCTAATCTTTATCCAGACTATTAAGGTTCTGTTTTCCATAAGACGCTTTTGTTTTACTCCATCACCACCGACTGTTTCAGAGCCCAGAACTGCTAACGACAGCAGGGCAAGCCAAGGACCTCCTAGTACTCACTCAAGGTACACCTGTGTCAGGGGAGAAGCTCTACACCCCTGGGTGCTGAAAGAGGACAAAGCCAGTTCCCACCCATCTCCCCACTTGGGCCCCCAGGACCAACCGTCTCTCTTGCTCCAGAAAAAGAGATGGTGAATTGTGAAATGCCTTCATGGGAAAAACAGCCACAGGGAACCAGCTTAATGGGACTCCATCCAAAATCATGAGGTCATGAAAAGTGTCTCTCCCCAAGTTCACACAGGCTGTTTTCCAGCGCTTATCCCCAATCACTTTTTATAGGGAGCTGGGGCTGAGGGGGCGGGTGAGAAAGCAGCTTACGGCCAGGGCGATGCACAACCCCCCACTTCAGTCCTTTTGGCTCTGGGTGCTCTCACACGCATACAGGGTGACCCCACCAGCCCCAGACACTGCACTCCCCTTTCCTCGGTCCCTCTTGCCACCATCCCTTTTCACTCATATATGGGGACTCTGGATGTGAAATTTGCAAAGTTGGCATTTCCATGAGTCAGAGTTCATGACTCCCTCTAAAGCTGGGAGTGAAAACAGTATTATCTCTGCATAGGATACTCAGTGGGTCAGGCACCCTAGGGTGAAGCCATCCCACCAGGAGAGGAGGGTGGGGTGGGTGCAGTGAGCACCAGTCTGGGGGTTCTGGTTCCAGCTCTGTCACTCACAGGACCGAAGCGGCATCCCAGTGATCTCCCAAGTCCCATTGGGTTAAAAGGTTTGATGAGTCTCTGAAGGGACTGGGCCAATCAGAGTGCAGGGACCTGATGGAACCTCAGACATCTTTCAGGGGCAGGCTTTCATTGCTGCTCACAGGGGACAGGTAAGGGACATGGCTGCAGGTAGGATGACAGGAGGGCAGGTGCAGGTGCGGGCAGAAGCTGGTGCAGAGGATGGGATAGCAATTTTCTAGGGGTGTTTTGGGAATAAATGGTCCAGGGATTGGCCACCCAGTTTAGGGGCCAGTTCAAATGGCCTGGTGTTAACCAATAAGAAGGGAAGGAGTGGAATCTAAAGAATGAGGTCACTGCCTAATCACACACCTGTCACGAGGAGGATCACTAGTAAGCAGCAGTGAGTTCTGACAAAGCCGTGCGGGTGAAGGTGGCCTGAGTGCAGGGAACACTTGGCTCTGCGGAAGCCTCAGAGAGGAAAAGCCACCCCTACTGCCTCACCCACGTGAGGACTGCCAGGTTTCAGCAAACTCCAGTGTACTGTCTTTGATGCTAGGTTAATTGGTTTCAAATATTATGAGGAAATGTATAAATACAAAACAGATCTATCTAGGTTTTGTACAGCTTTGGGAATCAAGGATCTGATTGCTGAGTATTTACTTGTGCAGACTATAGCTTCATTCACCTTTTAACCCACGTCCAAATCCTTCTGGGGATAATGTAAGGCAATGGGGAATTCCCCAAATTAATTCAATGCAACTTCCACAGAAGATATTAATATTAATGCTGTGCTGATATGATGCAGATATCAATAATAAGCTTCCTGGTTTCAACACTGCAGAAAGAGTAGGGAGAGTCCCCAGAACAAAGTCTGGTTGCTTTACTTCCCACTCTCGTATTGTTCTTCAAACAGTCCTTGGCATCTACGCCTGCGAACCTGAGCTTGCTCCTGGGGACCCACAGAGAACCTTTCATGTGGAAGGGAAGGTCCAGTCATCTCAGGGGGCCTGGAGACCCTGCAAACAACGGTCAGTTCACTTCCAAGAACAGCACTCAAATTTTGGTGTGTATTGTCTGCAAACAAGGACATTTTCCTACATAATAACAATGCAATGCAAAAATCAGGAAATTGGATCATACACATTATTATCATGGAATGCTCACACTATTCAAATTTTGCTAACTGTCCCAATAATGGCCAGGATCACACATTGCCTCAGTTGTCCTGTCCCTTCAGTCCCTCCATTTGGATGTCTGTTTCCTATGATTAGATTCAGGTGATGCATTTTTGGCAGGAATGCCACAGAAGTGACGTTGTGTGTGTCTGCATTCTATTAGACGGTGCCTGATTTCAGTTTGCCTTATTGCAGCTGATGTAAAGTTCAATCACTCGATTAAGATAGTGTCTACCAGGTTTCTCCACTATAAATTTGCTCTCTGTAGGCATGAGACTAAAACATACTTCAATCCTATTCAAACTGTCACCCACTAGTTTTAATATTCATTGATATTTCTCAGCTGAATTAACTACTATACTCGTTGCCAAATGGTGATTCTCTAATTTTGTCATTCCTTCTAAGTATATATGTTGGCATTCCACTAAGAAGGAAAGCTTTCTCTTCTCTTCATTTTTTTAGTCATGTATATATTTCCATCAGTACAGACTCCTGGGTTCTGTTTTATTCAGTGGAATATAGTTGGTTACTAACATCATTCATTTTCATGTTCAAATTATACCACACTGGGTCCGGGGAGACTCTGCGGCCAGGCTCCTAGGTCCTTTGACACGCCCCCATCATTCTTTGAGAACTTCCTTACTTTCCAGCACAGGAAAATATTCTAGGGTCATTAAGTCCTTTTCCTGCTACATCTAAAAATCGGCCCTTTCTCCAAGGACTCTTGGCTCCTTTTAGTGGAGAATGGTATTTAGAAACTAAAGGGGGAACAGGCCAAGGACAGCCAGTGCCAACCAGCATGAGCTACAAAGAAATCCGCAGATAACTGCTGCCTGTGCTGGGCTTGGAGGTGCCCAGGCGAGGCCAAGCTGCAAACCAGGGCCAGCTGCCGCTAGTGCTGGGCCTGGGGCCACTTAGCAAGAGTATGCCAAGGCCAGATGCTGCTTGTCTGAGAGAGTTTAGAAAAGTCTGAAGCTTAAGCCAAAACAGGCTGTTTGTATGGAAAAGCCACTGGAAATGGCTTGAGCGGTCCCACAAATTGGGTGGGGCGGGGCCTCAGGGAATCACCAGGGTGAAAAAAACAGTGATAGGCAGGCTGATGGAAACTCAGACATGGTACCCACCTGCCAGCTCTGTGGGGAGGGGAGCTCAGCAAAGGAATAATATCCTCTACCAGCACTTCTGTTTTGGAGAAATGTGCTCCCTCAGCTCTTTTCCTAAAGCCGTAGAGTTCAGTTTCTCGCCATATGTCCCTGGTGCCTCTTAAGCTGCTGCCCCAGAGCTGGACCTCAGACTGAGTAACTGAGTAGGTCAGTGCATGGGCCCTTTAAAAGGAAAGCCTGGGACTCCAGAAGCCCTCCATCTCACTCAGCCACCATCCTCGCTGTTTTTTTAAATATTTTTTAATGTATTGACTTTTAGAAAGAGAGGAAGGGAGAAAGAGAAACATTGATGTTTTATTTCCCTTATTTATGAACTCAGTGGTTGATTCTTGTATGTGTCCTGGCCGGGAATTGAATCCGCAGCCGTGGCATATCGGGATGACACTTTAACCAACTAAGCAACCCAACCAGGGCTTCCCCACTACTTTTTACAACCAGTAGTTATGGGGCATCTCTTCCTGGCACTGGAATCCTGGGCTGGGGGCCCTGATGTGGGGCTGGGACCCTTTGCTTCTCAGGGGGGACCTCCTCAACCAAGATACTCCTCCTGACTTTTATCCACCACACATTTTTGTGGGACTGGCTTAGTCCATTCCCTGTCTCTGCTGTCAATTTTGATGTGGCTTCTTCTCTATATCCTTAGTTGTAGGATTTCTGTTTAGCTAGATTTAAGGCAGTTATTGGTGATGGCTGTTCTGTAGTTTAGTTGCAATTTCGATGTGGCCATGGGAGGATTCGATGATCACATCTACCTACGCCATCATCTGGCTCCATCCTCATCCACACTTTATGGTCCAGTTGGTTTATGTGTTCACCTATTGAAAGACATCTTAGTTGATTCCAAGTTTGGGCAATTTTGAATAAAGCTACCATAAGTATTTGCATGCAGGTTTTTGGTGGACATACATTTTCAACTCATTTGGGTAAATGATTAAGAGCTCAGTTGCTGTATCATATGGCAGGATCACATCTAGCTTTGTAAGAAACCCCCAAACTGCATTCCGAAGTGTCTGTACCATTTTGCATTCCCACCAGCAGTGAACAAGAGTTGTTGTCGCTCTGCATCAAGTCAGTATTTGGTGTTGCCAGTGTTTTTGATTTTAGCAATTCTCATTGTCGTTTTGCTGGTAAAATTTTTAAACAGGCTCTCCAGTGAAGGGAAAGTCCCAAACTGTTTGTAGATTTTCCTGGTGTAACTACTCCCAGAGTGGCTAATTTCATGCAAGGATGTCGCAGAGTGCAGAGTTGCTGAGAGATGTGCGGGATTGTGTGTGGGCTTCAACACACCACCACCACTGCAAACAAACACTCAGTTCAGAGAGTGAGCTTTGCCATTCTCAACAAGTCCATGTGTCATCTCCTTAGGCTACATGGCCACTGCTTGGTCATGGAGGGTTGATGTTCTGGTGCTCAGAATGGGGGAGCCGTTAGAGGAGCCTCCTACTTCCCTCCCCTTCCCTCGTTCCTCTGGTCCTAGGTAGAGAAGTGAGTCGGTGGCTATTGGCAGTATAATTTAGATAGAGAAATTCTGATCTAGAAGGCTTGAGAAGATCCCCATTCCCTCTCCCAGCTTCTTACTCTGCCCCCCACCACACTCAGCTGCCCCCATAATGGTTCTGGGGTCATCTTCCTCATCTCTGTAGCCAAGGGGGTTTCTTCAGCTTCTTGGAGGACATTGGATATAGGTGTTAGGCTTTCTGAAGTCTGAAGACAATCATATGCATAAAGGATTAATTTTTAAACCCTCAATGAGGGTTCAATTATGTAACCGATTCCTCTTTTCCTAGAGCATTCTTTCTTAGTCATCAATAATTGGAGGTGGTAGTGATTGTCTGATGGTTTCATGTTCATAAATTACTTGATTAAAGCTAAATTTAGCTTTATCTGTGAGATTATGCTTTGAAGTGTGACCAAATGAAACCAGGCTCCACAGGAACCAAACAGGTGCAGCCCTGAAGTCACGGCAGGGGTGTGGGAACAGGCCTCCTGGGTCCTGTGCCCAGTCTTGCCACATTAATCCTAATCCACTTGAATGGAGGGGAAACTTTAGTACAATTAGCAGACAGGATTAGTAGGGGTGATCATCCCAGTGAGGTGAAGTAATTAGTCTAAAAGGAGAAGAGCGCCCAGAGGCCCTGGAGGCCCGGCCAGCGGCCCGCTCCCTGCTGGCACCCCCCTCCGCCCATGCTAAGCACCCCGCATCAAGCTCAGGTCTGACCTTGGGCAGGTTGTGCAATCCCTTGAGATTAAATTCCTCATCTGTTACCTGAGACCACAAGCCTTTCATGATGGACAGGTGGTCTGGCTCAGAGGCTGCAGCCATGGGTTGGAAGCAGGCGACAGGGAATTTAAAACCAGCTTTGTCACCATGGGTGCTACGTGACCTTGACTGAGCAAAGCTCTTGAGTTGAACCCGTTTCTTTATCTCTCCTAAATAAGAATGACGTTGGTGATGGGTTAGAAAGTCACAAGAGGCCATTGTAACTCCCGAGCCACCAAGTGTTCTGCTGAACCGGATATGAAGCCCAACTCCTTGGCCTATAAGAGTCCAAAGTACCCCCCAGAGTTTCTGGGAATTCTCCTGCCACCAGGCACCTCACCGGTGCATGCTACCTCTGTTCTGTCCCACATCAACCCAGAGGTCAGCCCAGCCCCGAACGGCCACCAGCAATCCACTTGCACACAAGCATGTTGTGAACTCAGAGGAACTGAATATGCGAAGGCGGCCATGGAGCGGGGTCACCTCATGCACCTCTCAACCTTTCACCACCCCTCCCCCAACCCCCAGAACAAGGCACAAACCCTCCCCACAGACGTGGGACACACTTCACTCAATCCCAGTTCGCCCTGAGTATCAGCTTCTATCCCAAAGCACAGATCAAAGCATTTCCCCAACAAACCAGCTTTCTGCTTCTAAGGGAAAGGCTGGTAAATAAGCTTTGCTCCATCTTGCTGCAGTCAGAACTTACATGACCAACCTTCGTTTGTAGGGTACTTTACAGACCATCTCCTTCACTCCTCACAGCAACCCTGACAGCTGCAGTTTTACAGATGGGGAAACTGAGGCTCAGCTCTGTCAAGTGGCACCTGGAATTAAAGCCAGGTTGACTCCAAGGCTCCTGCTTTTCCTCCCATCCCCTGCCCCTTGGGGTCCAACGCTGAGGGGCCTCAGGATGGGTGTGGATGAACACATGCTCCCAGGAGCCAAGGTTCGGCACCGCCCCTGCCCGAGTGGGAAGCCTGCTCTCTAGCCACCAAGGAGGCACAAGGGTCTTTGGCAGGGCTTTCTTAGGAGGAGAGGGAAACAGCTGCTTAGCAGAGAACTAGGGTGGGGAGCGGGCCATCTCCCTGGCTTTTCTCCTTCCTGCACATGTCCCTTATCGACCCCCACACCCTCCTTTCGACACCAGCGATTCCCTTCCCAACCAGGACATCCATGCCCTGGCAGCAAAGAGAAGAACTGTGGTGTGTGACTCTGAGAGAAAGCCAGAAGCAGAGAGGGGACAGGAAGACACAAAGGAAGGCACAGAGTGTGAGAAACGCTCCAGACACACAATTTAGGGCAAAGTGGAAGTTAGCAATAGATGACAACAGAGTGCACATAAGATATACATCACATGTAAAACCAGTTCAGAGACCAACACTCCTCGGTAACAAGGATCATGAGAAGTGGGTGTATAACTGAGCAGGATGGACCTCAGATGCCTGTTTGGCTTTGGAGTGCGACACGCCTCCTCCAGGACTTCAGTCTGTTAACAGAGCCCGGCTCAGGTGGTGATAAAAGGCAAGTGTAACTTTCTGAGCATGCTCCCCACCAGCCCACAGTGGAGGGAGGTGGCCGAGAAATGTGCCGGGAAGTCTGGGTAAATCAGCTTTGGATTGCATTAAAGATTGGCTGTGGATAATATGCAAAATACACACCAGCCGAAGGGTGACCATTGACCATGCTACCTACAACAAGGGGAGCGTGAGGGCTGAGGGGAGGCTGTAAAACACTCCAGAGGGAGGTTCATTTTTAGATCGTCAGGTAAGTGAAAGGTGCAGCCGTTGTTGTGACACCTCACCTCTGCCCGGCACTCTGCAGCTCACCCAGCCCTTCCACACGCACCATGTCACTGAGAGAGCTCAGCAGTGCGGACTCAGCAGTTCGGCTCACCTCTGGCGAGTGTCAGCCCCCCCACCACATACCCCTCTGTGAATTTACAGACATGACTTTCTTTTAGGTGCCAGGTTTCTCACTTGTGCAATGCAGGTGCTAATGATACTCATCTCGCAGGGTTGTCCTGGGGACTCAGTAGGACTCCCATTCGCTCCTCCCCTCCTTCATTCATTCGTGCATCCACAAGTGGTTTTGAGCACCTTCTACATGCCAAACATTGTTCTGAGCAGAGTGAACAAATTATGCCAGAAGCTTTCTTCATGAAATGTTCTTTCTAACAGGGGAACGCAAAATCGACATAATAAAGGGGCATGCTGTATTGTATGTTAGGACATGACACCAGCTTTGAAACAACCCAAGCAGGGTGGGCAAGACCGCAGTGCCTCACACCTTGGACACACTGGGTCAACCCCAGCCTCACACAGCGACCCCATCCGGTCAGCAGCCGCACACCTCAGGTGCCACAGGGGGGCCTCCTGAGGCTCAGAGAGGCTGATGGCCTGCCCAAGACCACACGGGCAGCAAAGGCCAAGCCTCTGACTCCCACTTCGGTGCTCTCTCCCGGTGCAGAGGGGAGAGGAGCCCTGTCGTAAGGAGTGGTGAAGCTTGGGGGAGACTCAGCCACAGAGAAGCTGCTGTCACCTCAGCTCTGACACCTCCCTCCCCACCCAGCGAACTGCCAGAACTTGCTGAGCAGGACACTCCAGGGCAGCTGACAACAGCCACTGGCCTGGGCTGCAGGTACCTGCGAGGAGGCCTCCTACACGAGGCTCCTGGTGACAGTTCCCACAGCGCGGAGGCTGTCGGGTGCCAAGAGCAGAGACATCGGCCTGTTGTGTTGACTCCACTCCTCCGACTGCTCCAGGGTTGTGGTTGGAAGATGAGGAACAGAAGGCAGAGAGGAGGTGGCCTTGGAAGCCGGTGGCAGCGGGCTTGGGCAGCGCACTCAGGCACTGCCTTCTCCAAGTTCGGGCTGTCCATCTCCGGAGTGTCCTGGAGGCATGCGCAGGGCTCCACTGGCCAGTCCCGCCCAGCAGCCTGTCTGCAAACAGGCAGGGAGCAGACTTTGTCATGCACGCACAGTTCAGAAGGGACCCATGTGGGTTAGAGCTCTGACAGGCTTCCAAGTGGGAGGGGCAGGTTAGCTCCCATTCCAGGCCACCACCACGTGGGTCACTGACTTATTCTGAGACCCTGCAGCCCTACTTCTCCACAGCAGGGCCCACTGACTCCCACCTGCCCCTGGAATTCATCCGAACACACTGGGAGTGAGCACTGAGTTACCCTCAGTACCAGATACCATTAGGACCTGCCCCCTGCTCCTGTTTGTATTTCTGGTAACTGGCTCTTTCTATTTCTCTCCATGTCCTAACAACTCACTGATCTCCCTAGAAAATCCTGATTTTTCATCTTCCTCTTTCCAAACTCCTTTCCTATTCATCCGGGTGTCAACCTGGTTGCTGGTGTCTAAGGCGCCACAACACTTAACAAGCTTCCAGATGTTGCCTGCCCACCTCCATAGGTCTTTGACTAACATTGCCTCTGCGAGTCTACCCTCTAAGTCCCACATTGCATCACCCCAATGTGGCTGCCATAGTGACAGGCTCACCTGATGCCATGCTCTGCCCGGCCAGATGGGCACTCCCCTGAACCCGCACACGGGCCTCCCACAATCGTCCACACTGGAGAGAGCAGGACCGGTTCCAGG
Source organism: Trachops cirrhosus (assembly GCA_028533065.1). Classification (NCBI taxonomy): domain Eukaryota; kingdom Metazoa; phylum Chordata; class Mammalia; order Chiroptera; family Phyllostomidae; genus Trachops; species Trachops cirrhosus. Next base: position 45,234,222 of record CM052546.1, on the reverse strand, counting down.
CCCCGTTCCAGGCCCTAGTCCTAGCCTGTGTCACCCCACAGCGCCTACCTTGTCCCCACCAGGCTGCCTTCCGAGACACGGGCTGAGGTCTGGCCTTCCAGGTCCAAGAGCAGCATGAGGATGCAGTTACACATTCCATTTCATCAATGTCTTCTTTTTAGCTTTTATTACACAAATTCAAACAATAAAATACGTAAAGGAAACATTAATGGCTCTTCCCACACTTCTCAACCTCAATACTCAGAAATGCCCACTCTTAACAGTTCTCGATGCAGCACTCCTCTCTCACACACACATTCCAGCTCCACACAGAATTCTTTTACACAAAGGGGAACACATGCAAATCATTCACCCCTTGCTTCTTTAACAGAGCAAGGACATGTTTTCTTTTCAGGTCATTAGTGGTGCCACAGTATTCATTGCATAGATGTCCCCTAATATGTTCAATCACTGCCAAACTGATACACAGTTAAGGGGTTTCCAATTGTTCACCGATACAAACAGTACTGCAACGAACATCTCGGTGCAAACATCTTTTCTCTTTCTCCGTAGGTTGGTATCTAGAATTTCTTATTTTATATATGATATTCTTTGATGGTTAATGAGGATGATACATGTTTTACCTGTTGGTTGGCACTTTGTATTTCTTCTGGAAATTTCTCTTCTGCCTACTCCAGTGCCTGTAGTAGGACTGGACACGCCAGCCCTCCACTTTGTCTGAGCCACCACTGGTCTGACCTTCTGCCACAGCACCAGCCGAGGGCAGGATCTACATGTCTCATGCCTGGTTTGACTCTAACAGGGCCGCGGTCAAGGCATGCCTCTCTCCTAGATCTCCCCAGCCAGGAGTTGAAAGACCCACCACCCTCCTGCCCACCCAGGGTCCCCTGAAGAGCCATCAAGCCAGAGAGGATCCCACTGTCATCCAGCTGAGGGGGAAGGTGGCAGGAGGGGGCTGTGGAGGAACATGACAAGGGACTAGAGATATTGAGAATGAGACTAATGCAGGAATTTTGTCGGGGACACCCTGCAAAGCTCTGCCTCCCCACCCACTACCCAGGTGGCAAAAATTGATGAGTGAGCTAAATAATATCACCTGCCCTAACTCTGTGACAATGTTTTGCCTTGTGATACTCTTAGAACCCTTTGGAAAATGATCACACTTGGCCTGGGGAAGATGGGCATGGTGTTTATTTGGGACAAGGGGGCCACATGCAACCTGAGAGCAAGCATCAGCCCTTCACCTGAGACGGAGATGATTGCAGACCTGAGACCACTCCGTTAGCTTCAGGGCCCTTACGGCCCACCCACGCCTTCCTCCCTGCTCCCCACCAGAAGCTGGGAGGCAATAACCTCCAGCAGAAGGACCCTGCTACACAAGCTCTGTTATTACTATGGAAAGTGTAAAACCAGAGCAACCGGAAAATCCCCGTGGCTCTACCACGCAAACCAAACCTCTGGCAGCATTTTGAAAACCCCCAGCCCATCCTGTGTGGCCCCCTCGCCTCAGAACCTCTGCAGAGGCCAGAGGACTGGCTCTGCATTGAAAGGCCAACTCTCCTTGGACTGTGGCCACAGCAGAGGCTTGAATAGTGACCTTGGCATTGTTCCAGTATGAATTTGGGACTGTGTGTGCACATGGCTGACACTCCATTATCTCCTCAGGGTAAACGTGAACTTCACATATTAAAAGTTACCCTAGCTCTAGAAAATATCTAAAGGAGGAGAGGGATTCTCACATAGTGATGTGTCCATGGGCCATGCTCAGAAAAACCTCCTGTGGTAGGTGTTATTACCATCCCCACTGACAAATGAGGAAAACTGAATCTCAAAGGCCTTAGGGGTTTAGAGACGCTGCACGGAGTAGAGCCTGGGTCTCCTAACTCCACAACCAGAACCCTGTTCAGCACACCCAGTTGATTACCTAATCTACCAACTGTCTTCCAGGTGGTCAGGGATGAGCAAAACGAGTTTGTTTTCCTTCCCCATCTCTGTTCCCATACATAAGCATCCCAAGTGGGCGATGGAAATGAAATCAGAGCAAGGACGGGAAAGTGAGTCCTCATAGGATTTCCACCTGGGGAAGTGCAGGTGCCTGGACAGACACGCCCTCCCCCCTGTTTCCAGCACCTTTGCTTGTGTTGCCATTAGAATCAGCAGCACCTATACAGGTGAGGTGGATAGGAAAAGAGCAACAAATTCAAACTCAGACAAGTTCAAAACCAGCCATGCAGAGATGCGGAGAAGTTACGTGCCTCTGTTACAAAGGAATTAGCCAGCACAGTGCTTCCTACAAAGACAACAGAAGTCCCTCCCCATCAGGCCTGTAGTCTGCAAGCCTGTAGTTTCCCAAATGAGTGGCAGGCAGTGGTGTGCTGATCAATGTTTAGCCATCAGTTCTCCAGGAGAAATAAAAGCCCTGAATTGTAGTAGGACTTGCCTGATTTCCATGCCCAGTTTCAAACTCAAATGTGAAGCCCCAGATCTTGGAATTAGGAAGAGGTACACACCCCAGCAGCCAGCTCTGGCCAGCCAGCACCATTGGATCCAGCACAGCCCAGGCAGCCCAGAGGACCTCAGACCCGGAAAGCAGATGGAGCACCACGGAAAGGAGGCATTAGCCCCTCATAGCCCCTGTTTTGGTGCCAGTTCTTCTCATCTGTTCTTCTGTATGTGTATGTACCATACACACCCACAGGTGACAAAGTATTTAAGAAACACAAGTAAGGAGTGAAGGGGCAAAGGGATGCTACCTGAGAAAATACCCTGTTGTTTCAGAGCCCTTGGAAAAGAGAGCGGTCCAATTTTCTTTATTGTCTCTCCTACCCACCCCCCTCAAGGCCAAATCTGAGCCAGGATGAGCTTCAGGAGCTGAACTGATGGGACCTCCGCCCCTCTGGCTGACTGTACTCCAGAACGCCTTTCCCCAGTGGGCTCAGCACAGGCATCTTCCCAGCAGAAAAATCCAATCGCATCACTCTCCTGCACAGAAATCTTCCCACCCCTTCCTGTCTCTAAAATGGTTTAGAAGGTCACCTGTGTTCTGTCCCCTGCCTACACGATAGCCTCGCTTTTACAGCTTGAGTTCTCGTAATGATGTCTTCTAGCTGCTCAAACTAACCAGTCTCAGCTTCCTACCTTCCTACAGGCTGCTCCTTCCTCTGGAACTCCCCTTTCCCCACCTTCCTGACTGCCCCAGACTCCCCACCAGTTCTCCCTCTGAACCCCCTCCCCACAAAAGCTCACTGCTTACTTCCAGCCTGGATGAGATCCTGATGCCCTGAGATACTGAGATCCCGAAGTCCCCACACACCGAGCACTCCACGTGCTACACTCCAGCCCCGATGCACTACCTGTCCTCCTCCCCGAGCAACAAACGCCTTGTGGGCAGGGACCCCGTCTGTCTTGCTCATGGTCGGGTGCTACTGCCTAGAATGGAGTTAGACACATATAAGCACCCGGGGCAGAGTTGTTAAATGAATCCCCACCTTCCATTTATAATGCATTCATTGAGATTTTTAACATGTTCGCCACCTAACAAGGCCCTAGAGATCCAGAAGCCAACAGGCATCACTGATGCTGTAGAAGGTTCTCCACTCTTCCCATAAATACTAAGCCATGCATCCAGGACTCCCGCCGTTCAAATGGGGGAGCCACCAGGTGAGCAGTGGGAAGCGAGATGAAAACTGTGGATTCCAGCTATAAATTATACAAATGCTTGGCATTAAAAAAGTATTTTAACACATCAAATATTAAGTCACTGTACGCTCTGCAATTACTTTATCTGTCATCAGCACATTCAAGCTATTTGAAGTGGTGACAGACGGAAAGAGTCCCTGCCAATTTCTCCTGCAGGTGCGCATCTGGGCGAGAGGGGAGGATCTGTACGTGCAGGGAGGGGTGGGGAAGGTGACCGAGGTTATGAAACGGGAGCTGATGTGAGAGGCTTGGCAAAAAATAAAAATTACAAATTTGCATCCTGGAGAGCTGCCGGGCATCACACTCCCTGGGAACTTGGGTGATAATTAACTGGGCAGCTCGGGGGAGGTGAAACGGCACTTTGCCCACATTGTAGGAGGGAGAAACCCAGGCCCAGCAGAACTAAGGGAGTCTGTGAGGCAGAGCTAGTGGCCAGACCCAGGAGTTCTGGCTCCTCTCACCTTGTTTCAGCCTAATCAATTAGGCTAATCAATTCTCTGAGTGCAGCAACCTGGAGAAAGTCAGGTCATTGGCAAAAGTAGGGGTAGGGGTCCAGGATTGCCTGCAGACTAGGGCTCCCCAGAGGCCCTCTGGTGAGGGGTTGAGGGAGGGTCAGGTGGGGATGGAGGGATGGAAGGAGGACCACATACAAAATGTTGGATCCAGAACAAAGAATTTTCTAGAAAATTTTCTAGTACAGGATGTGAGATCCACTCTGCAAGAGGTTGAATTGTACCTTTAAACCCAGAGCGATGGCAGAACTTCCAGGTGTAAGAAGGTCCTCCCGCCAGATGGCATTACACGTGGGCCAACATCCACTTGCCCCTCCTCCCCCTCAGATTCTAAGAACCCAGGGTTCCACTTCAGACACACCATCCTCAGCTGCCTTCTGAGAAGCACACCCCATTCTGGGAGGGCACAGCTTACTCCCACCTCCCTGTTACCCTGTTATGAGCCCACACACCATTACTCCCCCTCCTTCCACTATCTGTGCGATGTCCAACCACTTTGAGTTCACATCACACTATCTTAACTCTCTTAGTTAACCTTGACATCGAAGTTCTCCCCTCCCCCCTTCCTTCCAATCCCTTCCTCATAAATCTGGACAAATTCAAATGGTCCCTTAGGCAGGTGAACCCTTACCTGACCCCTGCCCCAACCATACACACCTCAGAGGTGAGGAGGCCAACTGCAAAAGCAAATTCACTCTGCAGGGTTCATTCCCGGAAGTGATAACCTGTCGGGCCCCAGGTGATGCTGGTTTTCTTCCCTCTGCTCAGGCAGAACGGGGGAACATGACTTGAAGCACAGCGCTAAGGAATTGAGGCTGGCGGGAGAAATGGCTCCCAGCTTATGGAGTTGTCTAGTCCAGGCCGAAAGAGGTTCTGAGAGTGCCCGTTCTGCATGAGGCTAGAAGAGACTCCAGGGCTGCAAAGCCTGGGCAGGGCCTTGCTTGGCAGATGGATTAGGTGCCTCCCGATGCCAGGCCGCTCTCGCTCTGTGATGGGCAGTGGGCCACCGTGCTGAAAGCCAATTGCCAAAGAGCCAAAGTGCCAAAAACCAGTTGACTCCCAGCAAACTGACTATCAGCCTCAGCAGCACAGTGGCTGTTGGGCGGAGGGAAGGCTGGGTCCGTGCGGAGCACAGCACACATGAATTCCATCATGTTGATTTGGTCTAATAACAATATCTGACTTGGTTTAAACTTGTGATAGCATTAGGGAAAAAGAATTTTTTATGTTTCTCAAAATCAAGCATGGGTTTTTCAAAATTGAGAAACTTTGTTCTTGGATAATGTACATCTTTATTGGAGCAAAGGATAGACTGAGATTCCTGCTTTATTCATTCTTGCATTTGTTCATTCCTACAAGAAGTAGGGATTCATTTCCCACTGAGGCTAAGCACTCACCAGGCCTGGGATTATAAGGATAAGTAAGGGCCAGTCCTAGGCTTCAAGGAGGGCCTAATCTGGCACAGAGAGCCGCATGAGAGCAAAGAATGACCACTTGGATGGTCCTGGGATGCAAGGTACTCCGGGAAGAGGAGGGAGGGACTCACCGGGCCTGGCGTGAGGCAGGAAGCCCTCACGGAGGCAGGAACGTTTCAGCAAGTTTGTGAGGAGCCCAAGCTGGGGGTGAGTTTGGGAGCTGATAGTCCTGAGAGCAAATGAAGCCTGCGGAAGCTGAAGCAGCGTCATTATTCAGCCTCTCTGACTGAATCGCAGTGGACCAGTGGCAAGAGCTGAGGCAGGGATGGGGTGGGGTGGGGACAAGATCCTGGGGGGCCTTGTGTACACACTAGAGACTGACAGATTCTTTATGTAGATGATAAGAATCCACTAAAGAACTTTAAGGAGGGTAATGACACATTAGGACTGAGATCTGGGAAAATCCCCCTGTGAAGAACAGACTGGAGAGGAGGCAAGCTCTGTGTGCAGGGCAGGGGCAGAGACGTTAGGGCATTATTACAATAATCTGGGTGGGAGAGAGGCCTCTACATTGGAATCTCTTCCACACTGAAGATCCACGATGCACAATACATCTTCATCACCCACCACAATTGTGAATCCAACAGTCTTAAATTTCATAAGTTTTCAAGTAGAAGCTGAGAATAAAATTGGAATAAAAATGCAGAAACTTGGCCCTGGCCGGCCAGCTCAGTTGGCTGGAGCATCATCCCAATACACCAAGGCTGTGGGTTTTACTCCTGGTCAGGGCACATACAAGAAGCAACTAATGAATGCATAAATAAGTGGAACAACAAGTCCCTCTCTCTCTCTCTCTCTCTCTCTCTCTCCCCCCCCCACCCCCACCAAATAAATAAGTAAATAATTTTAAAGCAGAAACTCCAGGGGGAAAAATATGCAGCTACTTCAAAGTAGAGACACTCAGATGGGTAAAGAACAACTTTAGGAAAGAACTGCAGAGCAGGAAGGAGAAGCCAGGCAGAAGCATTCCTCCCCTTCCCCGGAGGACTCAGAGCTGATCCTGAGAGGATGCAGCAGGAGCCCCAGCACCTGCAGTTCAAGGGGGCTTTGCTCCAGAGTCCTCTACTGTGTGGCCTCTGTCTGAGGGACCTCAGCTGGGGGTGGGGGCCAGGGGGTGGTTATTCACTGGCTGTCTCTCCATGCGGATACGAACAGTAAGGCCTTCTCGACTCAGTGGCTCTGACAAGATCTCTGCCCCAAGAGGCCAGGCTCCCTGGCAGGCCCTGGCCCTCTCTCCATGCCCGCCCAATGCCAGCAGAGAATGAACGATGGGTCCTGCTGAACAACTGGGCCGGAGCGGGAGACCAAGCCCGTGTCAGTCCAGTGACAGCAGGGCGGTTCTGAACCTGCCAGGCTGAGCCAGCCATCCCCCTGACAGAGTAAAATGCCCCAGCGGTTCCCTGAAGGAAGTGGGCGCACGCAGGGCCCATTAGGAACCAGGTGGTAATAGTTAGCAAACAGCAAGAGGCTGTGGAAGTGCCTCTAGCTGCCGCTTCACTGACAATACACTAAGCCTGAAATCCCGTGCCTCTGAAGGTCAGGAAGAAGCAGAGTGGAGATGCGCACACGAGGGGACAGCCCTTCGCTGGTCATTTCACCCATCGAACTTTCTACGCCCCTCTGTCCCTCAGTGAGTTACAATTCCCATCCTCCAGTGGAAGAACCACAAGCTTCTCCCTGTGTATTTGGTAGGAGAAGCAAAAGCAAGGGGACATTAACCCTATAAAAACCCAGCCAGGCTTCCACCGATGCCTCCCCCACCTTTCTGAGTATCACCCCCGGCTGGGGGTCAGGACCCCAGCTCTCTGGCATGGGACCCCATTCGCCTCGACCAGATTTCCACTGGGACCACATCTGACTTCCACTGACGCTGCTCTATTTTTAACTCTTTTGCCATCTCGCTCCCCACCTCACATCTCACATAAATTACTGATCTACCCTTTGGCTCTGCCCTCTGCTGCCCCAGGTCACCAACGGGACAGCCCTTCCTCACTCCCAGGCAACACAGCGTGTCTACCAGGTGTGCGGGGCCCTTCCCGAGCACCGAGGCCTGGCAGGCACTGGGCCCTCACCGCTCCTGGTGTTGAGGGACAATGACACACCCTCCTGAGTGGGCGGAACCCAATTTGGAGTGTAAGCCCTCCACAGGGGCCAAAGTACTGCATGTGGTGTTTATCACCTGGTGTTCCTCGCTATGATGAGAGCACTACAGAGGAGGTTTGTTTGGTTGAGGGATGTAGCCCATGAACTTAGAGCAGTGCCTGGCACTTGGCAGCATCACTACCGATTTTGCTGAATAACTCAGTGAAGTCAGGGCAATAATTTCAGGAGGATACTGTAAGTTCTACAGGCTTCAGAATAGCACCCAAGCACAGTGGCACTGCTAGCTCCTGTCTGCATCGCTGGCCACCTATCTCGGTGGGAACTGTGGGGAAGAAGGAGGGGAGGGAGAGACAGAGCTGCCTGTTTACAGTCCAAGGCCATGAGGTTCTGTGAACTTGCCAGCACCTGTGAGGAGATGGGACTAGACGTCCGCAGAGCTGAGTGCATCCCTGCACCAGGATCGGGGCGGTTCGAGAGTTACAGGACATGCACTCACATGCTCTGAGAGCCGAGGACCGCATCCCATGTGAGCTCAAGTCTGCCAGACCAGCTAATATTGCCCACGGGAGAGCAGGAAGCAGCATGCTCAGTGCCTGCCGGAAAACCCTTCCGGAGGATCCCGGTCCCTGGCCCTGGGACATGGCCCAGCTCTTGGTCCCTGGTCCTCTGAGGGCCTCTGGTCCACTGCGGAGGTCCCATGCTTCCTGGCTGGGTCTCCGCTGGGAGAGGAACACACTCTCCTCCTCCCAAGTCCAGGCTCCAAGTGGCACACTTGCTCTGTCCCTAACTCTGCTCAAAACAGCTGGGCCGCAAAGAGTGGACAGGTCACAGAAGAAGGTGCTTTTTAAAGGGAGTTGAGAGCCTTTTGCAGCCATTCCCTGATACTCTGTCGCCTTAATGCAGTTCTCCAGTTGCTGGCCAACTGGAGTTTCATCTTGTTCTTTAACGAGGCTACAAGCGGCTGAATGTTGTAGCTGCGAAGCCAATAGGGCCCTGCAGGAAGAGTGGCAGGTCTCCCACTGACCGTCCACACGGAGGCAACACTGTGACTCCGGGGGAGGCAGTGCCCCTGGAAGAAATGTCTCTCCACATTATCTGTGTTGGCTGAGGGAAACAGAACATCATTGATTTTGCTTGTTTGTTAATGAAGCCACAAGTTTGCTGTTGCGGGAGAAGGGTAGGGAACCTCCATTGGTTCTTCAGCTAAAACCCAGTACAACTACTTTCTAAATATGTCTCGGTTCCCTCCACGTCTCTCCAGAACACTCCAGCCCACATCACCTCTCACCTGTTAACAGGTGCTCTGTGCCCCACCTGCAATTTTGCTCCCTTTCGTCGGCGCGTCCCTCCAGCGGGAAAGATCTCCCCTGACTTCCTTCCCTAAAACCTGCCAGTGGTTTCCATTCAGCCTCCCTAACCTCACCTGACTCCTCCCAACCAGTCCAGCCTCGTTTCTTTCCCACTGCTCCACCTCTTACTCGACAGAAGAGCCATAGTCAGTCCTTTCTGTTTTCTCCCAGACACCACGCCTCTGTCCCTTCCGAGTCTGCCAGGACACTAGTCCCTCCACAGCCACATGCCCCCACCACAGGCCTTCCTCCCTTGCTCTCTCCCTCCCTGCTGCTTTCAACCCACCTCTTCACTTACTAACTCCTGTTTGTCCTTCTAGTCTGCTGTCTTCAGACCTTCTCTGACCCACCGACCAGGTTACACCCCGCTCTGTCTATTACCATCTGTCTAAGCTCAGCCCACCTTAGCCCTCGTTGACACTTTCCAATGAATCCCACAAGGCAGAGAGCCAGCCCTGGTCTCTCTCGCCCACTCAGCGCTGCTTTACCTACGCCCCGCACATTCCTAGACCAATACATGTGAGCTAGATGAAAGCGTAAACCCATTTTAAGAACAGATGGAATCTCCATCTCTCTGCTCCCTCCCCAGAACTCTTGTCCAATAGCAGTCTTTAGTTCTAGGTCCATTTCCTATCCGGGATCTTCCTTTTATTCAATCACACTAGGCCAATTTACCTGTTCCACTTCCCTATGAAATATCTGCTGTCAGCACTTTTTCTTATCCCCTCACTAATTCACTCTCCTTCCCTAGACAGTAAATTCCATCTCACCAAGAAACTCAGAAGTCCCCAGAGGCTTTGAGACACATTGAGAAATTGGCTACTTACCTTTTCAAGGCTATAGGGAGGGCTGGCACTCCCCCTAGAGGTAACAATGAGTAAGTACTCCTGTAAAAATCATCTGACCTCCTGGATCCCCGTAAGCAATCTCCAGAATCCCCCCAGAATCACTAGGAGTGAATCTGGAAGGACTGTTAAGAGTCCCCTACACCTATAAGATCTTGAAGAGAAGACATGGCGAAAATATCGGTCTGATACCCCTCCTCGTCCCTCCCGGCACCCCTGCCATTCTAAACCCACCAGCTGTAAACTCTGGCAATCCAAACCTGCGGCAGGTGGACCCAGGCCCACGTCCCTTCCTCTCTGACAGGGTGAAGAATCGCAGTCGCTAATAATGAGAGTTTGTCTTAGCCAAGGAAACAAAGATCTGAAGTACAAAATGGGAGCCAGGACCCTTTTCTGGGGGAGCATCCAAGAACTCTGTTCCTCAATCTCTCTCCCAGAATTATGCAAGAAGAAATAACATTGCAAAACCTCATTTCTAACAGATCTCCATCCCCCACGCAATAAAACACCTGGAGCACTCGGGTCAAATTAGGAACCATATGAAATGGGAAATGTTTGCTTGTAGACATTTTATGGTACCTACATAATAAAACGAGTGGTACTTGAAGATGTTTTGTAGGTCAGATGCAGCTGTCCCTCACCGCTGCTGAGTCTGAAATGAGATGAATGGATCCCACTTGAATGGACTGAGAAAGCTTGAGGGGGCACTGTAAAGTCAACATATGTGACTGCCCAGCACAGTGAAACTGGATCATGAGAAGAGGAGACACTGGTATTCGTGGGCAGCGGACTTTCCCATAAAGACACTTTCTCTTTCCCACGTGGCACATGACAAATCTAGTAGGTTCCTTTTTCTAACACCCTGCAACTATGAGTCAAGACATTAAATGTTTATATATTTTATTTTGTTTTGTTTTAAAGATTTTATTTATTTATATTTAGAGAGAGGGGAAAGGAAGGTGAAAGAGAGGGAGCAAAACATCACTGTGTAGTTGCCTCTAGTGTGCCCCCTACTGGGGACCTTGCCCACAACCCGGGTATGTGCCCTGACTGGGAATCGAACCCGTAACCCTTTGGTTGGCAGGCCAGCACTCAGTCCACTGAGCCACACCAGCCAGGGCAAATGTTTATATATTTTTAATATTCAATAACCCATATCAGTGCTTCTCAAAGTATGATCTACAGACCACTGAGAGGTCTGTCTCCAAGACAATTCTGGGATGCCCGGGCCCAGACTATTTTCAAAATAATATTAAGATGGCATTTTTCTCTTTTACGGTGTCCACAGCTACACTGGTGAGTAAAACTGTGGTTCCTTAGCAAGAACCAAGTGGTGACACCCACTTTCCTAGCAGGCACTGCGTTCTGCCTTGCCATGCACTCACAGGGAAAAAAAATGCCAGTTACATTCACAAATGTTCTTAATGAAATAGTAAAAAATGTTCATTTTATTAAATCTCAGTCCTTGAGTACATGCATTTGTAAAATGTCACACAGGGCACAGTGAGCCCTCAGGCCACACACTGAAGTACAATCCTGTCTAGAAAATAAGCAGTTGTAGATTATTTGAATTGCAAGCTTCTTTCATAGGAATAACTCTATTTTTACTTGAAGGAATGACTGGTAAACTATGCATACTCAGACATTAATGTTGAGAGATCTTTTTGTAAAAAATAAATAAATGGAGCCTGTCACTCTGGTGAAAGCAGTTGACAGTATTTGTTGCCAATAGTAAAATTCGACCTTTTGAGAAGAAATGGCAGTGTTGGAAAGTTGCGTCCCCCACTGTAAACTTGAAGGCTTCCCAATCCTTTAAAGACATTTCTGTGAAATCAGCTGTGTCATTAACAAATGTGACTTTTTTAAATATTGTGTAATGGAATTGTCAACATTTGGAAGGTCTGTATGACTCAGTGAGCCATTATTTTCCAAATGACCAATGCGTAAGATGTTACAAAGTCGTGAGTGGGTGAAAATCCATTCAGGTGCATCATTAACCAGTGGATTCATAGGAAGAGTGTGAAATTCCTCAATGTGGTTTTAGATGCTGCCTTGCCACTACCCTTTAAGAACACACTACTCACCAATTTTTCAGGCAAAATATAACCAAAGACACTGAAATAGAGAACAGGCTGACAGTGACCAGAGGGGAGAGAGGACAGAATTTTACGGGAAAAAGGGAAGGGTTTGCAAGAACAGGTACAAAGGACACATGGACAAAAACAAGAGAGGTGGAAATGGGAGGAGGGAGGTGGGTAGAGCTGGGGGCTGGGCTGGGATGAGAGTAAAAGGCAGAAAACTGTACTTGAACAACAATTAAAATAAAAAAATAAAAATTAAAAATAAGTGGGAAAACAGTATCATTCATTATCTAATAAATACTTCTTCTCTTTGGAACTATATATCTGTGTTATGCCAGATATCCTCCACATATTTCAACTGAAACAAACATCACATTGCTTTTCAGAAAGAAATAGGAGAAATCAACTGTCTTCTCTTAAGCCAAACTTAGAAAGACTTGCAAACATCTAAACAATGCCACTCTCCTCCTTAAAATTTCTTTGCTTTGGAAAATAAAGTTTTTTTATAAAAATTATGTTATGTATAGTGACATGGGTTTATTGATTTTATTTTTGATTGACACCTTTTAAAATTTTCTCAGTTTCAATCTCTAATATATACGAGTTAGAATACACTCTCTCTCTCTGTAGAGCATATCTCCACCATAGGAAGCTGTAATATAAATCAAGCTATGGTACTTCTTTACTTAAAATTTCCAGCAGATTCCCACTGCAAGTAGAATAAAACCCAATCCTTTTCTGCAGACAGACCCACAGCTGCCCTCTGCCATCGTCTGGTGCTCCCCACCCCGAGCTCCGGCACAGCCCCTGGCTTTCTATCTCAGAACAATCGAATTTGCTCTCACATGGGTCCTCTGTAGGATGTTCTCCCCACACCCTTGCATGGCAGCCTGGTCATCATACAGACCAGCACCACTGCCTCAGGACCCTCCACTAGCCCCCTCCAAAGCAGCATTTCCCTGTGACATTCGTACTACCTGAAATCACCTTACTTATTTGTGTTTTCTTGTTCAAGTTCAGTGTCTGTCTTCTTGTACCAGCATAAAAGCTTCAGGAGAGCCGTGGCCTCATCTGTCTCATCCTTATATCCTCGATATGGAGAACAGTTCCAGGCAAGACATAGGATCACAGTAAATGCTTTTGAATGACTGCACGCTTCCTGTGCCCACAGAGACCGTGGAAGAGAAGAAGGGTGAAGAACTGAGAGAGAGGGCTCTGGACAGACACATCAGCCAAGAATCAAGTTAGTTGCTAGCAGTGGCAGAGGTGCCTCATGAAGCGCTCTGCCTTCTGTGAACACCTTCAGCAGGGAACTCAAGAGAACCCTCCCACAGCACACGATGCATAATCTCCCTCTGTCATGTGCAAACTCACACACCTTGACTTCTCATCTGTGCACATTCACACTCACTTGTTGACTAAGATACGTCAACATACACTCAACCACACAAGCATGCACCCACATTTTTCTTTTTAAAATGCCTGCCTCTTCCTTTCTTGAAATGCTGCCATTCCCATCCTTCAGTGCCTACCACATTCATGAGATATAAAATATTTTTTAATCCCTGGGGTGTTTCGGCCCTCGAACTCACAAGAGAGTGAACTATCAGAGTTCCAGGCAACATTCTGACTCCTCTCCTGCCAGCATTGCAGTGAAGCAACCCTGTGGCCCCCAAAAGGAGACTTCCCTCCCAAAGCAGTCATAAGTGGCTTGGTTTTATAAAGCATTTACATACCAACACAGCTTGTCACTGAGTGTCTTGCAAAATTAACAGAAGATACAAAATTACAGTAGAAGTAACTACAATGGCAACCTGTTTTTCCTGAGGTTCCACTGTCCTTGCTTGGGAGAGGCCTCCATAGCAACGCGCCGATGCAAGTAGTCATTGATAGATGGCTGGGTTTAGGAAGTCACCAAAAAGTAAGGGCATTTGTCCATAATATGCAGTTCTTCACCAAAACCTCTACAGTAATTTGATTCTGTTCTGCCTATAACTGTGGATGAGGGGCCAGGGACTCTGGGGCAGCAGAGACTGGCAGGTGACACGGTGTGAGTCATGGATCTCTGTGACCTGCCACTGCTCAGGGTCAGCTGATCACACCCCATGGAGCATAAGCCCTGCACAGTCAGGTCTCCCCGTGTTCTAAGAGAAGCTAGATAACCAGATTTGTATGCAAAATTCCCAAATTTTTCAATGGTAGCTCATAGTCCTTAAAAGCACTTTTTAAAATCATGTTTAAAAATCTATCTATAGGTCAGATTCAACCTTAAAGTCACAAGTTTGCAACTTGTTCTAGAAGTTCAGAGGGAAAAAAAAAAGAAGACAAAAACCATGGTTGAAGTCGGGGCGGGGGGCAAAGATAAACGGAAGAAACAAGCTTTTGGCAAAGATTCAGAATTTCAGAAGGCAGAGAGGCCCTGTTCTCTGGGACAAAGCCGTCATCTCTGGCTTCATTTCCCTCCCATCAAACCCCAATCAAGCTCTTTCTGGGCCACCTGGTGGAAGAGGCACATGCAGAACTTGGGGTTAGAAAATGAGGCCTATAACCAATCAAAGGGACTTGAACTGGTCACCCCAAAACAGGGGCAGGGGAAAGGTGCAAGGTCACTCAGTGACAAACCTCACAAAGCTGGAAGTGTAGACAGAGTAGCCGTGAAACCCTAAAGAACATAGAAGGAAAAGTCCTGATTCTCAAGACTTTGCAGGCAGTGGGATGGGGAGGGGCCTGTCCTCTCATTTGGAAGCTTGCCTTCCACTGCTCCTGACACAGCACTGCCTCGGGGACTCCAGGACAGCGGGGGGTCCAGGCATCTGTTTGCAACCACATGCACATAAGAGCTGCTGAGAGGGACCCCCGGAGGCCCCACGAGGCAACGGAATCCAGCCTCAGCAAGCTCATCATTCCACCTTCCATCATGCTGGGGCTGGACAGGGAGGCGTCCACCCGCCGGCCCCCTCTGGCAAAAAGAGGTTGAATGGCAGCTGAAAAAGAGCTTGTCTTGTGTGGTCTCTACCATCAATTTTTCCTTCCTACTTTTCTCCTGCAGAGCGGGCTTTCCCCACCCAATGATCTGACAACTTCCTGCTCCTTGCCTTCTTTCTTCCAAACAGAAGGTAAGGAGTATGGGGGAGGTGACAGCCCCAGCAGCACAGACTCGGGAAGGGAGGAGCATCTGCTGTTTCCTTCCAAAAAAAAGCAGGTGATACCCCACAGAATTGAAAACAGGTGTTCAAGAAGAGACAGCACACAAACGTCCATCGCAGCGCTACTCAGTCTGGCCATCACTGGTGAATGACAAACTGGCAGACTCGTACAATGGAATGTTTCTCAGCCACAAAGGAGTGAAATCCTGACATGCGCTATAACGCGGATGTACCTTGAAGAAATGCGCTAAGTGAAAGAACTCACATCTTGTATGACTCCATTTATATAAATGATCTAGAAGAGGCAGACCCTCGGGGTCAGAAAGTAGATGAGAGGTGGCCAGGGGCAGAGAGAGGGGCGAGGGGAGTGACTGCCACCGGGTCTGGGGTTTCCCTTTGGGGGATGAAATGTTTTGGAACTAGACAGAGGTGACGGTTGTACAATGTTGTGAATGTGCTGGATGCCAGTGAGCTGCACATTTTTTAAATGGTTAATTTTGTTATGTGAATTTTACCTCAATTTTATATATTAATAGTTTATATTATTGTATTTTTTCATTACTATTTATCCCTCTTATACCCTCTTTCACCTCCACCCACTCCCCTCCCTGCAATCTGTTGTCCACGTCCCTGAGTCTTTTATTCTTTTTTGCTCCACTCCTCCACCCCAACCCCGCCCCCCAGCACCAGCCTGCTCTCTATCTATGAGTCTGTCTCTATTTTCCTTGTTAGTTTATTTTGCTCATTAGAGTCCACATATAAGTGAAATCATATGGTGTTTGTCTTTCTCTGACTGGCTTATTTAACTTATTATAATGTTCTCCAGATCCATCCATGCTGTTGCAATGGGTAAAATTTTCTTCTCTTTTTAGAGTCAAGTAGGATTCCATTGTGTAAATGTGCCATAGTTGTTTTATCCACTCATCTACTGATGGGCACTTGGGCTGTTTCCAGATCTTAACTATTATAAATAATGCTGCAATGAACATAGGGATGCATATATTCTTTTGAATTTGTGTTTTGGGTTTCTTCGGATACATTCCTAGAAGTGGAAAAAGATATTTCAAGCAACTTACCTCAGTTTTAAAAACAGAGTCAGCATCGCGTGTTGGTTAAGTACCGGCTGCCCGATTCAGAACCCTGCCTCTGCCGTGGGCTAGCTGTGTGGCATTGGGCAAGCTGCTTCAGCTCTCTGGGCCTTGCTTTCCTGATCTTAAGTTGGGAATGCCAAAAATCCTTGCTTCACAGAGCTGTGATAAGGAGCAAATGAGCTAATATTTGTAAAGCACCTAGACCAGGGCTTCATATAAATATTTTCTACGATGGAGATGCACGAGGCCCACAGCCGGCTTTGAGGAGACCCAGGTTCCCTCCAGTTCTGGGTCTCACAGGATGGCCTCTTTGGGAAGCCAGATGAATTTGCAAATGCCTTGGGCATGGGACTCACTGGGGGCAGAGCCTTGGTTTTAAGGACTTGTGAGATTCCTGCAAAAAAATAGAAAATGTGGGGAGCTCTGAAGAAGCCACACAAGGCACAAATTACCCAGGCCGACATCCACAGGCCCAAGTTCACCAGTCCCAGCTCCCTCCCCAGGCTGATGGGGATGCAAGGCTGTGGAGAGACTGAGAGCCGGGGAGCCACACTGTCCTCTGGCCCTGCCTCTCAGAGTCCGCACCAAGCACTCACCCAAAGTCATCGGAACAGTGACTCGATCATTGGGTTTGGGGTCGTGTTTTCATTATGCTTTGTTTCAGAATAGGTATTACATTGGTCCAAAATCAATTCACACTCAAAGGTCACAGTGAAATCTCACTCCCACACCAATTACTACCTCTTCCCCGTCCACAGCTAATCCACTAGTATCTCATGTGTCCTTTCACAGAGTATCTTTAAGGTGATACAAATACAGGTGTTTTCATATTTTCTCTCTTACTTGTAGGAAAGGGAGCATATGGTACACAGTCCACTGCACTTTGACTTGTTTCACTTAATATACTGTAGAAATCAATTCCTAGATAGCTTCCTGCTTCTTTTTCACAGCAGTATAATATTCCTTTGTGGGGAATTACCATAATACCATTCCACTCTTGATAGATAGAGGGATTGATTCCAGTGTTTTGCTATTAAAAACCAGTGACAATTAATAAACTTTGCACATTATTTTTTAAAGATTTTATTTATTAATTTTTAGGGAGGGGAGGGGAAGGGGAAAGAGAGGGAGAGAAACATCAATGTGTGACTGCCTCTCATGCCCCCGCTACTGGGGATCTGGCTTGCAACCCAGGCACATGCCCCAGACTGGGAATCGAACCGGCAACTGTTCGGTTTGCAGGCCAGCACTCAGTCCACTGAGCCACACCAGCCAGAGCAAACTTTGCACATTATTATGCAAGTGTACAATATTCTATCAAGTAGATCCCTAAGAGTATTATTGCTGGATCAAAGGTTACATGCATTTGTAATTTTGATAGATATTTCCAAATTATTCTCTATTTTACTGGCTAACTTTAATGTAAGAGAGTTCTATTTACTCACAGATACACCAACACAATGTGTTGTCAATTTTTTTGACTTTTTCCAATCTAATATGTGAAAAACAGTATCTTAGAGTAGTTTTAATTTGCATTGCACCTATTATGACTGAGGCTGAACATTATTTTTACGTATTTAGGGGCCATTTCTGTTTTCATTCCTATGAACTGTCTGTTCACATCCTTCATCCATTTTTCTTTTGAGTTTTTGGTCTTTTGCTGATTGGTGTATGAGTTCTTTATCTATTAGGAAGATTGGCCCTTTTCAATGATGTGAATTGCAAATATTTTCTGACTTTACCACATTTGCCATGCAGAATTTTTTATGGCATTTAACTTATCAATCCTCTATGCCTTTTGTGATTTTGGAGTTTGAATTATAGTTAGAAACACTTCACTGACCCCAAGGTTATAAAGATTTTAATAAAGAAATTCTCCCCTGCCCTAGCTGGTGAGGCTCAGTGGATTGAGCTCCAGCTTGTGAATCAAAGGGTTGCTGGTTCAATTCCCAGTCAGGGCACATGCCTGGTTGCTGGCCAGGTCCCCAGTAGGGGGCACACAAGAGGCAGTCACACATTAATGTTTCTCTCCCGTTCTTTCTCCCTCCCCTCCCCTCTCTAAAAATAAATAAATAAAAATATTTTTAAAAAAGAAATTCTCCCCAATTTTCTTCTAGTATTATATGGATTTTTTTTTAAAGATTTTATTTTTATTTATTTTTAGAGAGGGGAAGGGTGGGAGAAGGAGAGAAAGAGAAACATCAATCTGTGGTTGCCTCTCATGTGGTCCCCACTGGGGACCTGGCCCGCAACCCAGGCATGTACCCTGACTGGGAATCGAACCTGCGATGCTTTGATTCGCAGCCCGCGCTCAAACCACTGAGCTATGCCAGCCAGGGCTATTATATGGATTTTTTTAAAAAACCATTTAAGTCTTTAGTCCATTTGAATTTTTTTCCTTCTTCAACTTTTACTCACACAGGGAAGGGAACTCCTTGTGTCCCCTCGCCATCCAGCCACCCCCCTAACTCCCCTTTCAATCTAACCTGAACTTGGCCCTGCACTTGACTGAGACATGACAGCAGCTGCCAGCAATGTAGACTTCAGGAAAAGGCAGCGACCCCACGGCACCTCCCAGAGCGATCAGAATTTCCACATGAATTTGAGCTGTCTGCAGCGAAACAGGTTCGGGGAACTGAAGGAGGCAACTGAAAGGAACCCAACAGCAGGGACCCCGACATCGGCTGCCTCAGCCACTTAAAATTCTTGGAAGCACTGAACGGAGTCACTTGGAAAGAGAGAAAAACAGACTTAAAAAGCAACTCCCGGGTTTCAACATGTGTTCTTCGCTGGTAGAATTCGGGATGAGGATTTGAAGGACCCTGTGGGAGTATCTTTTCACTGCTCTCCCCTAATCCTGCCCAAATCGCCTAGGCTCTACAGCTGTTGGTTAGCCAGATAAACTATTTGTTCAATTATTCTTGGCCTCGATGGGGCGGCTTGCCTCAAAGGCTTTGGGCTTTATAATTCGGGCTACTTCAATCAGCCACGGCCCTCCCAGGGCTGCCTACAGGAGACAGGGCCCGTTTGAAGATTGCAGCGCCCCCAGTCAGTCTTTCCCTTCCACTCCCTTTTCATCTCCACCCAGACGGGGCTGAGGCGGCTGACACCTCCCCACGGACCCCGATGTCGGGGAGCGGAGTTAGCGTTGGGAACGATGCCAAAGCAGAGAACCAAGGCGATAAAATAATTACAAATGAAAGGGAGATTAGCAGGGACTGTCGGGACAAATGCTTCCAAAATGGTTCCTGAAATCTTGGGCGGCACATTCTCAAAGGAGACGTCGCAGCAGCTGCTGTCTCCACGGCAACGGGGCAACAGATGCCCCTCTGGGAGCATTGCTGTGAATGTCAGACCCCGCCAAACACCAGCCACGGGGAAGGAGATGACAGACTGGGTCACCTTTGCATCATGGAAATGGACTGGTAATTAACACAACTTTATTCTCTCCCTTCGCCTCCACTCCCTCCACCTCCCTTGGTTTCAGCAGAGTCCCACTAATAAATGGTTGACAGCTGTTGAGAGATGGGTCCCGTCTGGCAGTTGCTCTGAGACATGCTCTCTTTTAGGGTTTGACTCTCCACGCTGCTGCAAAGTCCTCAGCAGCACTGCCACCTCTCCCTTCAGCAACTCCCGGCACTCGCAGGACACCCTCTGCCCAGGTTCCTCCGGTGGCTACTTCACTTCCTTCTCCCCCTTTGACAAAATCCCCACTGGCTGTAGTTCCCCAATGCTTTCCATCAATGTGGGCCATGATGCCTCCTCCTCAGAATGACCGGGTTTGCTGGTTGCAGAGGCAGGTCCCTGGGCATCGATGGCTCAGAGTCTCATCATGTGTGCCTTCCACAAGCTTCTCACAGGGTTCCCACGCGCCCCTGAGTTTGGGGTCTACCACAGGGCTCTGCCACGTGCCGTGCTCTGCGCACTCCCGCCAGCTGAGCCTCAACTACCCAAGTCTCCCAAATTAACCAGCTTCACTCGAGCCTACCCCAAGGCTGATGCTGGGGCCAGGAGATGAAGAGTCCAGGGCTGCGTGCCATGGTCCTAGGGGACAATAACTGGGTGTCCTCTTTCTCCGGTCTGGATGCAGACTGGCAGGCGTTTTTCTTTACATATCGTGCCTAATGCTTTGCAGACTTCTGGAGGGGAACCAGGGCAGCTCAGAGGAGTGGAACTTCCCAACCTGGAAGTCAGCTGTCTTCAGCTGTGGTGTGGGGAGACCCAGAGGAGAGGCTCAACCCCAGCGTTGGACTGTGTGCTCAGTGGAACAGGTGAGCTCCTGGACCTTTTGCCTTTCCCCGCGGTTAAAAAGATGAGCGTGGGCTAAGTCTATGTTTATTCTACCTGGAAATCTGGCATCAAGGGACTTTCCCTGAGCTGAGTGGAGCAAATGGTTTTTGCCATATTGACATAAGAGGTCTGTCCAGAAAAAATCCAGCCACTGTTAATATAATGAGAACAGTTTGCATGACATCAATGTAACCTGGCAGCCAAGGAGAGTGGACTGGAATGTGCATGTATGAACAATGTTGACTTCACTGTACTAGTCGGTGGGGGCGGTAGATGCCGCTGAGTGAGCATGTGTAGTGTATAGCCATCACATTCAAAATTACTGTGCAAGGAAAGCAACAAATCTGCACCAAATTTTGCAATAAGACTGAACATTCCTTCACAGAAATTATCCGGATGACTCAGAAGGCTGCAGCTATGGGCAACTGGTGATTGGCAGCTTCATCATGACAACACGCCCACTCATGCATCACGTCTCCTGCCGAGTTTTTTGGTGAAACATCAGATCACCCAGGTGACTCAGCCCCCCTACAGCAGAGATTTGGTGCCCTGTGACTTCTGGCTTTTCCCCAAATTAAAATCACCTTTGAAAGGGAAGAGATTTCAGACCATTGATGAAATTCAGGAAAATACTCTGAGGCAGTTGATGGTGACTGGGAGAACTGTGAGGTCCCAAGGTGCCTACTTTGAAGAGGACTGAGGCGTCATTGTCCTATGTACATTGTTTCTTTTATCTTATATCTTCTTCAGTAAGTGTCTCTATTTTTCATAGTACATGGCTGGATACCTTCCGGACTGACCTCAGAGAAGCAGGCAGGAACAATTCTGAGAGCTGTGAGTGACAAGGCATAAAGCTAGCAAATCAATTCTCCATATTCAGTTTAGACCCAAGTCAACTTCTGCTTCTTCTATGAAGCCTCTTGAACTCATACCACTCTCTCTCTCTCTCTCTCTTGAATTCCTAACACATACATGAGAAGGAACCCCCCAAAATGGATTTTTTCATTAAAAAGTGGCTATTTATTTTTACATCTTTAAACTTCACTCACCTTCCAACTACTCTCCATTTGATGCAATACACCTATTGAGATGTTTTTCCCACTGCTCAAAAGGGTTTTTGAACTCTATCTTGATGCCTTTTAGTGCTTTTGCTGTTTTTTGTTTCACCTTTTCCACACCGGCAAAACATATCCCTTTAAGGACTTTTTCATCTGGGGAAACAAAAAAACCTGGCTCAGGGAGAGGTGAACAGGGCGGGTGGGGCACAGGGTCATGCTGCTTTTGGTCAAAAACTGCTGAACACTCAGCGTAGTGTGGGCAGGTGTGCTCATAAATCACCCATCATGAAATAAGCAAATGCATTGAAAGAGTCTTCAAAACAAGTTTTCACTGAAGCCAAACACAGCCTCTCACAACAATGCCAGCTGGTGCACTGATACAGATGGGTTCCCACAACACTCACCTAGTGGGAGAAGCCTGCACTACAAGGGGCCAGCCCTCCAGAAGATAATTCTGGTTTTTCAGGGTATCCCCTCTTATGTATCAGTGGCACGTGTTTTAGCACAAACGTATTCTTTATTCTCAGCATTTTGCTTTCGTCCCCATGTCCCCACATTATAAGCCCCTTGAGCACAGAGGCCACATCTCATCACCTCAGTACCTCCTTCAGTGTCTGTCACAGTGGCTGTCCCTGAGCACCAGTGAATAGCTGCTAAGCAGGGAGCCACATCTAAGGGAGAGTATTGGGAAAAGAAAGTAGTCATAATATCTTTACTGAGTACCGGTTATGTGCCAGTCTTCTTGTAAGCATCTAACATGTGTTAATCTCCTTAATTTTTACAAACAGCTACTGAGATGAACCCACATTACAAAGGAGATAATCTGTTACAGGGCAATTACGGGAACTGCCCCGGGGTCACAGAGCTGCTAAGAAGCGAAGGCCAGATTTGAACCCAGGGAGAGCAGTTCCTGAGCCCCTGATCATACACACACCCTAACGCTGCAGAAGGAGAGCTGTCCCTGCGGGGAAGGGAAAAGTAGATGAGGTCAGAGAAATGGAGGACATGTATGCTTCCCAGAAAAAAAGAAACTGGAGTCCAGAGTCTTTACTGCCACTCAGTTTGCAGTGACCAGCAGCAAAAGGGCTGTGACCTTAACCCAGTGCCTCAGCTCTGCTTCCAAGTCTGCCCCAAAGGCAGCTTTTCCCTTAGCCACAGACTGCAGCTGCCCCCCCCCGTGCCCCTCCCCCCATCCACCTGCCCCACCTCCCAGAGATCCTTCCTTCTCTGCATGGACTGGGGGAGGGGAGGGCATGTCACTGGAGAGCAACCCAGCTGGCACCTCGGAGTTGCCTGCTGGGACTAGGCTGCACCAAGCCACAACTGGCAAGAGAAGTCTCGGTGCTCTAGAAAAGCACCCGCCAAATTAAAACAACTCCTCACCCACCTTCTGGCCCCTGCCACAGACTTGCTTTCACATTCTCCTCAACTCCTCACGTAGGTGAGTACAGGACAGTAACATATTTTGAGAGAGAGAGTCCATATTCATATAGCTTTTATCACTGTATGTTGCTACAATTGTTCTGTTTTATTATTAGTTACTGTTATTGAATCTCTTACTGGGCTAACTGATAAATTAAACTTTATCATAGTATATGTATGTATAGAAAGAAATATCGTACAGGCACACTTTGTTTCATTGTGCTTCACAGATACAATGTTTTTTGAAAATTGAAGGTTTGTGAACCCTGCTTCAAACAAGTCTATCAGCACCATTTTCCCAAAAGCTCAGTGATGGTTAGCATGTTTTAGCAATAAAATATTTTTAATTAAGGTATGTACTTTTTTAGACATATGATATTATACACTTAGAGACTACAGTGTAGTGTAAACACAACTTTTATATGCACTGGGAAACAAAAAACTTCACGTGACTCACTTTATTTTGGTATTCGCTTTATTGCAGTGGGCTGCAACCCAGCCTGCAGTTTCTCTGAGGTGTGCGCTGTATATCCAGGCTTTGCTATTATCCACCGCTCCAGGCATCCACTGAGGGTCTTACAGCATACCCGCTGAGGATAAGAGGGGACTCCTGTATATTTATCTCATTCAATACTCACAACAAACTTATAAGGCAGAATTACTGCTCGTACTTCACAAATGAGAAAACTAACCTCAGTCTGCAGTCAAACGAATCGGCACGGTCAGGTCAGAGACTCACACTCAGGTCCGCTTGCTGGGGCTCTTCCCACTCCACTGCCTACGTGCCGGGCTGGGGCTGAGCTCACACAAGGCGCAGAAGCTTACAAACGCCTAAGGAGTGAGCTCGGTGAATGCTGCATTTTTTCCCTTCCCGCCCTTCTTCATCCCCCCACCCCGGAAATGGGGCCCAGGCTCAGGGGAGTCGCCATTGTCTGAGGTTACTCTCCATCCAAAATTTCATTCACCCCTCCGACACTCAGACTGGCTCAATCCCCACCAGATTCACATCCCTTCACTTTCAGTATTGAATTTCCCCTTTTTTCTTCAGCCCCTACCTGAGAGAGATAAACTTTCCTAGAACTCAAAAACTGATGGATAAAAATAAAAAACCTCTTGGACTCCATGAAACTGTGAGTCATTGCAGGAGGAAAGCTGCTTCGGAGCCTGTTGCATTCTCCTCTCTGCCCCCGGGGGGCGCTGGAGAGACCGGCTTTAGACAGGCTAACCAGGCTTGTGGCACCGCCTCTAACCGATCTCTTGCAGCCTCTCTAGTTGCACGTCTCTACCTCTGTCCAGTGAAACCTCCCGGGTGTTAACTTGGCAAGTACAGAGGGAAGGAGGTGTGCTTCTTTTGCCCTTGATAAGAAACACTTACAGTCCTGGAGGTGTGGCTCAGTGGGTTGGGCACTGTCCTGCAAACCAAAAGGTTGTTGGTTTGATTCCCAGTGGGGGCACATGCCTGGCTTGAGGGCTTAGTCCCAGATTGGGGTGTGTGCAGAAAGCAGCTGATTGATGTTTCTCTCTCTCACCAGTGTTTTCCTCCCTCTCTTTCTCCTTCCCTTCCCCTCTCTCTAAAATTAAATAAATTACAATTTTTTTCAAAAGATTTTTTCAAAAAAGAAACCCTTCCCAAAGACATTCCTTTTGGTTAAGTGACAGCATGTGACTAGAATCCAGTTCTGTGTTTCAGTGACAGGCTTCAGTGGACAGACATGCCAGGGTGGAGCCCGGACACCTCTCTCTGTCATTATGTCTGGCTTGTTCAGAAGACCCTTCCTTCTTGCCTCCATGTTTTCAAAGCCTGGTGTCCCCTCTCCTTTCAGAGCGATAAGAACCTAAGAAGCCAGGAGAGGACACTGTTGTGAAACTGCCTTTGGCCCGGGGTGTGGGGGATCACAGATGTATCTTACAAGAGAAGAGGAAGGGAGGTGATGGACTTTGCCCGGTGGCTGGAGTGGGTGCACTGTGCAATTTGTGCTTTTCCCCGAGAGCTGAGCGTGAACCTGCTTTATGGATAACACTTGGCCCAGAAGCCTAGTGGCTAGATGGAGATACAGGAGATGGTCCCATGCTGAAGGAAAAGAATACACTGAAATTGATTCATTGGATATGGCGCCAATTCAAGGAATAAAAGTCAGAGGGAGCCTCTTAGCAGTAATACTTCTCCAGGAGCAACACAGCCCCCCCTGGTGACCCAGTGGGTGTAATGTCATTGTGACGTCATGGAAACAGTGCCACCTGCTGAACTAGAGCTTACTGATTTGCCAACCAAACTTCCCTAAGTGCTTTCAATTTGCCTATTTAAATTAGGCAGTGATGGGCTTTTGGAACTGAACTTGTGAAATTAGAAAAGTGAAAGTAAAAGTGGTTTGATTACTGGAACAATAGGAATCCAAGAGAAATGGGCAATAATCATTTCAGTAACACATGCTGGCCATCTATACGAGGTGTGAGCATGCTAAGGCAGCACATTGCAGTGGAAAAGCGTGGATTTTGGAGTCAGATGCCTGAGACCAAACCCCCACGAGCTTTGTGAGCTTGGGAAACTTGCAGAACATCTCTGAGCTTCAGCTTCCTCATCTTTAACGGGAACGGTGTTGAATGAATTAATGGACAAAAATTAAAAATAAAATGTATATAAAGTAAATCAGATAATATGTATAATAAATACCTTTTAACTGTATAACAAAAAAAATTTTAACATAGAGATTTTTTTCCTAATTTTTATAATTGTGCCGTGCTCCTGAAATAGATGTATCAAATGAGAACCTGAGATTTCTGAGGTATTTTTTACAGTAGTCTAGACTTTTCTTTTTCTGGATTGGCTAATTCTGACCCTTCTCCACAAGGCACTCTTGTTTCTGGTCACAGGGTCTAGAAACTGAGCTCCACCAAATTGAGATTCCACTTACGTTTACAGCATGTTGGCCACACGCTAGACACTTTTACACATGATCTTTTATTCTCACAGGTAAAATTTAAACCTTCACGATCCATCCCTGATTTCCCCCAGCACAGTCTTTGCCAAGCATATTGGAACCTGCCTTCACAGCCTCCCAAGTACTTTCAAGATTACTCAGAAAAGCCCGACACTGGAAACACGTGGAGATGGAATGTCGATTAACAGGAGGGCCTGTGATCTACCCGCACAATGAAATACCACTGCACAGTAGAAGGGACAAACAGCCATATAAATACGACCACGTGGGCGCATCTCAAATTTCAGCAAGGAAACCCTGACCATATACATACACACTTTGTTTTTATGAAGTTCTAGAATATGAACCTAATCTTCGCTGGTAGAAATCAGAAGAGTGGTTTGCACAGCATGGGGGGTCAGAATTGATTACAAAGGGGACTGGGGAGCTTGCAGGGTGATGAAAATGGTCTAATCTTGATTTGGGAGAGGGTTACACAGGAATATACAGGTGGCGGGGTGCTGGAGCCTTCCGGAGCCATCAGGAATGCTGACTGTCAAATTTTGAGGAAGGTTGAAATCCAGTTGACGATCACATTGGTAGCTTGGAAGCCCCGTGGTGAAAGTATTTAAACCACAGATATTAGAACACTATGCAGCATGTTTGTTTTCTTATCCCACCAGAGAGCCTGTTGTGAAACATTTACCAACACCCCAGTGTATACATTGTCGAAACTCACCCAACGATGCAGGAAAGACCCATGTATGATTACACTGTACGAAAGGTGTAGCTCAGTAAATGGTGGGGAAGGCTCTTACCACCAGAGTGTGCAGGAGAAGTCATCTGTAGGCCGCTCAGTTGAGAGAGGATGACTATAAGCAGCTTGCCTGGGGTGGACAAGGAAAACTTAGAAGTCTTTTTGTTCAGTCACAATGGATCTAAAGCAGCACTCCAGGTCAAACTACATGGATCAGTGTTTCTGCAGTAGCCACATGGGTTACTGCTTACCAGTCTCACAGTTACTCAGGAGGGCCTGGGGTTTGATGAGCATTCACTGTCCATCCTCTGTAAATTGATTAATTTATAAGCCTTCATACAAGAAAATCCTCTGACACACAGTTGTATAGCTTTAACACATGTAATAGGTCTATTTAATCACCACCATAATCAGGGTGTGGGAGAGTACCCTCACCCCTCAAAATGGGCTCTACCTTCACAATCACAGCCTCTCCGACTTCCACCTCCAGGCAGCCACTCATCTGCTCTCCTTCACCGCCTGTCCTTTCAAAAATGTCTTGTGTATGACAAACGAATGAGAAATGCGGTATGTAAACATTTAAGACTACCTCTGCTCAACACAGTGCCTCAGAGTGCCATCAGCTGCTGTATGGATAAACAGTTCACTCCTTTTTACTGCTGAGTAATGTTCCACTGGAGGGAGGTACCACCACTTGTCTCACCACTCACCCATTGAAGGACCTCTGGGTGTTTCCAACTTGCGGCAGTTATGAATAAGAGCACCCATAAACATTCATATGTAAGTTTTTATGTAAAAATAAGTTTTCATTTTTCTAGAGCATGGAGTACATGGCAGATTTGTGTTAACCTTAGAAGACACTGCAAAGCCGTTTTCCAGAATGGCTGTACCATTTTTCAATCCCACCAGCAATGCACAAAAATTGCAGTTGCTCCATGATCTTTCCAGCAGCTGACACTATCAGTTACTTTATTTCAGCTATTCTCCTAGGTGTGCCGTGGCATTTCATTTGTGATTTCAGTTTGCAATTCCCTAGTGCCTTATGATACCAAACATGTTTTTGTGTGTGTATCTGTGCTTACGTGTCCTGCACACAAATCCTGGAACAGATGTGTGACTTGCAAATGTTTTTTCCAAGGCTGTGTCTAGTGCTTCTATTCTTTCAGCAGCATCCTTCAGAGTAGTAAAGGTTTTTAATTCTGATGAAGATGGGTTTATCATTTTTTTTATGAACCACACCTTTGGTATCCAAGAACAGTTTTCCTAAGCTTGGGTCACAAAGGTTTTCCCCTACGTTTTCTTCTGAAAGTTCTAGTGTCTTACATTTCACATTTAGGTCTATTATCCATGTTAAGTTTTGTATAAGCTTCAAGGTCACCATTCTTATTTATTTTTATGTATTTACTTATTTTGCGTGTGGGTGCCAGTCCTTCTAACATCATTTCTTGAAAAGATGATCATCTCAACACTTGCGTTTGTTGATGACAGCCATTCTGACAGGTAGAAGGTGATATCTTGTCATGGTTTTCTATGGATGTTCCTCAAAAACTGAAAAACAGAACTACCATATGACCCAGCAATTCCACTTCTGGGTATTTATCTGAAGAAACCCAAAACACTAATTTGAAAAGATACATGCACCCTTATGTTCACTGAAGCATTATTTATAATGGCCAAAATATGGAAGCAACCTAAGTGTCCATCAATAGACGAATGAACAAAAAAGAGGTACATATATACAATAAAATGTTATCCAGCCATAAAAAAATCAAATCTTGCCACTTGCAACAATATGGATGGACCTAGAGGGTATTGTGCTGAGTGAAGTAAGTCAGACAGAGAAAGACAAATATGATTTCACTTATATATGAAATCTGAAAAACAAAATAAATGGACAAACAAAACAGAAAAAACTGACAGAATGCAAACTGATCATCGTCAGGTGAGGGGTTGGCAGGGCGGGTGAAGACAGGTCAAGGGAAGGACAAATCACCGGTTGTAGACACAGTCACAGGGACGTAAGGCACAGCACAGGGAGTCCAGTCGATAACTCTGCCATCACTATGTGGGTGTCAGGTGGGTCCCTCACTTATTGGGGTGATCGTTTCATAAGTTATGTAAATGTCTAATCATTGTTACACCGCTGAAGCCAATTTGATATTGTATGTCGACTGTAATTTATAATTTTTTTAAAAAGGAAAGATGATCCTTTCTCTCCTAAACTGTTTTTGCACCTTTGCCAGAAATTACTTGGCCGTGTGTGGTGTCCGCCCTGCCTGGTTTCAGGAGCCGTAACCCCCCGTGGCTAAGGCTGAGTGAGAAATCTCCCAGAACTGGGAGGCCTAAGGAGACAAAATTATTTCCCTGAACATGGGCACTGCCTGCTCTGCTATTCC
>CM052546.1:45177284-45204580 GCA_028533065.1 Trachops cirrhosus | reverse complement strand
GTGAGACTTTTGAACCCTATGTAAATTATCCACCTGTTTGATCTTTTCTGCTAGACAATGAATCCACATTCTGTATCTGCTCACCAACCCAATACTACCTAATAAAAGCCTATTGAGGCAGTGGCTCGGGGCGCTCTCCTTTGAGAGAGTGGCCAGGCCACTCGGAGGCACCCTCCCCTTGAGAGGGTAGCCATGCCGTCCCTATTCCTCCACAGGACTCAGTAGTCCGTGTGTATGTTTCTCTCGCCACTCACAAGCCATCGACAACGTCTGCGGTCACCACGGGACGGTGACTGCAATAGCCGTGTGCATGGCTCCGTTTCCGAGCCCCCGTCGGTCCCGTTGGTGGGTGCGGACGCTGCGCAGTGCCGCCCGGTCTGGCTGCAGCAGCTTCGGAGCGAGTCCCAGCTGGGGAGTGGGTTCCCGCAATGTCTCTCCGCTTTTCAAAACCGGCTCAGCTCTTCTGACCCTTTGCCTTTCTATGTAAACTTTAGAACCAACTTACCTGTGCCAACAAAATGTCCTGGTGAGATTTCAACTGGAATCATGTTAAATCTGTAGATCGATTTTGGCAGAATTGACAACTTTTAACATTAAGCCTTCCAACTCTTGAACACAGTGTGCTATTCATTGAAGTCTTCTTGGAGTTCTGTGATTGGCATTTTTAGTTTTCAGTGAGATTTTTGCCAAAGTATCTCATTTTTTGGAGCTTTTTAAGTGATATTATTTTTTAAATTTTGCCTTCTATTCACAGATTTCTGGTTGTAATAGTTGATTTTATGTCAATTGGGCTAGGCCATGGAACCTAATTTGGGTCAAACTCCAGGCTAGATGTTACTGTGAAGGTGTTTTTTAGATGTGATTAACGTTTAATTGGTAGTCTTTGAGTAAAGCAGGTCACCCTCCATAATGTGGGTGGGCCTCGTCCTATCAGTCGAAGGCCTTAGGAGAAAAGCCTGGGTGTCCAGGCTGCCCGGAAGAAGGAATTCTGCCTCCGGATGCCCTTCACACTGAGCTGCAACAGCAGTGCTTTCCAGGTCCCCAGGCTGCCCGCCTGTCCTGAAGATTTTAGGCTTGCCAGTCCTGCAACGGCATGAGTCGATTTCTTTTCTTTTTTTTTCAGAATTGACTTTGGTTTTTATTTCAACAGACACACTTCATTCACTGTCTGCAGAAAAACTAAGCGAGGTCTCGATGGGCAACAGTCACAGCTACTGAGCAGGCAAACACACCACTGCTTCACGTCCTTCATTTCTTCATGTCTTCAGTCTCGTCTGGCACTTTCTCTTGATGTTCTGTTCCCACTTCATTTCTTTCATCTGCATTTCTGTTCAATTAACTGCTTCTGATGGACCATCTGAGGAAAGTTATTTGTTTTCTTTACTTTTTAAAAGATTTTTATCTATTTATTTTCAGAGAGAGGAAGGGAGGGAGAAAGAGAGGGAGAGAAACATCCATGTGTGGTTGCCTGTAGCACACCCCATACTGGGGACCTGGCCTGTAACCCAGGCACATGCCCTGACTGGGAATTGAACCAGCAACCCTTTGGTTTGCAGACTGGCACTCAATCCACTGAGCCACACCAGCCAGAGCAAAAGTTATATGTTTCAAGTGCACCCATTGCTGCCTCCCATTTCTGCTTGCTGAATATTTGGTCCTTTCCCCACCTATTCTTTCTCCCTTGAAGTAAAAAGCTACCATGTAGGTTCTAGCAACATGAGTCATTTTCTTAAAATAAATCTCTCTCTCCCTCCCACTCTACACACACACACATACACATTCACACACAGCTGACCCCTGAACAACACAGGGGTTGAGGTGCTCATACCCACACCGTCAAAAACCCACATATACCTTCTGAGTCCACAAACACTTAAGTACAGTTAGACTTCCACGTCCTCTGGTTTCCAACCACGGGATAAGAGTTGCACTTTACACAACACAAGTATAAACTGCACAGGTCCACTTACACGCAGAGTTCCTTAAAACTGTGCCCACACACATCGTGTCAATGGTTTCTCTGGAGAATCCAGACTGTACGCAGGTATGGAGGGATATCATTGCTTCTGGGTGTGTTGACTTTACACCCTGGAACCCCATTAAATGCACTCACTAGTTCTAGGAAATTTTTCAGACTCTTTGAGTTTCCAACATACACAGCTCTGTCAACCACAAACAGGAGTCTTTGGCCTGGGTCAGGACAGCGAGTCCGGGCAAGCCCAGGGTGAAAGGGTAGTGTGTCCCGCAGATGTTATTATCAGGTTGGATGGTTCATGAGAGCAGAGTTTTCTCATTTGCGAGCTGGTGAGGAGGGGGATTCAGACACTAGGTCAGAAAAGGCAGATCCAGAGAGCAGGGCAGCAGGCAAGTGGGAGAACAGGTGAAGTCCAAAGACGAACTTCGCCTGTCCACAATAAGGCTGGGCTTTTGGATGAACCGGGAATCGGAGCTCACACCGAGGCTGTTCCGCTGGATCCAGCACAGGGATCCCAGTGAGTCTGGCACATGGCAGAGTGCCCAGCGGAAGCCTTTGTAAGGTGTGTGGGGGAAGGAGGCACTGAGAAGTCTTCTGGGCTAGAAGTCACTAGAAGGAAAAAAGGAGGCCGGGCACTGCACGAGTACCGGGAACAAGTCTTGGAGCGGGGTATCCACCCTGCAGCCTACCAGCTGCCCGCAGCCCAGGAACACCATGCATGTGACCCAAGGCAAAATCGTAAATTTATTGAAAACATTACTTAGTTTTATTACTAAGTTTTATACTAAGTTTTATTACTTAGATACGTATATTTTCTACATTAGTGATCACAAACTTGAGACCTGATCGATGATTTTAAAAGATTATCGAAAGGGCTACTGCATAATTGAGTTCCTATGTGAGGATTTTTTTTGCTTCTCTGTGGAGATGGATCTCATGACAATTAGCATGGACCTTTCTTTTTTCTCATCAGTTTGCATTAGTGTTGTGTATCTGGTGTGTGGCCCAAGACAACTCTTCTTCTTCCAGTGTGGCCCAGAGACACCAAAAGTTTGAACACTCCTGC
Source organism: Trachops cirrhosus (assembly GCA_028533065.1). Lineage (NCBI taxonomy): Eukaryota > Metazoa > Chordata > Mammalia > Chiroptera > Phyllostomidae > Trachops > Trachops cirrhosus. The sequence continues at coordinate 45,201,539 of CM052546.1, read as the reverse complement.
CTTAGAGCATTCTGAACATAACAGGAAAAAAAAAATTTTACTTAAAGTCTGTGAAATTCTGGGACATGAGCATCCCTTCTTTGGAAGCCCTCTCTTAAACCAAAACTCCGGACAGAGAGAGGCTCCCCATGGGCCAGCAGCACCCAGCCCAGTGAAACCCCAACTGGGGAAGGTAGCCCAGTGGGGAGAGGCCACACTGTCCCGGGGCAGCCAGTTTGTACACGAGCATGGAAATGCTCCATGGGGGCCAACGATTCTGGTCGCCAATTCCAATTCCAATGGGGGACATGAGGGGATGGGAGATCTCATACCACCAAGCAATTCTGGGTGTACTACAATTCAAATCATTTTTTGACACTGTTTTCCCAGAGATAGTGTCAGAACCCACTGGCTAAGGGCTAAGTCTTACAAAGCAGCCCTCCACCCCCCATTGCAGACACCAATGGTAAGTACAGGTTGTCATCTGTGCTCTGACCAAACTGGCTGTAAATCAGAGGTTCCGAGAAACCTCCTCTCAGGTTCAATGAATTTGCTAGTGTGGCTCCCAGAACTCAAAGAAACATGTTACTTACTAGAACACCAATTTTCTATAAAAGGCTGTAGCTCAGAAAAGTCAGATGGGAGAGACGCTGACACAAGGATGTGCGGAAGGTCTGGGCCCATCCCCTGCCCGGCACCTCCACCTGTTCACCAGCCCCGAGCTCTCACAACCCCGAGCTTGGGGTTGGACGGAGGCTTCATCATGGAGCTCGGTGGATGAAATCACGGCCATTGGCGACGAACTCACTCTCCAGCACCGACCCCTTCCTGGAGGTGACCACCCTCTCACCCGTAGGTGCTTTCCAAAGGTCGCCTCATTGACATAAAAAAGACACCTTTATTGCTTTCATCACAGAAAATTCCAAGGGTTTTAGGAGCTCTGTGCCAGAACTGGGGACCAGAACCAAATATGTATTTCTTATCATAAATCCCAGTATCACAAGACCCCAGACATTTGGTGTGGACTTCGAAGGGGCTCTGGTGATCCTGTGAGATATGGTGGAACAAGAGCCAGGGAAACTGGAGTTTTTAACTCACGGTGTGATGTTTCTACAAGTCTGTGAAGTCGAGAAAATTTTAAGCAGAAAGGGGAATTTCACCTTTGTGCCCATAGAACTCATCGGCCCCTCGGCTCCAACATGACACCTTTGGGATCGGTGTTTGCCTTTTCCACACGACTGGAAGCTGGGGAGCTGTCCGGCCACCTCCAAGTTGCTAAAGATGGTAGGAGGTCATTTGACTCGACAGGAGGCTGCCTGCTAATCATCACACCCCCGGCTCCCGCTTACTTTTCTGTCATCCCATAGAAGGCTCCTAACAGCTGTCCCAACGTTCCAGGTTGTAGAAATTACTCTTTAGGTAATATGTCAAAACACCATTAGTGCCCCTCAACACCCCTCAGCCCTTCCCTACCCCTTCCTCCAACCTACACGCAACACTCCCATCCTTTCTCCTCCTTCCTTCCCCATTCCCCACGCCAACACGGAACGCTTGTCAGAACCGGTTACCTCTGGGCGCTGCGAGCCTCCGCAGCCCGATCCCGTGACTTCCTGTCTACGCCTGAGACCCAGACACCGGGGCCTCCTGACAGCTGGGTCCTTCCTGGGTCCCTCACATCACCAGGCTAAGCCAAGGTTCCAAAATAGTCTCCCAAACAACGGCGACAACTGCACAGTTATTTTGGAAGGTGCCGTGAGTGGCCAAGACTCAGAACAACGCAGGAAAGACAATCGGTGGGCGCCGTGGGGGGCGGGGCCTGTGCTGTGTCCAGGTGAGTCCAATAGCCTGTATTTTTCCTAAAGCAAGACCAGGAACGGAGGAGCCTAAAAGTAAAACCACAGCCAGATCCCAAGGGCTTCCCATCCCTGAATACAAACAGAAAGCAAAGACCTGGAAGTAACTTCCTTTAAAACAGACTTTGTTATTCTCACAGGGTGAGCAGAATCTAGGGCCTGAATTACAAGAAGTGAGGGCCTATTTGAAGCACCAGCGCTTTGCAAGTTGCAGTTTCTAAAATAGCCTGGAGTGGCCCTGGCCGGTGTGGCTCAGTTGTTTGGAGCTTCCCTGGTGAACAGATTTGTTCCCAGCAGGGCGCGAATGGAGCCAACCAATCAATGTTTCTCTGTCACATCGATGTTTCTTTCTCTCTCTAAAAGCCGGGCGGGGGGGGGGGAATGTCCTTGGATGAAGATTTTTTTAATTTTTTAAATAAAATAGTCCAGATGGGAGTCCAGTTGTACATGGTGATAAAGACAAACTGGCACTTGAAGCAAACATAATCAGTGGGGGGCGGGCGTGCCTGCAGGAGTCGCTAGGGCTTGTGAAGGTTCTCACATGCTGTGTAATCGCGAGAACCCCACTGGAAGAATTCTACATTTATAACAAAGCTCTACGGTTCTAACTCCCCTTTCCCTTAACGTCTGTTTTCCCGTATGTAAACACCCGGATGTCCGGGCACGCAGGCCAGGGAGTGCACACGGTTTGCCTGGTCTGCACACGTTGCAACCCTTTCTTTTTTCCTGAATAAATCCTTTTTGGTGAGGGACCACCCAGTTGATATTACTTTTCAGTCAACAACAGCAATACATTTCTTTTCTATTTTTGTAACTTTTATAGAACATACATCCAGAAACATGCACAAGGCATTCCTTTTGCCCCTCGCTGAGTTCCCATCGAGGGAACGCATCTGCGAAATCAGCACCCGGAGGAGGAAACAGAAGGTTCCAAAGCCCCAGACGCACCCCCAGCGCCACTTGCAGTCCCTACCCCACACCCATCCCGGGCGGCCACTGTCCTGACGTCCACCTCTGTACATTAGCTGTCCCACTATTGGAACTTCTGCAGTAAACCAAAGACTGTAAATTTCATGACTAGCTTTTTTGCCACTGACATAAGTTTGTGAGATTCGCCCTTTCTGTATGTAACTGTAGTTAATTCATTCTCACTACTGTACAGCATTTCATTGAATAAATATACCATGGTTTATTCATCCATCCTGCTGTGGGGCATTTGGGTGGTTTTCATTCTGGTGGCATTAGTAAGGGAAGTGCTGTGAACAGTCTAGAACATCATTTTTGGTAAACATACACAGACAGTTCTGTCGGTATATACCGTGGAGTGGGGATAACAGTTCTCAGAACTGTATTCCAAAGAAAAGAAAGCAAATTCAAGTTTGATGTGGACTTGACTGCTGCAGGAAGTGGACTCTGTGACCGTGGTGGACCCGAGCTGGCCCTGGGCAGTGCATGGAGCGTGCTTGTTAGGACAACTATCCTCACAGTGGGTGCCACGCACAAGTCTCCAGGAGGTTGTCCAAAGAAGCATCATCTTTATTCAAAATGATGGGAAAGAACTCTGAAAAAAGATCACAGAATCGTTCAGATAAATAAGGCTGATGGGTGGGGCAGTAACTACGTTTGGAGAATCTGCGTAAGACCATCCAGTTGTTCTTCACTCTTACACGATGAGCTCTCTGACAGCGAGGGCCGTGGATCCCTGGAGGAGGAGAGACCGTGGGGCTGTACGCCATGCACATGCCAGCTCCAACAGAAATCTGCGCTGGGCACTTTCTTTTATGATTCTGGATGGAGGTGAGGAGGCAGATGAGAGTCTATTTCCTTAAAAAAAGAAGATTCCATGTCACTGTTCTCTGTCCTGAACCCTGCTACTGTGCTTGCGAATGAAATGATTTCATTAGTGCTAGCAGATCCCCTCACTGAGGCACGCAAAATACATTTTTTATCCCCGCCCAAGGACATGCTCATTTGATTTTAGAGGGAGAGGAAGGGAGGGAGAGAGAAACGTCAATTGGTTGCCTCCAGTATGCACCCGACTGGGACTGAACCTGCAACCCAGGTTTGTTCCCTGACCAGGAATCGAGCTGATGACCTTTTGGTTAATGGGACAACGCCCAACCAACTGAGCCACACCAGCTAGGGCTACATACAAAATATTTATGAATCATTTTATGTCATTCCCATTCTTTTTCAAAGTGACAGAACTAATCTTCCCATTTTAAAATTAGAAAAACGAAGTCCCAAGGAAATCTGCATTTTCTAATTTCAGTTTTAGTCAACCATCCTGGAAGTTGTCCCAGAAACAGAAGGACACAACCTGTGAACCAGACCAAGACAGGCTCCTACCTTCCACCCCAACAAGGCAGCTTGGCTGAGCCTACAGCGCCATCTTGTGTTCACAGTGAGGCAGCTACTTTTTAAATACAGGGTCTATTGAGCGTTATTCAGACACTCTCAGTATTGCGTACTAGGTCTCACTAATACGTTAAGTGCAGAGCACACAGAGATGAGTAGACAGTTTTAGGTTCAGGTTTTCATCACCATATGACTTCAGGCAATTTATTTCACCTCACTGTGCCCCAGTTTCTTAAATCTGAAAATGGACATAAAAGTAAGAAACGGATACAGTTTCTCAGAGGTGTATAGAAGTTGAGCAACATAAGGCATATAAAATGTTTGTCGACTTAGTCGTCATCCCACACATGGCAACTACCAAGCCTCATCCCTGGAAGAGTTGACATTCTCGTAGGGAAGGGAGACTTGTGGGTGGAACACAGAAAATCATGCTGGATAATGAAATAGAAATGGAAACTTTCCCCATGGATATTTCATATACATAGACCAACATCAAAGCTGTGTCACTCTGACGTGTGGCCTTTCAGAATTTGCAGTAAGACTTCTTTCATCTCAGTCAAAAATAAGCTCATACTAAAATAACCAGAAAGGACCTCCTGTGTGTCCAAAGAACTTTCAGGCACAGGGAGAAAGTTCTCTAGCATTATGAAGTTTCCAAGCTGTCTTTCTCAAGCCTTGGTTGTTACACATTAGCATATTAATATAGTATATATAAACATTTCAGAATTTTATTTCATCTATAAGAGATATTCTTTAAGTTCATTAAATTTAGAGGGTTAACATCAAAGACTATGGTTGACGATTCATTAAAAAATAGCGCAGCCTCTGTCTCGAGCTCACCCTAGTGAAGATCACAGAACTCCAGTTTCCTCCCCTCTTGCCTGTTCTTCCCAGGGTCCTTGGGGGGCTGGAGAATGACCCCTGCAGCCACCGGACACCACCAACAACCTTCCTTACAAATAGCCCCCTCCTCTGGCCAGCTTGTCCTTCCTCTGTTTGCTAATAAAGCGGCTTTCCTCTCCGTGGCTCACTTTACTGATACTAAAATCTCTCCCCTTGCTGCTACTTGGGCTCTACTGTGCCCTGAAGCTGGAACCACTACCTTTCTCATAGGGCTCCTTTCCGGTCACCCTCCCTGCTTCTAACCTGAGCCACAGACCCTCTGCAAAGCCACAGCGTGAGTGTGGTGTCCTCACACCAGTGCGGGGACTGGAGGCTGCTGGGCCAGAGAACAGGCACAAGAGGGAGCCTTGGGCCAGCTTCTCCAGCCAGACTGAGGGACACCAAGACACTTTCACCTGCACTCTCTTAGTTGCAGCACCCAGTAAGGTAAAATTTATATCTTACAGGCAAAAAATTACCAGGCATGCAAGAAAAAAGAGAGGAAACACCAGAAAAACATACCATCCATAACGAGGAGAAAGGGCAAACCTTAAACCGACCCAGAAATAACAGACTGTAGAATTAGTGGACAAGGACACTAAAACAGTTATTATAACCGTATTCCTATATGTTCGACGAGTTGAGGAGAGGCTGGCCATGACAGTAGAGATGTGGAAAATATTTTCAAAACACTCAAGTTGAACTACTGATAATGAAACTACAATGTCTGAGGTGAAATTTATTTCCCCATGGATATTTCATATGAAAGAAATTAACAGCATGAGATTATGCATCAGATTAACAGCACATTCGACACTGAAAAGAAAAGATTCATGACCTGGAGACATAGCAGCGTAAACCATCCTCGATAAAACACAGAGAGAAATCACACCAAACAGATGAGAAGCGTGCCCAGGACTGCGGGACAACCTCAAGCAGCCTGCCATGGAAAAGGCTTCGAAGTGGGAAGGGAGCAGGTCCTCTGGAAGCCAGAGAGCCCGTCGGGATGCGCCGGCAGCGTTATTGGAGAAGAAAGCTAATGCCCAAGAGCCCAGCACAGAAATCCGTGTGATGTAACCTCTCAACGGTCTCCTCTTAGGCCGACGCAGCTGCCACCCCAGGGCTTATCATCACACTGCTCCCTTGTGGCTGTGTTGTCTTTTTAATAACATAAAAACAATACATGACCAAGAAGAGGCCATTTCAGGAACACAAAAGTTGTTCAACAGCAAGAGGCTTCTACCAACATAAATCATTACATTTTCACACCAAAGGAGAAAACTGACATGATTTCATGAATTGATTCAAAAAGAGATGTTTTCTTGATATTTAATAGCACTATGCATAAAAACACCAATTAAAATAGGAATATAAAAAATTAGTTAAATATGATGAAAACTGTTTACCAAAAATCAACATGAGACTTCTGCTTTCAGTTACAATGGAATAGCGGAGACCGATTGAGCTAGCCTGGCCTCTTTAAACAACTAGGAGCAGGACCAAATGCACGAACCAGAGAAGGTCTCAGCCACTGAACAGGCAGAGCAGGACAGCCATCCCCTAGAGGAGGATAAGAGAGGTGCGCACCTAAGTGCCCCAGCTCGCCCCCTGGAGAAGTTTCAGGCTGGCGCAGAGGCCAGAGTTCTCACTGGGTTAAGGGGACAAGGACCAGAGCTCCAGCTGGGCAAGGGCGTGAAAATTTTCGAGGCACAGTAACTGACAGGGGGCTGCACAGATCTGCAGACGGGTCCCTCCAGTCCGTGGTGGAAACTGCGTCCTGCACATGGGAGGAAACCTCCAAGGCTGAGGAAGAACTCCAGGGCCAGGGAGACAGGTCAACCCTCGGAGCCCACACAGAGCCTGAAATAGTGCTCCCACCAGCCGGGGCGCACAGGCGGCGGATTACCTGGGACACTGGGCTCAGTTCTCAGAAGCATGTCGCTTCAACGGGGCCAAGCCAGCCCTTGATGAAAATCTGTGTTAGACCTGGCCTATCACGGCTTAAAATCAAGCCTCAAAAGAATGAAACTGACCAAGTAACTAAACCAAGTAACTAAACCAAGCCCATAAAAAGGTAAAGGAATTCAAAAAATCCAGCACCCGATAACATAAATTGCACAATGTCTGGCATCCAATCAAACGTTACCAGGCATGCAAATAAGCAGGAACACAACCTATAACCAAGAAAAGACTCAATCTGTTGATCAAAACAGCAATTCCAGAGAGCACAGAACCACAATTAAATGTATTTTAGCCAAGCTCTCACACGTTCCCGTCACACATCACAGCTTTTTTTAAAAAAAGATTTTATTTATTTTCAGAGAAAGGGGAAGGAAGGGAGAAAGAACCAATGTGCGAGAGAAACATCAGTTGGTTGCCTCTCACCCGCCCCAGCTGGGGATCTGGCCCACAACCCAGGCATCTGCCTCGACAGAGAATCCAGCCCACCGCCTTTCCGTGCACAGGCTGGAGCTCACTCCACTGAGCCACACCAGCAGGGCCAGTCACAGCTCTCAGCAGCAGACACTGACTCAAAAATTAGAGAATTGGCAAATTTCCTTTCCCTGATTTTTAGTGCTAATAAACCAAAAAGTTATTAAGTGGAAAAGAAAGCAAAAGCTCAACTGGTGTTATTTCCTCAGAATTCTCTAATCTTCACAATTTAAAACCCTGCTTCACTTCGGGTTCCTTTCTGTTCTTACTTCATTCCTACCCTTTGGTAAATAAATGCCTGTTTTATTTTTAATAAAAACATTCTATTTAAAAATACTTCAAAAACAAAAATTCAAAAAATATACCTATAACTAACTGATTCATGTCCAGTATGAAAGCGCCGTTTCTGTGTTGTCACTCTGCGTTAGGTCTCCTTAATAACAGAAAACTTCATAATACACTCCTCTGGGCCAAGCACAGTAAGTGCCGTGTAAGTATGCATATGTTCTCATATAAAAAAACGCGTGTATTTGGGTTATGACGGCAGCCCTGTCTGGCAGATATCATCCTCGGTTCCATTTTACAGATGAAGAAACTGAGGCATGGTGAGGTCCCGAGCCTGCACTAAAGTCACACAGTTCCTAATGGGCAGATTCGTGTTTGAACTCAGATAACCTGCCACCAGAGCCCATGATTTGCACTTCTGTCTGATACTGCCTCTAACTAACTCCCAGGTTGTAAAACAGATTATCTGGTTGGTAAAAATAAAACCATACCGATGAGACTGATGCAGCTTGCTCCCATTCTTTCCCTCCCTCCATTCCCCAAAGTAACCACTAATCTGAAGATACAGAGAGTTCTCATACATGATTTCCCTCCCCTCCCCACTGTGGGTCTCAGATGAAGATGTCTGAGTAGGTCACATTACCCAGGTTTCAGCACACAATCAACCTCCATTGGTCCACACGGACCCCCTCTTATTGTTTTTGTAAATGAACTTGTGGATACCTTTGTGCCTCATTCCCATGCTTCCACCCCCCACAGCTAACCAGTTTAATGGGCTTTATACATATTTTTGAATTTCCATTTTTTTTTTTGTAAAACCCACACTGATGGTGGTGCTGATGTGTGTATGTTCTGCTGCTTTGGGATGAAATTCCCTGAGGAAATCAATTAAATCCACCTGATCTTGTGTGTCATTTAAGACCATTGTCCCCTTGTTGATTTTCTGTCTGGAAGATCTATCCATTGATGTCAATGGGGTGTTAAAGCACCTACTTTGACTGTAGTAGTGTTGATCTCTCCCTTTATGTCCATCAAGGTTTTCTTTACACATTTAGGTGCTCCTGTGTTGGGTGCATAAATGTTTACAAGGATTATATCCTCTTGTTGGGTTGCTTTCTTTTCATTATGTAGTGTCCCTCTTTGTATCTTACTAGAGTCTTGGTTTTAAAGTCTAGTTTGTCAGTTTTAGGTATATCTACCCCAACTTTTTTTCATTCTCATTTACATAAAATAACTTTTCCCACCCCCTTACTTTCAGTCTGCATGTGCCTTTTGATCTGAAGTGAGTCTCTTACAGGCAGCATATAAATGGGTTTTGTTTTCTTAGCTATTCAGCTGCTCCATGTCTTTTGATTGAAGTATTTAAGCCATTCACATTTAAAGAAATTATTGAGAGATACACATTTATTGCCATTTTATTATTTTAATCATATTCCTCTGTTTCTTCTTCTTCCTCTTCCTCTTCTTCTTCCTCTTCCTCCTCTTCCTCCTCCTTCCCTTCTCTTCTTCTTAAAGTAGACCTTTTAACACTTCTTGTAATACTGATTTGGTTGTACTGAACTCTTTCAGCTTTTTCTTGTCTGAGAAGCTCTTTATTTCTCCTTCAATTTTACATACTAGCCTTTCTGGGTAAATTGGTCTTGGTTGTACATCCTTGCTTTTCATCACTTTGAGTATTTCATGCCAATTCTTTCTGTTGACAGTCTTATGGGAGCTCCCTTGTAGGTAACTAACTGCCTCTCTTGGTGCCTTTAAGATTCTCTTTGTCTTTGACCTTTGTCATTTTAATTATGAAGTATCTTGGTGAGGACCTCTTTGGATTCACCTTTATTTGGGACTCTGCACTTCCTGGACTTGTTTGTCCATTTCCTTCACCAAGTTAGGGAAGTTTTCAGTCATTATATCTTCAAATAGGTTCTCAATCTCTTGCTTTCTCTCTTCTCCTTCTGGTACCTCTATGATGTGGATGTTGGTTCACTTCATGTTGTCTCAAATGTCCCTTAAACTATCCTCATTTTTTAAAATTCTTTTTTTATCTTGCTACTATGATTGGGTGTTTTTTCCACCTTGTCTTCCAAATCACTGATTCGATCCTCTGCTTCATCCAACCGTTTATTCCTTCTAGTGTAGTCTTCATTTCAGATATGTGATCTACATTTTTGACTGGTTCTTTTTTATTGTTTCTATGTCTTTCTTGGTGTTTGCTATCTCTTTGTTGAAGTTCTCACTAAGTCCCTTGAGCATCCTTATAACCATTTTTTTAACTCTATATCTGATAAATTGTTTGCCTCTATTTCATTTAGCTTTTTTTATCTGGGGATTTCTCCTGTTATTTCATTTGTGGCATGACTTTTGTCTCCCCATTTTGGCTGCCTCTTTGTGTTTGTTTTTATATATTAAGTAGATCTTCTACAAGTCCCAGTCTTGGTAGGGTGGCCTTATATTATAGGCATCCTGTGGGACCCAGCATCACAGTCTCATTGGTCCATGTGCTCCAGGAATGCCCCTTGTGTGGATTGTATGGGCCCTCTTGTTGTAACTGAGTTTTGATTGCTATTGGCCCATTCACTTGTGGAGCCGACCCTCAGGCTGACGAATTGTGAAGACTGTCCCTGACCATGGCGTATGAGCTGCCATGCAGTTGCTGACCACTCAAAGTGGAATTGGCCTCAGCAGGATCTGGTAACTGCCAAGCTCTCCCTTTGGCTACGCCACTTGTGAAGCTAATTAGATGCTGCTCTGATGTTGTCCGAAACTGGCCACTGTGTGAATCTGAGGCCACTCTACCAATGTCTCAGGGTATACCAAGTCTAGTTCTCACCTCCCGGTGCCTGCAGACCTTTGGGGTAGAGTGGGCTCTCAGGGAGTCATCAGGGGGAGGCCAGCAGAGTTTCTCAGGCCCTAACAGACCAAGATTTGCCTGTGTAAATGAAGAGCTTTGCACCAGTCAGACATGCAAGGGGTAAATGGCCCCAGTCCTAGAGCCACACAACTTAGTCTGTCCAAGATTTTGCCACAAGCCTTAGCTCAACAGGATGGGGCCACTGGGAGTTGAGAGGGTGGGTCTAGTGGATTTCCAGCCCTGAAGGGAGGTGCAGGTGAGGCTTGGGGGAAGATGGGAAGAGTGGGCCCCCACCCTGGAACCATACATTCAGCCTCTCCTGGATTCTACCCAGACCTCAGCACAGCTGGGCCACCAGAAGTCAAAAGGGTGGAGCTAGAGGATCTCCCATGAGAGGGGATCTCCCATGAGGGGAGTGCACTATTCATGTTCAAAAGGTAGGGAATGGCCCTTGCCAACAAGCCACATCACTCGGTCACTGACAGCCCTGGTCTGCCCAGACCTCTGCACCCCAGCCCAGGCAGCTGACTGCTCAGCAGGATCTGATCACCACAAGGTGGAGCTGCAAGGAGTTCAGAAGGCAGGGCTATTGCATTCCCCCAGGCTGATTCCATAAGGAGGGGCAAGCTCCACCCAGAAAGATGGTGTCTGTGGTGCAGGAGGGGGACTCAACACAGGTGTCCTGGTGCCTGTCCCCTCAGCTCTCTCCCCAGAGCCACAAACCCATTCTTTTTTTTTCCCACACAACTCCAGTCTGCTCCACCCTCCCTCCACTGGAGCTTGGCCCTTTAAGAGGGTGTCTGAGTTTCTAGCAGACTCCTGTTTCTCCCTGGCAGACAGAATCCCCACTGATCTTAGCAGTCAGACATTATGGGGGCACCTCTTCCCAGCTCTGGTCCCTGGGCTGGGGAGCCAGGTGTGGGATTGAAACCCCAGTCTCCTCAGGGGGAACCTTTGCAGCTGAGATATCTCTCCAGGATCTCATCCACCACCCATGGGAACAGGGCCAGGCTTTCTCCTGTCTCTGTGCTTCCTGCCAGTCTCAATGTGGCTTCTTCCGTAAGTCCTTGGTTGTGACTTCCATTCAGCTCGTCTTCGGTTGGTCATTCAGGTTGATTGTTCTATACTGCTGTTGTAATTCCCGTCTGGTCCTGAGAGGAGGTGAATGTAACATCCACCTAGTCTGCTATCACCTTGGAGTTCTCCCTTTTTCATTTCAAACACTTAAAAGAAGCTGTAAAATTGTTATTTCCTAGAATGTTTAAGACCTTGCTCCCTAGCCATTGTCTTCCGTTTTGGCTCAAATAAACTCCAATAAAATTTAAAAAATACTGTAGACTTTATAAACACTGTATGCTTAGGTTATACACAATACATAAAACAACATGAAATTTAATAAAGCATGAGAGAAATTATGCAACCAAGAGACAAGGTAAACACAAGATGTTTGAGGCGGCTACTTGCACAACTGTTTTACAGCACATTTTATAAGTAGAAAGAGTATACCGCAAAACAATGATAGTAAATATAGTAAACACATAAACCAGTCACCGAGTCTTTTATTATTATCAAGAAATATATACTGTCCATAATTACACGTGCTCTGCTTTCATACAGCTAGCAGTTCCGTAGGTTTGTTCACATCACCACCACTGCAAACACAGTATGTGTTGTGCTCTGTCTGCTGTTACAATGGCTGCAATGTCACTGGGTGATAGGAATTTCCAGCTACATTATTATCTGAGGGAATCGTCGTTTCCATGTCGGCCATGGTCGACTGAAAGGTCATCACACGGTACGTGACTATGTTAGCAGCTCATTCACTTCTGTTGTTAAATACTATTCCATTTTATAGATATAGCACATTTTGATTATATACTCACCAGTTGATGGATATTTGAATTGTTTCCCGTTTTTAATATTATGTATAATGTTACTATGAACGTTGGCATAGAAGTCTTTGTGTGGGCACATTTTCATTTCTCTTGGATACATACCTAGGAGTGAAATTGCTGGGTCATATAATAATAAGTTTGTTTAGCTTTTTAAGAAACTGCCAAACTGTGATCCAGAGTGCCTATAAGCAATATATAAAGGTTCCATTTTATCCACATCCTCCCCAGTTCTTATTATTTTCTGTATACAGTATTTTATCATATTAATGCTAGTAGATACATTGGTATCCCATTATGGTTTAACTTACATTTTTCTAATACCAATTATGTTAACCATCTTTTCTGTGCTTTTTAAATATCCATATATTTTGTTCATGAAATACCTAGTCAAATATTTTGCCCTTTTTAAATTGGGCCTCCTTATTAATTAAGTTAGAAGACTTCATTGTAATTCTAGACACAAGACCTTTAGCAGATAGATATAACTTAGAAATACTTTCTCCTTTTTGACTTTTCCTTTTCTCTGTGGTGTCTTTTGAGTTTCTAATGCTGACGATGACCAATCTACCAGGTTTTTCCTTCATCAGCCATGCTGTTGATACGAATAGCTCGGGTCCTCTCTGGCCCGTCTTGTGCAGACATGAGGAAACTTATCCAGACCTCTTGGCTGTCTCACATTCCAGATTTTCTTGTTAAATTTTTGGGCAGTCCCCTAGCTCATTGCTTATCTTAGCCAGGACTACTAGCTGAGCCACTGGTTTTACCTGTTTGTCACTGAAATCACAACTATTACTTCCAGTACTGCTGGGCGTGGGTTTTTCCAACTCATTCAGAATCAAGTAAGACCCCTCTGGCAGTGAAGCTGTGGGTTTTCACAGCCTGCACACCCCAGTAGGATGCCCTACAACCTTGGGTGCAGGCTGGAATAACTGGGAACAGCCCCAGGAAGATCGCCACAGAACCTCCTGCTTTTACCCAAAGCTCAGTGTTTCATTAATAACCACTTCCCAATTGGCTGTATGCCCCTTTGGTCAATTTCCAGAGTCTTGAAACAGCTGTCTTTGACAACTTAGTCCAGTTTTATAATTAATTTGGGGGGAGGAAATGTTCTGGGAGGTGGGATTGAAGGACAGTACAGAGACTGACTTCCCCAACAAAAACACAACTAGATAGTTTGGGGTGTCACTGGTGCACCAACTTGGTAGTTTAAAAATAAGTAAGTAATGGAAAAGAATCAAATATTTATCCTGCCTTTTTGGCATGAATTCTATGAGGGAAATGGGATAGCCTTAGATCAAGAAGGTGAGTATGTGTAGAAATATTCTACTAATAAGTGCATAATGAATGATAGAAAATCACCATTCAGCAATCCCTAATAAAATAACTGATTCAGATAATAATCATTAATAAATAAATTTAACAAAACATGTCCAAGACTTCTACTCTGAAACCTATAAAACAATGTTGGGAGAATTTAAAGAAAACCTTTGTAAAAGAGGAATATACTATGCTCATATGTTGAAAGACAGTATAGAATCATTTAATCCTCCCAAACTGACCTATAGATTCAGTGCATCTCAGTTGATCACTGGCAGATTTTGTGTGTGTGCATGAAAAACAACAAACTGTTTTACAGTAAACACGGAAAGGCAGAAAGGATGAGAATAGCTCAGACAAACAGAAGAACAGAGCTGAAGGGCTCCCGCTATCAGATGCCCGGACGTCACAGTGGACAGCCAGGCTGGGCCAGTGAATAAGGCCTGCGGGGCACAGAGGCTGACAGTGAGCTGTCACAGGCCGGACAGCCCCTGCGATGCTAGACGTCATCATCACCCTGACGCAGTGACAGCCCACACTGGAGCCTAGCGTATCCATTATTGATCTGGCTAATGCTTGCTTCTTGCTCCACGCACAGAGGGGAGGGGAGGGCCAGTTTGCATTCACATGGAACGACCTGCAATGTACTTTCAAAATGTTTCCACAGGCACACCTCGACTGCCTGGCAATGTGCCAGCACTCGGCGGGGCCTGACCTTCAACAAGCCCAGGCCACCATGGGAAAATTGGTCATCCATTGCATCAATGACACCCTAATAGCAGGGCCCACTGAAAAACAGGTGGAGGTGGTGCTGCAATTAGTCCCAATGGCAAGTGATAGTCGGACTCTGAACACAAATAAAGTCCGGGGTCCGGCACAGCGAGTGCCGTTCCTTTGGGGCCACGTGGGTGGGAAGCCAAAGAAACATCTCAGATTCAGTAAAGCAAAGAACGGCTGACCCAGGCTGCATCCACTAATAACGAAAAGGAAGCCCAACATCTGGAAGGCCCCTTTGGGTACTGGAGACAGCATGCACCACTTGGGTGTTCTTTTGCCCCCAGTTTTAAGGTGACCCACAGGCACCAATTTTGAATGTGACCCTTTTGGGCAGCAAGTCTCAAGCTGTCCAACAAGCCATGGCCCAGCCACGGCCTTTGGAGTCTTTGGAGTCTACCAGCACAGCGGAGCCACAGGTGCAGACAACCTCCACTCAGGCTGCTGTGTGGCCACAAGAAACTGTCCTAGGCTTGGCCACCTCCTGGATACTGGACCCATCATTTGCCTGAGGCGGCCACCAGATACACTCTTTGAAGAGCAGCTCCTGCCCACAGTCGGGCACTGGTGGAGATAGACGTGGTGGTGCCCCTGCCTGACTAAGGCAGGATGGGCCCTAACCACTGCGCTCCAGTGCAAAAGAATCACACCATGGCAATGCATGTTGGGAAATATTGAGCTTGGAGAGGGTGGAGGTGGATCACGAAGCCACCTAATTAGGTTGTGCCAGCGAAATCCCAATCTCAATGTACACAACCATTCTTTCCCCCCCCGCTTTAAGTCCATTTAAGTTACCATAGTACCCTGAACAGCGCCCCCCACCCAAGCCCTGGCTCTAATCCGGAAGTGATGTTTGCAGGCAACAGTCTCCGTTGTGGCACCAAGAACCTCTGATCCTCCCATTCAAAAGGATGACATTATTGGACCTGCCAAGCTTGTTCATGGGCAGAGCATGACCTGCCCCCCGGGGCTGGGTGACCAAGGCTGAAAGGTCTGGGTCAAGCTACAAGAGCAAACATGTCTGTGAAGGTAGTAGCCTCGAAACTGGGACAGACAGCCTGGGTTGCAATACCAGGACAGCCAGCACCCCAAGTAATAGAGAGGAACACTTCTGACCATGGTAGCGGTGGTCCAGGAAGTCCAGGAAGAGGGCCGGGGGTAGGAAGAAAATAATCCCTCCCTGTTTTGTCCCTTTAGAATGCCCAGTGGTGCCAGGGGTTGACAATACATTGGTGAAGATTTGCACAGAGGCAGCAGCAGGGGAAGATTTGAAGCGCTGCTGGATGTCACCCATGTATTCAAGGTATTTCCCCTCCATACATCATGTGTGGCCTATTCCTGATCTGACAGGGGTCCCAAGAGCCATCAGTGCTTTTATCACAGTGACACTCTCAATACAAGTTCAGATCCATAGGATACTAATACCCATGCATGAAGCTTACCTTGAACATAGAAAATGATAGTCAGACTTTAAACATCCCCACTAGTATGCGACAGTCTTACACCATGAACTTGAAGTTGCTACTTAACCCATAGCTAAACCACACATAGGCTTTGTGTCCTCGGACTAGAAACTCTTACACCTGTTCCCCAACCAGCGCGACGTGTGCTCCGCTGGGTCAAGTGCTCCTCTGAGGGGCAGGGATACTGGGCTGCTGAGTGCCAGTGCTGGGCGCCGAGGGTGCTCAGGTGGGGCACGCTGTTTGGGTGCTGTCTCGGTGTCCTCGGTTGTTAGTACAAAATGATACCCGAAATGGGAAGGGCCCCACTCTTCTTACACATTACAGTGTTGCCAGAGACACCCTGCCAGGAAAACAATCACACAGGCAGTTAGTTCCAAGCTATTCACGTCCTCATGCCTGGCATAGGCACATATGCCGGGGGGCTGGGGGGAGAATGGTGTGGGACTTGCCATTGACTGTGGTGGAGAGATCTAGCACGAGGGCCTGTGCATTCTCACTGAACTCCCTGGCGTAGTGGTGGTGGACTAGCCCACAACCCTCAATTATCTGCTGGCAGAACAAAGTGGCATCTGTGTTATTGCTAGCACCCCTTGTCATGTATACCTCAATAATTCAGGGAAGAGCTCCAGAAAACCCACGCTCAGGTGGTGGGGTTATCAGCCGTATCGTCGCAGTTCCCCCTGGCTCATTCTTTGACTCCTTTTGTGGGAGTGACCCCAGCACTTGCGGTTCCCGGTTGAAGACCATCCTCCAGGGAGGCTGGGCCATCTCTGGGGCCTGGTGTCTCAATAACCCTAGCACAGGGCTGTCTCAAAATGATGTGGAGGCTCTGCCAGCAAACTTTAGCTGCACAAGTTGCTTAGAGGCCCCCACGCACGCTATCTTCACCTCCAAATTCAAGGTGGGCAATGGTCCTGCTGGATTTGACATGCTGTATATCTGTTGTTTCAGTGGCCAGGGAGGATCGGCGGGTGGGCTATTGAAAAAGGCAGTGCCATGTGCAGTCTTTCTACTCCCCCTGGGACACAGAAGAATGGACCTCGGGCCTGGGGCATTTCCTCACCACAGGAGAGAGAGCCCACACACCTGTGCGGGCTCGTAGCCTCATCTGTGAAGACCTTTCCCTGTCTCAGACCCAGTGCAGCCTCTGTTCTGCTTAAACAAAGGCCCTCAGGCACACCCCAAGCTCTCGGTACTTGGACTCCAGGGGGGAGAAGTCAGGGTCCTTCTGTTCCAGCACAAGAGGGGCACATGTAAGCCATATGTCCTGCCATGGCTGCCAGGGTAAAGGGGAGCCCTGCCGGCCAAGAGGGACCAACGCACGCTATTGGAGCTGATCGTGCTCTGTCTCTTCTCTAGGTGAGCACGGCACCATTCCATCCAGTGCTCTGCAGTGTTTTCCCCGCTGACTCTGATACCAAAGTGCATTTCGACTCCTGCTCCCTCCCAGCGTCTGGCACTGCGGTGAGCTTTGCTGTCCTCCAGCAAAAATTGGAGTCCTCCCCCAGGACTGAGAGCCAATGTGTCATGTTGCACTGGACAGTTTATTTGTCTTTCTGGAATACTATTATGAATTAATAATTATTGTATATTCGATGTTTTTATAAATTGCTGGCATTCTTTTGGGTTTTCCAATTGGTCCCTCTTTAGAGTGCTCCTCTAAGCTGGCTTCTGTGTCCTTTTGACAAAGCTTCTGTATTAACTTAGGTTTCCCCAAGTCAGAGCCAAGGAAAATGTTTGTACACAATAGTGTATATGCTCAGTTGATTCCAGAGAGCAGGAGTGAAAGATATGGACAGTGCCACCAGGAAGAGACAACTTGGCTCCTGGGACTCTTTTCCTGACTGATACTTTTGACGAGTCTTCAGAACTATCTACCCATGGGACAAGAGTGAGGCACACATGGATTGGCTACCATTGCTGGAGAGGAAGTGGCCTTTTGGGCATTTATTCCCCCCAAATACCTAGTTGTGTATGCATGGCCACCGAGTGGCTTCCTGCCACAGCTGTACACCCTACAAGCCTTAAAGGAGCCCCGAGGCAATAAGCAAGAGATCATAGCACAAGCAGACAGGGAATCACTATCTGCTTGTATCTGCACAAATCTTGTCAAAGCATGTATGAACTGTTTACCACAGCCGTGACTGAAGTAAGAAGTAGGCCTGAGAGGATTTCGAAGTGTTGCACAAGAGGTGTCTAGGACTATTCACTTTCAGCCACTCGTACTCTCTTAAGTCTTGTCCATCACAGAGCCTCCTTCCAAGTAACAGCTAATCACAAATTCTGCAAGGATTCTATGTAAGAGGATTAGTGGAACAAACTATAGTCCCCACTGCTCAGCTGGTCCTAAGGCTGTGATCGGGATAGCCATTATGTATGACCCAATCTAAATTCCTTCATCTTCGCCAGCACTTCAGCTGAAAACACTTCTGAAAAGAAGTTAACCATCTCTTGCCTGCAACCCTTCTGTCCAGTATTATTCCCGTGACATAACCAAGGTAGCTTTCCACACCTTCCCTAATGTTTCTATATGTACCACACACACACCACACACTTATGTGTATATGTAATGTGATCTCATTATTGTAAAACAAGAAGAAAAGGAAAATAAACTAAATCTAACAGATATATACAGAACACTCCACCCAACAACAACCAGAGACACATTCTTCTCAAGTGGACACAGGATATTCTCCAGGACAAACCGTATGTTAGGCAACACACCAAGTCTCAGTAGATCCTAAAAGACAGGTATCATACAAAGTATCTTTTCTGGCCACAACAGGAAGAAGTTAGAAATCAATAATAGAAAAAAACTTGAAAATTCACAAATTTGTGAAAAATTAAACTTAACACTCAATGGGTAAAGAATAAATCACAAGGAAAAGTAAAAAATACTTAGAGATGAATGAGAACAAAAGCACAACATACTAAAACTTATGGGATGCAACAAAAGCAGTACTAAAAAATTTGTAGCTATGAATGCTTGCATTAAAATAAAAAAAATCTCAAATTAACTGTATAACTCAAGAAACTAGAAAAAGAACAAAAACTAAACCCAATGATAGCAGAAAGAAGAAAAACTTACACCAAGATAAGTAAAATAGAAAACAAAACAATCGAGAAAATCAATAAACCAAAAGTTGGTTCTTCAAAAAGCTTAACAAAATTGACAAATCTTTAGCTATATTGACTAAGAAAAAATAAGAGAAGACTCAAATTACTAAAATCTGAAATATAAATGGGGGCATTATTACCAAATTTTATACAAATAAAAAGGATTGTAAGAGAACAATTGTACTGTGAATAATTATATGCTAACATATCAGATAACCTTGGTGACATGAACAAGTTCTTAAAGATACATGATTTACCAAGACTGAATCATGAAGAAGTAGAAAATCTGAACAGACCTATAACTAGTAAGAAGGTTCAATCAGAATAACATTGAATGTAAACTATAATTTAAATTTTTTAAAAAAGAAGATTGAATCAGTAATCAAAATCTCCCAACAAATAAAAGCCCTGGATCTAATGGCTTCACTGGTTAACACCACCAAACATATAAAGAACTAACACCAATTCTTCTCAAATGCTTCCAAAAAAATTGAAAAGAAAGAAACACTTTTTCATTGATAATATGAGACCTGCATTGCCTGATATCAAAGCCAGATAAAAAACACCCCAAGAAAAGAAAAATACAGACCAATATCCCTTATGAACATTGATGCAAAAAAATTGTAATAAAATTCTAGCAAACAGAATTCAACAGCATATCAAAAGAATTATATGCCATTACAAAATTAAAGTTATTCCTAGAATGCAGGTATAGCTCAACATATGAAAATCAATCGATGTAATGTATCACATTAACAGAATAAAAGGGGAAAATACCTGTAATATAATTGCAATCAATGCAGGAAAACACATTTGACAAAATCCAGCACCCTCTGAAGAAAATTACACTTAACAAACTAGGAATAAAACAACTGCATTAACATAATAAAGGCTATATGTGAAAAATCCACAGCTACCATGACACTCAGTGGTGAAAGACAGAGAACTTCTTCTCTGAGATTAGCATAAGCAAACAAGACAAGGAGGTTTGCTTATTTTTTACTTCTGTTCAACATAATATTGGTTCCAACCAAAGTAATTAGGCAAGAAAAAGAAATAAGGCATCCAAGTTAGAAATAAAGAAATAAAATGATCTTTACTTACAAATGACATGACCTTATATGTAGAAAACCCTAACTATTCCACACAGAAACTGTTAGAAGTAATAAACCATTCAGCAAAGTAACAACACTCAAAAATCAGTTGCATTTTTGTACACCACCAACAAAATCTGAAAAAGGCAATTAAGAAACAATTCCATTTACAATAGCATCAAAAAGAATAAAATATATAGGAATTAACTTAGCCACGAAGATGAAACACTTGTACACTGAAAACTAAAAAGCATTGCTGAAAGAAATTAAAGAAGACATAAATAAATGGGAGACAATTTCAAGATGTGATAGTACTCAAAGCGATCTACAGAGTCGAAACATTTCCTATCAAATTCCCAAAAATGTTCTTTGCAGAAACAGAAAATTTATCATAAAAATCATATGGACTTTCAGAGGACCCCAAATAGCCAAAATAACTTGAAAATTAAAAACAAGTTTATTAGACTCATACTTCCTAATTTGAAAATTTACTACAAAACTACAATAATTTTAAAATGTCTTACTGGCATAAAGGCAGACATACAGACCAGTGTAACAAAACAGAAATCCCAGGAATAAAACCTTGCATATATGGTCAAGTGATTTTTGACAAAAGTGCCAAGACCATTCAATGGGGAAAGGACAGTCTTTTCAAATAAATGGTGCTGGGAAAACTGGATGTCCACACATGAAAGAATGAAGTTGGATCCTTGCTTAATGCCATATACAAAAACGAACTCAAAATGGATATATAGCCAACACAAGAGCTAAAACTATAAAACTGTTAAAAGAAAACATAAAGGGAAACTTTCGTGACATTGGGTTTGGCATTGATTTCTTGGATATGACATCAAGAGCATCGCCAACAAAAGCAAAAGTAGTAAATTGTACTTTATCAAAAGTTAAACTTTTTTGCATCAAAGGATTCTATCAACAGAGTAAAAATGCAACCCATAAAATGGGAGAAAATATTTACAAGTCACATATCTGAAAAGAGATTAACATCTAGAATATGTAGAAAATTCCAAAAACTCAGCAGCAGCAGCAACAATAAAACCCAATATATCCAGCTCAAATATGGGCAAAGACATGTCGCAAAACAGGTATACAAATGGCCAATAAATAGAAGAAAAGAGAAACAGCACTGATTAGTATGGAAATGCCCATCAAAACCACATCCATTAGGATGGCTATTTTTAAAAAGCAGAAAACAAGAGTCAGCCTGGATGTAAAGAAGTTGGGATCTTTGTGCAGTGCTGGTGGGAATGTAAAAGTGTACAGCTGCTGTGGAAAACAGTATAGCAGGTCCTCAAAATCTTAAACATAGAATTGATCCCGCAATTCCACTTCTGAGTATATATACCAAACAATTGAGAGCAGAAACTCAAACAGGTATTTTTAGACAAAGGTTCATAGAAGCATCATTTACAATAGCCAAAGGTGGAAACAACCTAAATGTTTATGAACAGATGAAGGGATAAATAAAATGTAGTATATATGTACATTGGAGTCATATTCAGCCTTCAAAAGGAGTAAAATTCTGATACATGCTAAAACATGGATGAAATTTGAAGACATGCTAAGTGAGTTAAGCCAGACACAAAAGGAGAAATACTGTATGATTCCACTCATATGAAACACCTTGAGTAGTCAAGTATATGGAGACAGAAGTAGAACAGTGGCTACCGGGGGCTGGGAGAGTGAGAAATGGGCAGTTACTGTCTGAAGGTATACAGTTTCAGTGGAGGATGATGAAGAAGTTCTGGAGATAGTGGTGATGGTTGCACAATAATGTGAATGTACTTAATGCCACTGTAGTGTATAATTAAAAATGATGAAAATGGTAATTTTTATGTTATACATATTTTACCACACACAAAAGAATCCCTCACTGCTCTGCAAACTTTTTAACAATACATCATGACTATTCTCCTGGTCAATAAATATAAATCTAATTGATCCTTTTTTAAAACTACACAATATACCATAGAAAGGGCATGCTATGCTATATTTAACTGCTCCCATATTGATAATCATTTGTTGTTATAAATGATGCTACAGTCAGAATCTTTAAGGTTCTTATGATATATTAAAGTCTCCAAACTGTGATTACTGGGCAAAGTGAATAAATGTTTAGGTCTTTCTTTAAGCCAATTTTAATTTTTTTTGCTTCATGATATAAAACAAAAGGGTAGATGTTCTATGATAGATAAGTTATAGCTTTAGCTGAAAATAACAAAAGTCTCAAGTAGCTGTGACTTATACAGGATATAATTTTATGGGCATTCCAGGACTGGTGAGGAAACTACTGCATGAGATAATGCAAGAATCTAGCCTCTTTTTATCCTCTTATTCCACCATCTATTTTCATGGCCCAAGATGGCTCACTGCCATGTCCACATTCCATTCTGTGGCAGGAGAGAAGGAGAGAAGATGGGCACACCCACTTCCTTTCAGGACTCTGCCTAGAAGCTGCCTGTACCACTTCTCCTCATAGCCTATTGTCCTGAACTTAGTCACGTAACTCAGACCAGCTAAAAGGGAGACTGGGAAATCATAGTCATTCTGGGTGGCCACGTGCCCAATTAGTACCAGGGTGGCCAAAGGAGATTGGATAATGAGCAGTTCTACAACAAGATCTTCCAAAAGAATCGTCAACCACATCAGCAATATTTATAAAATAAACCATTTTCCATTGAATTAAAATGCCATCCTTGCCCTGGCTGCTTGTGGCTCACTGGACTGAGTGCTGGCATACAAACCAAAAGGTCACTGGTTTGATTTCCAGTAACATGCCTGGGCTGCAGGCCAGGTCCCCAGCTGGGGGCGCGCAAGAAGCAACCGATTAATGTAGCTCTCACACATCTATGTATCTCTCTCTCTTTCTCCCTTTTATCCCCTCTCTCTAAAAATAAATAGATAAAATCTTTAAAAATTGTACCTTTAAAAAAATAAAAACTAAAAATAAAATAAAACACCATCCTTGTGTTTATTAAGGCCCACATATAATTGAATCTGTCTTTTTGATGCAAATCTGTTATATTAAAATAGCTTTATAATAGTTGTTAGCTGTTCTTATTGTATTAATTTATAGTTGTTGATATATTAGTAATTTATCTTTTGTTAACTGGTTTAAGCTATTTGATTTACATTGTTTTTACAGATCAAGTTCAATACAGTGAAACTTACTTTGTAAGAACTAGTTTGTTCTGGCCCTTGGATATTGTAATTTGAGACAGAGATCATTTTCTTCATTCCAATTTTCAATGTTAACAAGCATCTCTGGCTGGTATAGCTCAGTGAATGAGTACGGGCCTGCGAACCAAAAGGTTGCTGGTTCGATTCCCAGTCAGGGCCCATGCCTGGGTTGTGGGCCAGGTCCCCAGTAGGAAATGTGTGAGACACAACCACACACTGATGTTTCTCTCCCTCTCTCCTTCCCTTCCCCTCTTTATAAAACTAAAAATAAATTAAAAAAATTTTTTAAAAAGAAGCATTTCTACCCATCAGTAACTACAACCAAGAGGTCACATGTTTGTTTGTTCCATCATCATTGCTGTATTGGAAAAGAAAACCTTATTAAAGGGAAAGCCTGACCATAGCAGGAATCTGGCAACAAGGAACAGGATTTCCCAGGCATCCAGAACTCCACCTCATCGTCCATTTAAAGAATGATGGGCGTGAGCAAGGGCCAGGCTGGCGGCGAATGAGTTCCCAAGGTGATGGGAAATTACAGAGGCACTCTTGGCTCTGGCTCTGGCACATTTTCCATCTCAAATGTGTGGCTCCATTAGCCTTTTAACTGGTATCCGTGCCTCTCTGCCATTATCTCCTCCCGCCAGGCTTCATTCACTCTTTTATAGAGGAGATTTGCTCGAGTTTATGACTTATCCTCCCAAATGCCTTCCTTTGACTTTGTGGGGGGAAAAAAGCTATTTGATCAAAAGAAGCTGCACTTGGGAT
>CM052546.1:45109356-45167979 GCA_028533065.1 Trachops cirrhosus | reverse complement strand
GGGGGGGTGATGGCCCTCGTTGTTTGCAGAGTCACAGAAAGCCTAGTCAGGCAGGGTTGGGTGCATTCCAAAGTCAACTCAGGCCAGAAACCATCTGAGCGTTTCTGCTGGCAAGGACAGATTCAGACAGTAAAATAACATGCTGCATTCTCCCCTTAACCTACTTCCCTACTGACCAAACACACATCCCACTGTCCAGGAAGGTAAAGGTTTAACAGTGATCCCCCCGTTTTTTTGGGGGGACAGCTACTAAAAGGAAAGGATAGCAGCCTCAGTTCAATATGTATACTTCTAAGAAAGAAGCCCAGGTTTCTCCCCTGTGAACTGTGGGTCTAGGTATAAGAGCACCAAAGAGAGAAAACCAGCATTTATTAAACACTCATCCTAGGCAGCCAGGGGCACGTTCAGTTAATCCTCAGCAGATCCCTCCGAGGCAGGTGTGACTGTCCCAGATTTGGGAGGGGTGCTGAGATTCGGAGCGGTTAGGGAACTTGTGGAAGGCCTTACCAGTAGCAGTGGCCAAACCAGATCGGAACTTGGTTTTGCCACTCCCTAGGTCACGCTCTCTCTGTTAGTGACTGTACTTCCCTCCAAAGGAAACTTTAGGAACCCAGTCTCCCTTAGGGAAATCTAAGAAGTAGAGTGCACCCGAACTTACGTAAAACTTCACTTATATCTTTTCTAGTTCCACCTTCCTCGGACCCATATGTGAGTTGGTTTAATCCCTTCCGAGAGACTCTCCGGCACGTGGGACCACCATGTCTGGTTGATTTGAGTTTTAAGCATACTACTTTGTTCATTCCCAATTTGAGACCGCCTCAGGGTTTAATGCAGTCCACCCCAGGGGAGAATGACATCTTGGGAAAGAAGCTGGGAATGTCAGGGTACAGGGACTAAGCACCATTATCCAGCTCAGCTCTGACTACAAGGGTGACCGGCTGCAACCGCATCTTAGGTTCCGCACGTACTGTTTGCCCTGCCTGGAGCTCCGCCCACGCTGCGGAGGTGGACTCGTGTTTCAAGGAAGCTTTAGTGACACGTCCCTCTATAATCTCTCTCCTGTTTCCCCCCTCCCCAGCTGAATCAGCCCTCCCTTTATTGTAACACTCTGTGCACTCCGTGAAAATACTTAAAACCACCCAAGTGTGTCTTTCAGACACATTAGGAAAAACTGTCCCAGGAACAAAAATTATAGTTAGTAAGGTTGTTGAAACCTTTAAAGTATCTTTTTAGATACACCTGCCAGTTGTCTTATGGAGTGACTTAGTAATCAAATCAATAAAAGTGTATGAAAATGTCAGGTAATTGATGACTGGATGAACACAATCTGGTGTTACAGCTGAATTATGTCCCCACCCCCCATCGAGATTATACGTGGAAGCCCTAACCTCCAGTGCCTCAGGATGTGACTCTATTGTTTGGAGATAAAGTCTTCAAAGAGGTGATTAAGTGACAATGACGTCGGTCACTAGGGAGGGTTCTAACCCAACAGGGCAGGTGTCCTGGTGACAAGAGGTCACAGGTGCAGGCGAAGGAACCATGATGTGAAGACACAGGGAGAAGACAGCCCTCAGCAAGCCAGGGAAAGGGGCCTCAGAAGAAACCTGACCTGCTGACACCTTGACCTCAGACCTCCGGCCTCCAGACTGTGAGAAAATGCTTCTGTTTTTAAGCCACCCCATCTGGGGCGCTTTATTACAGCAGCCCTAGCAAACCAATAAATAGGGTACATCCGTACAACGAAGAGTCAGCCGTGAAAAGGAACGGGTGGTGGTGCATGCCAGGACATGGAAGCGACTTGACAACACCCTGAGGGGAAGAAGCTAGTCACAACAGACCACATATTGTATGATTCAGTTTACATGCAGTGTCCAGAATAGGCAACTCCAGAGAGATATGAAGTAGATTAGTGTTTGCCCAGGGCTCTGACAGGGTGGGGGGAGGACTAGGGAAATGGAGAGTGCCTAACGGGCTGGGGTACTCTGCTGTGGGCAATGAAAGTGTTTTAACGTGGACTTACAGTGATGGCTGCACAGCTCAGGGGATATACTCAAAAACACTGAATTTTACACTTTACAGAACTTGTATGATATGTGAATTATATCTCAATAAAGCTGTTATTTTTTTAAAGGACATGGAAAACAAAGAAAACTGTAGGGAAGCAGGCTTACTCTCCACACACAGTTTTGAAGGGAGAACACTCCAAGAATAAACAGTGACATACATAAATAACAAGAAAAGGAAAGCAGCCTGATCTCTGCTTCCTGCGGGAAAAAGGGAAGGTAGGAAGCTGGTCTGGAATAGAGCAGCATCTCACAACCTCAGCCTCATTAAGGTTTGGGACTGCAGCCCTGGCCCGTGTGGCTCAGTTGGTTGGAGCATCACGGGTTCGATTCCCAGTCAGGGCACATATCCAGGTTGCGGGTTTGATCCCCAGACACATAGGGGCACATAGGAGAAGGCAGCCGGTCTGTGTTTCTCTCTCATATTGATGTTTCTCTCTGTCTCTTCCTCTCTTTGTGAAAGCAATGAAAAAAATGTCCTCCAGTGAAGACAAAAAAGTTAAAAATAAATAAATAAAGATCTGGGCCTGCAGAATTCTCTGTTGTGGGGACTGTCCTGTGCGTGATGGTTGGCAGCACCCTGCTCTTGACCCGCCTGGTGCCATTGACTGCACCTCCACCCACAGCTGTGACAACCCAAAAGACTTCCAAGTGACCCTGTTGAGAACTGCTGAAGAGCAGTGGACCTGCAGGCGAACCTTGCGATGGGACAGAGCAGTTGCCTGAATTTTCATCAGGCTGTGCCACCAGACAGGGCGGGAGGGCGGCAGTGCCAGAACTCGAGCACCATTTCAAAGGAAAAGATGTGTTGATCTGATGTCAAGTAGAAAAACAGGCAGTCCGGGCAGTTCCAGATAGGATTTGCCAAAATTTTCTTTGGCACCTTTTTGGTACAATTTCTACCATATCAGGCACCTAACTGCTTCTTTGGATTTAATCAGGCTTTTCAATACTTAAAAAAAAAAAAAAAAAACCACACTACAGAAGCCTGTGGTCCCAGCCAGAACGTGTTGACCGAGTTTATTTCTGTGTCGTTTGCAGCACATTAGGTTGTGCTGAACGGAAAGAGTCCTCAACTCAACTGTTCGTCCCTCCCGTGCTCTGTGTTCTCCCTGGCTCGCTGGGAGCTCTGCTCTGCGTCGCCGCACTCTGGGATCTAGGCCGATGGAGGAGCTGCCGTAAAGACCACCGATAATGACGTGGCAAAGGGAGGTGTGTTCTGGGGGGCAGGTCTTGAACTGGCATTTACGTGTTTCAGCCCGAAAATAACAAGTCACTCTTGCTCACGACTCACAAGACCCTACCCAATCACATGAGGGCCACTCGGTGCCGTCACACCATGTGCCTAGAAGACAGAGAGCCAGAAATGTTTAATGAACAGCACAAAGTGCTCTCCAAGCACTCTTCATATTGCCTTCCCTCCCCGTTCATGTAATCGATACCCACATTCGTATGTATATATAAAAGCAGGACGTCATCACTGCCGCACAAAATGGGGTCCTAGTGTAAGAGGTGGTTTCCATCTTGCTTGTCTCCAAAACAGCTGGTGCACTCTAACTCACTTTTTTTAACGGTTACATAATACCCCATGGTGGAGACAAACCATAATTCACTAAGTCAAAGGCACAACTGGGACTCAGTAGAGCCCAGGCTGTCTGTGTGATTTGGCAGTCCCATACATTTTGGACGCTGTCATCGCAGATTGGGAGAGACTGGCTTTAACTCTTGCCCTGTTCTCCCGATGTTAGAAAGTGCTGGTTGCTAAGCGTAGGCAGAAAACAAAATCACCTCTCTGGCTGCTTCTCTTTGATTCTCCCACTCATCTAGATACATCCCTTCCTTCACAATTTCTACTCTTCCCATCCAAAGTATGGGAAAATATGGGCTTTATTAAAACAAAAAGTGCGATATGAAGTTTTATTTTTAACTCCAGATAAATGGCATCAACCATAATTTCTCCTCTCCTCCATTTCCTCTCTCTACTTCTTTTTAGGCTTTTTTTAATACTCACCTGAGAACATATTTATTGATTTCAGAGAGAGAGGAATGGAGAGAGAAACACCATGTGTAAGGGAAACATTGATCAGAGAATGTAGGCAGGGGAAATGGTTGAAAACAAGGAATACAAGGAAAAGCACATGGAATATCTTAGTCAAATGATGGTCCTTCCCTAGAGGTCTCTTTAGACATGAAATGAAAATCCGAAAAAAAAAAGAAAATCCGACCAAACCGCTAGCCTTCTTGGTTGCCTGCTTTAACTTAACGCTACGACCTCTCAAAAATACTCAATCCTCCCTTCATACCCGCATTCTGTCTCATGTGATATCAAAAAAGAGTAAACGTATTAAAATTTAAGAGGAGATTTGTCTTTGCAGAGGCACCTTCCATGTTTTCCTACCTGTGGGTTTTCCTTAGAATGATGTTTTTTACAGCGTAACGCCCACCCCATTCTGTGTACACCAGGGTGCTCACTCCTTCAGTGTTTGCTTTTTTCATGCTTTTAAGTTACTTTTTAAAGCTAGAGCTCTCAAGGACTTAGCCTATTTGAATGTTGTTATCCAAATTATTCGAAGTCTAAATTTTTTAATTTATTTTAATTAATTACTTTTTGTAGAGAGAGAAAAACACTGATACGCTATTCCACCCATTGGTGCACTCACTGGCTGACTCCTTCACGTGCCCTGACGGGGGATCAAACCCACAACCTGGGTGTATCAGGGCAATGCTCTAACCAGCTGAGTGGCCCAACCAGGGCCAAAGTCTGAATTTTTATTGTTCATTTGAGGTTAGTTATTGCCTTGTGCCCCCTCATAAAAACAGACCTATCCTATAACCTATCCTAACATGTTTACCACATGTTGTATAATGTAGCCAATCTAATAAACTAAGCTAATAATTTGTTGTGGAGAAATCTCCCTCCCTCACTCCTCTCCCCTGTGAGGTCAAGGTACTCGGCCTCCAAGCAGCATAAGTAAATTGGAAAGTAGTTCTGACAGACATGATGCAGGCCCTAGGGATGTGAATTTCAAATCAGGTAAGAGGGAAGGGTGGGGCCAGGTGTGGGCACAGAGGCAGATAAGCATGCTGCCTGTATTTCGGGAAGTCCTCAGAAAAATGGGGAAGGGCATGGAGGTTTTGCAAAGCTGGTTTTTCTGAACTTCCGGCTAGAAAAACAAAGGCATATAACAGGCCTGACCTTGAGAGGGACTTTTTTTTAATGTTGACCACAAAAATTCACTCAAAATGAACCATTCACTTAAATGTAGTATGCAAAACTATAAAACTTCTAGAAGATAACATAGAAAACCTAGATGCACTTGGGTATGGTGATACCTTTTTAGATAAAACACCAAAGACATGATCCATGAAAAAAGAAAAATAAGTCGGGCTTACTTAACATTAAATTTTCTGCTTGGCAAAAGACAAAAATCAAGAACATTAGAAGACAGCCCTGGTTGGTGTGGCTCAGTGAATTGAGTGCTGGCCTGCAAACCAAAGGGTGGCCAGTTTGATTCCCAGTCAGGGCACGTGCCTGGGTTGCGGGCCAGGTCCCTAATTGGGTGGTGTGCAAGAGGCAGCCGTCTGATGTATCTCTCGCACATTGACGTTTCCCTCCCTCTCTTCCCCCTCTCTAAAAATAAACAAGTAAAATCTTAAAAATAAAATTAGAAGACGAGCCACAGACTAATAGAAAATATTTACAAAAGACATGTCTGATAAAAGATTGTTATCCAAAATAAACAAAGACCTCTTAAAATTTCATAAGAAAATAATCCGATTTGAAAATGGGCTAAAGACCTTAACACTGTACCAGAGAAGATATACAAGTATAAGCATGAAGAGATGCTCCACATCCTATGTCACTAGGAAAATGGAAATTAAAACAGTGAGATACCACTACACACCTATTAGAAAGGCCAAAATCCCAAACACTGACAAAACAGAATGGTGGTGAAAATGTGGGGCGACGGGAACTCTGACCCACAGCTAACGTCGACATGAGAGACATCAGAACCTGTAGAGAATTATTGTGAGATTATTTGAGCCAAAGTGACAACAATTGCTGGGAAGCAAAACCTCAACAACTCGAGATGATGCTCTGGAGAAGGGCAGGTTAGCCCCTCATTTGATGCATTACAATCAAAGGAGGAGATGAAGGGGGTTACGTGAAGTCCATTGGTGGTAGTTTAGGGAGGCGGTGAAAGCAAAGTGGGGGGATGTCTGGGACTGGATAAAAGGTAAAATCATGTAGATACATTCTTCTTTCACAAAGGTGGGTACAGGATAGTTCACAGTCAACAATTAGCATGATAACAGTGACAACGAGCAGATTTGTGGTCTCAGCTCTGGTGAAGCAGTTGTACCCGAGGAGTTCAGAAAAAGGGACTTCATCTTGACATTGCAAAGACATGTTACCATAGATGCAAAAAGATAATAGGCTCAGTTAAGGTAAAGACTGACCTTCGTCAGGGAAAAACTCCAGCCTAGGACATGACTGCTTGCCAGGAACTGCCTTTAGTTAATAACTTTCCATTTCAGCCCATCCTTTGCGGTGGTTATTTGCGGTCTCTGAGTCTGCAAGGCTGCCTCGCAGGCCTCCCCTGAGCTTGTCAGGTTAATAGGCGGCCCCTCTTCATCCACACTGGTGGAAATTCAAAACAGAGCAAACACTTTGGAAGACAATTTGGCAGTTTCTACAAAACATATTCTTGTCGTGTGATTCAGCAACCTCACTCCTTGGAATTTACCCAACAGAGATAAAAACTCATGTCCACACAAAAACCTGCACACGGATCTTTGTAACAGCTTTATTCATAATTGCCAATTCTTGGAAGCAACCAAGATGTCCTTCAGTAAATGAATGGATAAATGAACTGTGCTATATCCAGGCCACAGAATATTATTTGGTGCTAAAATTAAATAAGCTATTGAGCCATCAAAAAAAAAAACATGGAGGAAACCTAAATGCATATTACTGAGAGATGAACCAATCTGAAGAGTCTGCATAGTGTATGATTCCAAGTGTATGTGACATTCCGGAAAAGGCCGAACGATGGAGACAATAAAAAGGTCGGTGGTTGCCAGGGAGAGGGTGGGGGAGGGGTGAATGGGAGAGCACAGAGGACTTCTAGGGGGCACCTCTGCTACTTCCCATAAAGTAGCCAGAGAAGAAGGAACCATTTGAGCCGAGACCCAAGCAAAGGAAAACTGTCCTGGGAAGAACAGATGGTGCTGGGCCCTGAAGTAGGAGTGGACAGCCCTTGTCAGAGCGACCAAGGGCCTGTGTCGCAGGGATAGACAGGTGGGAGAGATCAGGGAGACAGCACAGGATCGTGTGGGCCCTGGTAAGGAGTTGGGATTTATACAGCAGTAATAATGAAACTAATGATTTCGGTAAATGTGTATGTTGTAACTGCGGTGAAGGGAGAGGTGGTAAAGGGCACCAGAAATTTGAGAGAGAGTGCCTGACGACAGTAAATTAATGGATGGCAGGGTGCACACAAATGAACTAGAATTACGGGGGTAATTACCAAAAAAAAGGAGCAGAAAGAATGCAAAGGGGTTTCCCTGGGGGGTGAGGAGGGAGGGAGTGCGGGGCTGCTGCTTCTCATTATAAACCTTCAAATGCTATTTGACATTTTAAGAACTATAAGCATTTTTTTGAAAGCTTGTGAAAGCCCTTGAGGAAGGGCAGATACCGCAACTGTAAATGGATCAGGCACAGAGCAGCCCTGACGGGGAGCCGGTGCCAGAGGACGGGGCGCCCCGATGGCCAGGGCTGGCGCAGGCTGTGAGGAGCACCGGTGCGCTCTCTTCCTAAGTGGTGTTTTCTAGGTCACCATCAGCTGCTGCTTTCCTCCCACCCTCCATTTCTGTACAGCCCCATCCAGGCCATGCGGAAAAATCGATCATTTTCCTTCTGAATAAAGTCCAGATAAGACTCATAATTTGGATCCCATAGCCTTGCTACTGTAAATAGGATAAAAGAAACCATTTTGAGTTTGACTGAATTTGAATCATATTGGCCATGTTCATTTATACTAGAGCTACATCAAATCTCTGATTTTTTTAAATATATTCTAATTAGGTGAAAATGAGGCTGCACATTCCTTTGCATGTCTTTAATCACAGTGAGATTTATTATCAATTT
The DNA here is from genome assembly GCA_028533065.1 of Trachops cirrhosus. NCBI lineage: Eukaryota > Metazoa > Chordata > Mammalia > Chiroptera > Phyllostomidae > Trachops > Trachops cirrhosus. The sequence goes on along the minus strand of CM052546.1, from coordinate 45,159,765 downwards.
GCATTATTTTGGAATTGTGTTCACATCTTTGCTCATTCTTCTGCTGTCTTCTTCCTCACTAATCCCTAAAGGCTCTCTGAGAGAATATTGCTGCCTACACATTTTATGGGATGACTGCCCTGCTCACACCACATCTGGACATTTAGACCAGGCCTTGAACTTAGGCTTCCGGCCCCAAATTCTGGCTTTTCTTCTCCCAGGCTACCTTTTAAAATAGCCACTGAAGAGTTAGAATCTCAAAAACTCGTGATCTCCACCCCACCACCTTAAAGGTAATAGGTGCTTGCTCCCCTGCTCTCTCTGCCCTGCTCCCCGAGATCTGGGATGGAAGGCTGCCCTTCCCAGCTCATCGCCCCTCCCCAACCCCATCCCTGCTTCTGGGATCTGTCTGAAGTAGTGAGCCTGTGATGCTACTGCCTTTGTGTGAAAGTACTGAAACTGTGCCTTAGATCAAAACGGCCCTGTGGTTTTCACTTCCTCAAGGTGGGAGCTTCGATGCCAAGGGAGCTCCCTGCCAACTGTGTGGGTTGCTTGTTCCTTCTCACTCACTAGGTCATAGTCTGCATATTACTCCAAGGCACCAGCTCCACTTCTCAACACAAATACCTACTGATTGAGACGTTGCTGGTTTGCTTTCTGACGTTTTTGATCTAGAAAATGCCAGTGTCAGTGAATATGTTTTCTAGTTCCCTCCTTTATGTTTATGAAGGCTTTTCTACTCTGACATCACTATTTACCGATCCTCCGGTTTTTCCCCCTGTTATTTACACATGTTTTTAAAGCCTCAGGGCAGCAGCATCCACTTGACATCGACTCTGCAGAGAAGCCTGCAGTGACGCAGCATTTCCATGTTTTATGAGAACGAGCGTATCCTTCTCTGACCGCTTCTGGTTTGGAATCCTCAGTCGTGCATAGCTTTCCTGCCATGATATCCATCCTCCTTCTTCATTCGGCCGCCTAACAGCTTCCCCTCTTTTTCAGGCATCCTAGAGCCGGGATGGCAAACTTCAAGGGCCACGCTCTCCCAGGGAGTCTCTTCCTGATAGTTGGGCTGTGGTGGTCAGTGAAGTACCCCCTGAAGTATTTTCATCAAAAAGGGAAGAGGAGCCTGCTGTCTCGTCATTATCAGCGTCTCGAAATCATTGAGGCTGTGGTCAGAACTTTATTTCCAGTCATTGGTAAGAACAGGGGCCACCTGGTCCAGGGGGTCTCCCCATCATACCCAGAACCTGCAACCCGTTTTCTGGGCCCTGTGAAATGGATGTTCCCACTGGCGGAGATGAGAGAAAAAGGATTTTCAGTTGTGTGCTGAGCTTTGTAATGTTAACAGTTAACAGTACATTACGTCTTAGCGCACTGTGGAAAACTACCAGATAAACTGCAGTCTTGGCCCTAGGAGGATGTGGGTATAGGATGTAGGACAGAAGACATACTCTATGAAAAAGACAAAAGAACAGAAAAAAAAGAATACGCTCATGTATATGCATTATGAGAAAGTACTAACTGAAGTTTAGTTTTAGGAAAATCCATTCTTTTTTTTCCCAACTGTCTCTCCACTAGAATCTCAAGAGTGAACGCCCTGCTCATGGGTATATCCTCCCTCTCCAACTCTCAAGCAGGTGTGGAGCGGGGAGTTCATGCCGCAAGGCCAGTGAGAGAGATGGTGGAAGAGACAGAGAAGCCCCCAGAGGGCTGTTGGGGAAGCATCTTCCTTCACTCTGCCCCATGCCCACAAAACCCACCCACTTCCACTTGCCATCTGTTCCCTCTACCCGTGGTCCTCAAGGAATGACCGGCACCAATGGGGGTCTTATTCTGTATGTGCATTTGTTACTTACCATCTCTGGCCCATAGTCCCCTGGGAGGAGCTGAAGCAGTAACAGTAGCTTCTCTTGGAATTAGCAAAGGTACACAGCTTGGTTTGCCCGGTCCGGCTGGATTTTCCCATTCACCAGCCATGCGGGCCTCAGAAAGGCTTTCTTATCTTTCTGGAGCTGAGAAGCAATGGGGACCATATGGCAGAAGTGCTGCAGGCAGCACCGACCTGGCCTAAGTAAAGCAGGAAGCACCGCGCCGGGGTGAAAGCAATCCTCATCCGCCAATCATGTCTTGGATTCCCACCATGCGCCAGGAACTCCCTGGCGTGGATGCTGAGGCTACAGTGGGGAGCTAAACAGCCTCTGCTCTCACAGGCCTTCCATTCTAGTGTCACTGGGGCCTCCCTTCCCTGGTTGTTTTCCCCAACTCAACCCTTCACACATAGATTCAGAGAGGGGCTGGATCTGAGGGAAAGTGTCTGGGGAACAGGGGCCAAAATGCTGCCATAGAGGATTTATTTAGGGCCCGTGAACATTTTGGGCACCAGGCATAGAGAGGCACACCTTCTCCCTGCCAAAGCAGGTGACAGGAGAAGCGGCAAGAACTGAGACCACCGCTGTGGTGCACTTTCTGGTCCCAGTTGCTCAAGTCGGCCTCTCCTAAGATACAGTGTGGTCAGAAATGCCAAGATCAAGTGCTCAGGACACCGAGACCCAAAGCTACGGGAAGAGCCGAGCCCAGAGCCCAGGTGGTGCCTGGGAAGAGCACTCACGGGACGTCTGCCCCAACAGAAACACCTGGGAGCTGCTTCCCTCCCTCAGGCGTGCCCAGGGGTCCTCACCCCGCTGTCTGCCGGCTCAGACCCTGTCCTTTTCAACCTAACGGTTGCCTTCTAGGGTTCCTCTCACTGCTCACTGGGCGGAGGGAGCCCCAAGATGAAGTTATGTGCCACACTCTCCCTTTGGTGACAATGCCTTACTGTCATCTCAGCTACTGGACAGGTGTCCTGTGAAACTGTGTGGCTATGTTTCTACTGCTTCTCCCCCTCCCCCCATGGATCCCCGTCCAAGAAACAACAGCAACAAAGGCTTCACAGTTTCCTCAGGAAATACCTTTGTACCGAAGCAGCCGAGTGGGTCCAGCGGACCACTGGCCACCTTCACCCACATCCCTGCTTCATTCGTGATGTGGGGTTATTTCTCACAGTCACGAGTTTGTCTTAGAACTCCTCTTCCCTCCTCAATTTCCATTCTCATTTTCCTGCAGGGATCCTGGCAGAGCAGTTTGTTCCAGATGGGCCCCACCTCCACCTGTACTCGGACAGCCAGTGGATAAAGCTGATGAATTGGCAGCATAGCACCATGTACCTATTCTTTGCGGTCTCGGGAATCACCGACATGCTCACCTATCTCTTCAGCCACGTTCCCTTGGGGCTCGACAGACTGGTCATGGCTGTGGCAACATTCAACGAAGGTAATTTAGTGGTAAGGAGGGAAAAGGGAAGAAGCTGACAGGTTGTGATTATGAGGGCTTGGGGCACAGTAGACCGAACTAGTGCAAATATACTAACCTGCCCCGGAAAAATGCAAATCTCTGAACTTCACCTTGCTCAGGCTCGGACCTATGCTCTGGATGGTATAGGCAACACACTCCATAAAGCAGCACATGAAAGCACAAGGCTTTTAGGCAAAGCCACCGGCTAACAGTGCACAAACTCTCCCTGCCCTCCCCCAACCCACACCCTCCCCAGCTCACGCGCTGCGAGTTCTTGTTCACACATCTGCACAGAAACACACAACTGTCCGGAGACTGGGTAAATGCCACCATGCAAGAGTGTGTGTGACTCCCTGTGGCTTGGGAAGAGCAAGTCCCCACTCCATCCCGCCCCCGCCCCCGCCCCCGCAATGCTGCCGTCGGACACCATCACAGATCGGAGACTCACCCAGAGGCCAGGGCAGATCTCCCGATAGAACTCATATTAAATGGGTCATAAAAAAGCGTTTTTTAAAAAAGGCATGGTTACATTTTATTTTTTAAAGATTTTATTTACTTATTTTTAGAGAGATGGGGAGGGAGGAGAGGAAACATAGATGTGAGAAACACATAGATGTGAGAAACATCAGTGTGTGGTTGCCTCTCACACGCCCCCAATTGCAGACCCCGCCCACAACCCAGGCATGTGCCCTGACTGGGAATCGAATCAGCAACCTTTCGGTTCGCAGGCTGGCACTAAATCCACTGAGTCACGCCGGCCAGGGCAAAAAGCATTATGTAATCCAATAACTTCACTTACTTCTGTAGCTCAGGAAGAGTTGAAAACAAGGTGAATGAGGGCAAAACTGAATTTCAAGTAAACACACACAATTTGTCGTAAATCAGCAACGTTTCACTTACCCATCCTGTATTGAACCCTGCCACAGATTCTGTAGCGATTTAAAGCTGGATCCTTTGCTGCTTACACCCACTTTACACACACAAAGTTTCATCTGCCTATTGGTTGTCCTGTAACGTTACACAAACTCACTTCCCAAATACTGAAATACCTGGCTGAGAAAATCCTAGTAACGGAGAAAGCCCGGAACACACGCTCTGCCACAGAAACAGGCAACTCTGACGGCCGTCACTGGCTTCGTGGCAGGTTTTCTCTTCTACCACCACGTCCACAACCGGCCGCCCCTGGACCAGTACATCCACTCCCTCCTGCTGTGTGCCGTGTTCGGAGGGGCTCTCAGCATCTTCTTGGAGGTGATTCTTCGGGACAACATCGTGCTGGAACTCTTCCGAACCACCCTCACTATCCTTCAAGGCACCTGGTTCTGGCAGGTAATTGTCCTAATGCTGTTTGGGTTGAGGGGCCCCACTGAGCGTGTCCAGATGAAGTCCTGAGGATGCAGCACTAACACGCCACATGGGTGGGCTTAGAAGGCCACGTTCCTTACCTTGCCTGCCCCTGGCCCTATGTAACGTTCTCCACGAATGCCCTGTGGATGCCACGTTAACGAGCCCGATCTGTGTGGCACATGCAGCAAGCAGGGTGCACATTGCCCACCTCCCCAGCCCAGTGCCGGAGGCACTGACACCGTCCACAGATCCTCCTGCTCACCTGTCCACCTGAGGTTTGGCTTGCAGTAAGCCTGTCCTATAACCAGAGTTAACCTCCCCATTTTCCTGTGCAAAAAGGTCTTTCTGTGCTAACTCGGGTATGGGAAATGAGGTGCTAGGGAACATCCGGTCTGGTGACCCCAGGAGGGAAGCATCAACGAGAGGGCTGACTTCTCTGTATAATCCACCAGATTGGGTTTGTGCTGTTCCCACCCTTTGGAGCACAAGAATGGGACCAGAATGACCACTCAAACCTCATGTTCATCACCATGTGCTTCTGCTGGCACTACCTGGCTGCCCTCGGCATTGTGGCCGTCAACTACTCTCTCGTCTACTGGTATGCCCACGAGATGACCTTTGTCCAGACTCCCCATCCTACCCAACCCTCTGCCCCTGAGGTGTGTCACACTGTACCACTGTTATTTCCAGGACACCCCTTTCGTAGCTGAGTAGTAACTTCTGCCACTTCGGTACCAGCTAAGTGCCAAGTTCTGTGCAAGAAACTGCACACCTACAAGTGAGGGTAGCGAGGCTGTCAGAAAGTCAAGGCCCTGACTGATACAGGAACCTGTGGGAGAGCCAGGCTGCATAGACGGTTCTGGTGGGCTGCAGGCCGGGCGTGTGAAGGAAACACCCTGCACTGGGCATCAGCCCCAGACTACAGTGCCCGCTCTGTCCCCAGTTCACCCCAAGCCCATCACAGATTCCTGTCCCAGAGGCCTTGGGATAATGAGATAACACAGGTGGCAAATGCTCTCTAAAGCACTCTTCAGAGATAATACTGTAATTCCTATGCACCTACTTTGTCCCTTTGGTGTATTACCCAGCTTAACCTGTATCACTTTATGAATGAAATACACACTGTCACATTCTACAGATGGGAAGACCAAGACTTCAAAAGACTAACTTGGTCAAGGTCACCCAACGAGTAAACGGCACAGCCCCAGTCTTTCTCTGCAGGGCTAGAGTGACTAGTGGCGCACGGTGGTGGTAGTTCTGCTGTGCCGTGGCTGCCCTACCTTTTTCCCTGGCTTCTGATTTCCCTACCCAAAGCAGACACACTCCACCCAGAAAGGGCTCCACAGAGGCAACTCAAGGTCACAGGTTCTTTTAGTTCTACTGCCTGGTCAGTGAAATAATAAAAAAGGATGTGGGAGACCTAAGTTTAGTCTCAGTTACAACATTAAGTATTAAATCATAGTGTCTTTATATACCAACGAATGCTGAGAAGTCAGATATGCAATCTCGTATTTGATAAGATGTAAAGGAAAAGCTTTAAGAATGATCAGATGCCCTCACATTCTTGGGTGAACAAGTAGGGAGAATGGGGGCTCACTTGTCTCCCTGTTTCTCTCCTACAGCCTTTTGACTCGGCTAAAGAGGCACAGGGAAGGAGAAATCATTGGGATTCAGCAGCTGAAGTCAGACCCCACTGCCCAGAAGGCCCTCTTGACTGGCTCGGATGAGGACTGAGAAGAGGCCATCGGTCATAAACAGGGTGGACAAGTCTCTTTGAGCAGAAACAGTGAGAGCGTCCCCAGGGGCTGCGCGTCCCCTCCGCTGCAGTGCTCATGCTGGTCTGTGCGTATGCCTCTCCACACCTGCACCTGCTCGTTTAATTGGCTAAAGTCTGTGTGGGTGTGGCACCCTCCATAAAGAGAAATGAAGGGAGCTTTCTCTGTGGCTCAGAGTGAGGAGAAATCAGAGACCCTTAAAGCTGCAGGACAGGATGTAGCCTCACGGATGGTATGAATCCAGCAAAACTCGCTGCTTTTGGTAACGTATCCCTTTTCCTCCCAAGAAACAGGTACTTTCGTATTAGAAAGTAAGTGAATGACAGTGCCTTTATTTCACAGATGCAATTCTAATGTGTATTTTTTAAAAGTAGTAATTCACAAGCTTTGGTGTGTTAAATGTTGCTTGTTAAATATCTCCTAATTATAAATTTCAGAGAACGGTAATACCACTACTGACACGTGACAAAATTAGGCCAAAGGTGATTTTTATTTTTTAAATTGGGAATTTAGTGCATGGCCCAGCAAGGAGCTGGGATCAGGTGTTCTGATTCCTCTTAGGGGAATGCTGACCGGAAACCTTTATAATGACGGGGAGAGAGAAACGGCAGGTTATGGAAGGCCCTGACTTTACGGCGAAACGCAAAGGGCCAGAATCCTGCAAAGAATGTGAAGTTTGAACTAGTAATACAAGTCTTGTCACTCTAGTCTTGGTTCTGGTTCTTTTCTTTTAACTCCTTCAACAAGTATTTATTAAACAGCTACTCCGCACCAGCACTGACATGGTTGTGTGGATTAAGAAGTGTGTGTCCAGCAAGGAATTCACGGTCTCGTGGGAGACGCAAGCAGTGACAGACAGGGGGACTGGTGCCATGGGGTAAGTAAAGCCACCATGAGCCCGAGGAGGGAGGACGAGCAGGGAGCGGCCCCACTGGAAAAGCAGTTAGTGTTGGCAAAGAGTGAAACACCGTAAGTCAGGGGTGTCAAACTCATGTTCACCGGGGGCCACATCAGCCTTGAGGTTGCCTTCAAAGGGCCGAATGTAATTTAGGGCTGTGTAAATGTAACTACTCCTTAACTAGGGGCAAGGAGCTCTACATTCGGCCCTTTGAAAGCAACCTCGAGGCCGATGTGGCCCCTGCTGGAAATGAGTCTGACACCCCTGCATTAAGTTCTATCAAGTGATAAAAGTGGGTCAGGCCAAATGAGAAGGCCCTTACAGGCCGAACAGTGCCATCCATTGGTGTGGCCTCTTTCGGACTTGAAATGTGTGTCTCGTTGGTTTCTCATCGCAACCACCTCTGACGTAAGTATAGGGAAGCTTGACTAGCGTAAGGTCGCACGGTTCTACTGAGTTGTAGAACCAGCCTCCCACGGGATTCAGACGCCAGCTTCTGTCTCGCTTTCCCCTCTGCCACCCCACAAACGCGGCAGAGACCACGCACATGAACCACTGTGTGCGCTTTGGAAGAAACGCTGTCCTCTGTGGAAGGTCACCTCCACGGCCAGCCAGCATTTCAGAGTTGAAGTCACAGCTTGGAGGTTAAGGAGCTACTTGAAAACACTGATTTAATCTTTAGGAGAGACTCACGGGTACCCTTTCAGGACCCACTTCGGTTTGTGAGCAGAAACCGGAACACGCGCTCAGCAAGGACTAGAGGACCTACTGCTGGCCGTCAGTGCAGCCCGTGTTCATTCCTTAGGCACTGGAGGTGGGAAGAAGAAACCTGTTCTCGCTTTTGCTTCCCCAGTGGAGCCCTCCACTTTGATTTAAAAGGGGCGGAGCAGAACACTTCGAGGAAATGCAGTGGTTTCTACAGAGGGCAAAGGTGAGGGGGGTGGCGAGGTGTGAAACCTTCACAGGAGTGACCAGCCCCAGCGTGAACACTCCCAGACACGGCAGTCAAGAACAAACCCAGGCTCAGACATGCGTTCTGAATAATTCTACCAACCTCTGTCAACCAGAGGCGCAAAGACCCCATGGCCACCACAGGTTCCTCTGGAACTGTCCCCACGACACACACCCACCAGAGCCACCCCCTCTCTGCAAGACCCGAGGTGAGCACCCAAGGAACCCTGTTCGGCGCCAATGCTGGTGATGTCACTGCACAACGCCAGCAGGGGGCTGCCAAAGTGGGGCACCCCGTCCCACTTCCCAGGGAGTCCGACCCGCACTGGCGTCCTGACACCTGTCTGTCCTCCTCGGGTGCAAACGTCTGCGGTCACGGAGCAGACAGGCAGTCAGGCGACTTCAGTAAATACAAGTGTGGGGTGAGGCTGGGGCTGAAGGTCAGAACTACTTCTATGAAGTCATTTCTTAAGTAAATTCAGAGGGAGTTTATTTTAACCAGCAGTAAATACCCGAGACAGGATTCCACAAATGTCTACCTTTTTCTCATTTAGAAACCCTCCCCTGAACTTCTCTGTGAAATGTGACTCCAGGGAACAATGACATGCAAATATCAAAGTAGCATAAACAACAGAGGCAGCCTCCTTCCGGCAGGTCCAAGACCTGCCTGGTTCCCTCCCTGCAGCCCTTCCTGCTCACCTCTGTGCCAGCTCTCTGTCCCCTAGAAAGCTCCCCCTTACCTCAACTGACTCCCCTCTGCTCCTCGTAACACTTACCACTCTCAGCTTGGGATTGTCTGGAGCCTCACCGTGGGACCTCACAGCCCTTCTCTCCTTAGGAAGGCAGCTGAGAAGGTCCTTAACTTAGAACCAGAAGACTGGATTTAACACCCTGGTTCTCTTTAACTTCAACCAAAAGTTGCATTTCCTCAGTTAAAACAGGTGATAAACATTTTGCAGAACTGCTTTAAGAATTAAAGATTATCTATGAAACCTCTGTGGCACCCACGAGTCACTCTGCAAGTCCCTGCTTCTCTGCAGCTTGCCTGATGACCAGCCTTCCGCCAGCTCCCCTCCACAGGAGGCCACCCCAGTTCTTCCCCTCCACCTCCACTTCCTCACTCAGACCCCATCAAGTTCATCATTAGACTTCTACAGATAAAAGGAACATTTTAAATAATCTGGATACTTTCAAGAGTCAGGGCTTCCCTAACTCTCGAAGGTATCACTGCGGAAAAGCTTTCCCACCCCTCCCTGACTAAAAGTATCACCCTAAGCTCTCTGCTGGTAGCTTGATGGAGGCTCAGAAGCATGCAACAGCCTGTATTAAATAACTTGCACATGGGGACTGGCTTCTTTTGTGGCTGGTGCTGCTTAGCAGGGACACCTGCTCTCTTCCTGCCGTCTCTACTTTGGAATAAAAGTCAGCGAAGTTTTAAAGAACCATATAAAAAGTATTGAAGGCTGGAGGGCCATATGGTCTCTATGGCATCCATTCAGCTCTGCCTTCAAAGTGAAATTAGACACAGATAATACATAAATGAATGGGCATGGGCTGTGTCCCAATAAAACTTTATTCACGAACACAAGTAGCCAGTCCAAGGGCCGTAGTTTGCTGACTCTTGATCTGGAACAAAGCAGAATGTATCACCTCTGAACTGAAATAGTTTGTGCTGCAAAAGCAGTATTTCCACAGCGCTCACCTACTGGATCCACTGGCAGCGCGCTTTTCCCGTGTGTGAACAGGCCTGATGCGAAGGACAGCCCGCAGGTAAGGGCACAGACCGCGGTCAGGACCCTGATGCTCCCCTTACAGAGGGAGTGCCAAACCAATCCCCTTTCAGGGGACACACACCATCCCCATTTCCTATGCCTCTCCCACCTCAGAGCCTCTCCATTGCTGTGTAGCCACCAGCTTAGAAGTCAGCCACCAGCTTAGAAGAATCTTGCTATTCTCACATTCTGGTCAAAAGAATAACCAGTTTTTAAAAAAATAAGTTACATAAAAATTTATGGACATGAAACTCCTAACCAGACCATGAGTCATGGAGAAGAGCACAAGTTAAAACATACGATCCACATCCGTCATGAGGCTCATTCGCTGCCTGTGCTCTGTGCTGCACGCCCTCCCTCAGCACCCTGCTCTCAGAAGAGAACTTTGGCTTGTGTGACAACTGTGACCTCACACAAGCTTGAAGAGCGGCTTCTCCTGGATCAGTACAGAGCAGACCTGGAGAGAACCCTTGTCAGCGTCCCCACATGGAGTGTGGCCGCAGAATCTCAGCCACTGCTGCTACCATCCCACTGCTGGCCATCCTTGGAGAGGGAGGCTTAGAGGAAGGACGGGCCTCCTGCCCCTTCCCTTCGGCGGCAGGGAGGGCAGGCCCAGGTGTTCAGGGAAGCCATCTTTCTCCCAGAGTCACTGTTGCTCAGGCGCCTGCTTGGGAGACGGAGCTGTGGTCACAACAACAGTGGAGACTGCCTTGGAGGGATTCGAAGCTGTTCCCTGTTGAAGATGGGAGGCAGGCACAGTCTGGATGCGTACCTGTTTGCAGAGAGAGCGTCCAATCAGCAGACTGCACGTGGGCTCATCAGCTGAGAACACACGGCAAAGGAAAGAGAAACCCGGTATGGCCAGCAGTTCACGTCAGCCCTTACCTGTGTGGCCTGACCTTGCTGCTGGAGCTGCTGCAACTGCTGGGCAGTGAGGAAACTCACAGGCTTGTTGCCAGCAATGAGCTTAGTGCCTGCCGGCATGGTGGTGAGGATGATGTTGCGGCCCAACCCACCGAGGCTGCGGACGGAAAGCAGGACAGGGTGTCAACCTCCCACCCAGAACCAGGCCACGTGTTGACGGCAGTGGGGGGAAGAGGGAGGTCTGGTGCCCAGTGGAAATCCCAGCATTCTGGACTGAAATGGAAACCCATCTCATGAGCCAAGCTTTCTGCCAGCTTCTCTGCTCCTGGGGACAAGACCAAAGAGCAGGCCCGAAGCTTGACCCTGATGTCCACACCTCGATCAGCAGGAGTAACGGATGAACAGGGCCCCAGAGAGGTGTGTGCTTGCAGTCAGAAACCCAACCCCAAACCGCTGCCTTGAGACCATCAGAATGACTCCCTCACGCCCTTTACCCCTGTTTAAGTCAGGGCCACAGGAAGCCCAGGCTCCTGAGTACATAAGCCCTCACGCTGCAACCTGCCACACCACAGGGCTCACACGTGCAGGGGCAGCCCCCCCAGCACCCGCGGTCAGTCCGACCCCATCGCAGCTCCTCCTGCCCCTTCCACACTCTTCTTCGCAGTCCATCTTACCACCCCATGCCGTATTTTACTTTATTCTCTCTCCCTACTTGAGCACAGCAAAGATTTGTATCTGCTTTAATCACTGCTCTATCTCCAGCACCTGAAACAGTACTAGCCGCTCAATAAATCTTGTGCACAACAGGAGATGTGGACAGACAGCCCCCCAGGGTGCCCTGCCCAGCCCTCACTAAACAAGCACTCACTTGGCTCCAAGGTTGCCTTTGATGATGGGGGCCGTGACCACACTCTTGCCCTTCATCGGCTGGCTGATCACAGAGAGTGGAACTGTGATCCGCGTAGGCAGCTTCCCCTAGAGAGGAGGAGGAGACCAGGAGATGAGACAGGAGATGAGAAACCAGAAGCCCGTGTCCATGGCTACCAGAGCTGAGAGCCAGCACTCAGCAGCTTCCGGTCCCTATGCCCCGAGGGGCTCCCATGGCCAATCAGCTGCCGCTCAAGGGCTGGAGGTAAGGCCTCCTATGCTACACTGAGGGTCACCTGATCTGTCACCGTCCTCTTTCACACCACCTAAAGCACAGTCACCACATAGGACTGCTCTCGTCAGGAGCAAACGTGTACCTAGACCCAAAGGAAGACATGGGCTTGCCGCAGCACAGTGAGCGTCTGGGCTCCTGGGGGCACCGGGGCCTGCTCCTGCAGGCACCCCACACTCAGCCCTCCACAGCTGCCCTCGGGGGTGGGGGAGGCACACAGGCACTTGGGGGTTAACTCAGGACGCACACACCTGCTGCCCCCCTGGACTGACAGCCACGTCTTCCTGCTCGGGCACGGCCACACTCTCCAGGTGTTTTCCGTTTCTCCCAGAGATAAGAAGAGGTCAGTCAGGGGACACTAATCATAAACTCAACCAAGTGAAAGTCCAACCTCAAAGCAAACAAGGCCTAAGAGGAACAAAAAGTTGAAAAGGCCTAGTTTTGGGGAGTTCAGGATGGTTAAGATTCGGTAATTACATCACCTGTTTTTAGATTACCTGGTTTTTTAACGCTTGGTTGGCAATAAAATTTCTATAAAGTAAAATCCTCTAATGCGAGCCCTGGCCAGGTGGCTCAGTTGATTGCATCGTCACCTCATACACCAGAAGGTTATGGATTTGATCTCTGCTCAAGGTATATACCTGGGCTATGGGTTCAACCCCCAGTCAGGGCACATATCAGAGGCAACAAATCAATGTCTCTCTCACATGGACTTTTCTCTCTCTCTCCCCACTCCTCTCTCTAAAATCAACACATGCATCCTTAGGGGAGGATTAAAAAAATGATTCAAGATTCACAGATAGAGAGCAGAGTGACAGCTGTAGGAGAGAGGTGGAGGGATTGAACAAAAATGAAAAAAAAAGAAACGGACACAACAGTGTGGTGACTTCAGGGTGGGGGAGAAGAGCTTGGGGAGAGGGGTAGAGAAGGGCGTGGGGGATAAATGGTGATGGGCAGAGACTTGAACTGAGGTGGTGAGCACACAACACAGTGTGCAAATGCTTTGCAGTAGAGTTGTGCACCTGAACCCTGCGTAATTTTGTTAATCAATGTCACCCCAAGTAAGGCAATAAAAAGAAGAAAATGACTCAAGAGGGGTGGTTTGACAGGCTGCTAAAAAACGGCACAGACATTTCCTACGGGCAAGCTGGCTCAGGTACAAAGCTGCGTCAGAGCGGCAGCCCACCAGGAAGCACTGAGATGGCCAGGTAGGTGCTTGGGTGCAAAGCCACGCCAGAGCAGCAGCCCACCAGGAAGCACTAGGAGATGCCGATAGGCGACAGCACGGTGCCTCCAGGTGGCTTTATGTACAGTTTATTTTCTTAATGCCTCAGTGCAAGGGGTGTCAGACTCATTTTCACCGGGGGCCACATCAGCCTCAGGTTTCCTTCAAAGGGCCAAATGTAACTTTAGGACTGTATAAATGTAACTACTCCTTAACAGTTAAGCGAGAGCTCGGCGCTGCCACCAGGTAGAAGGTGCCAGGCCACATAAAACAAGACGGAGGGCCAGATTTGGCCCACGGGCCTTGTGTGTGCCACCTGTGCCTTAGTCGCTTAAAAACACTTCAGGCCACCAGTACAGCAACTGGAATCGTCCCTTCATGAACTGGCCTAACTAGCAGACTACACAGGGAAATCTCAATGCTTCCTAACCCACTGAATCCTCTCCGGTCATACAAGGTGGGGTAAAAGCAGGTTTCCGGTTGTAAGTCCACAAAACACAGAGTTTACTCGTGTGTTAGTATTTATTAATTCTTGTACTCTTTTCCACACCAACACCTGCAACCTACTTTTGCCCCACCCTGGTACGTCCCAGAGCAGAAACAGGGCGGAGGCCGCCGGCGGCAGCTCTCTGTGTTGTGAGGAGGGCTCACGGGAAGTAACAGTGCGTCAGGCAGCGGTTTCCTCTCTTCCTTACTCTGGCTTCGGGGACATAAGAACCTGTTTCCTTCTAAGCCACACTATACACATCAGGGTTTGTTGGCTGGCTGGTCTTACTAACCTGTATGTCCTCCACCACTCTGGCTTCTACCCAAACAACTGAGGTTTCATTACACAGCTGTCAGAAAAGTAAAGCTATGTTTTATCCTATCCACATAAAAATACAGAACACTGCTCCTTATCAAGAAGCCATATGAACATGCCTGTATCCAGAAACATGCCTATGTTAATACGAGGGTTTGGTTTATGGTAAGTGTAGTATTTCAAGTTAGTGGGGAAGGGATAAATTAGTCAATGACGTTGGAATAATCTGAAAAACAAAATGAGATCTCTGCCACATGCTATTCAAAAGGTTACATTTCAAATGGATTATCACTTATACTTTTCTTAAAACTCTGAAAATATTTCATGAAAATATAAGCTAATATCTTTATAACCCTGGGGTAAGAAGACAAAAGACATAAAACCTAGGAACCATAAAAGCAATGTTGATAGATCTAATCAGATAAAATACCTGTACTGCAAAAGGCTCCCTATGCAAAGTTAAAAAATGACAGAGTGAAAGAAAATATCTTCTGCACAAAGAATTAACACCCAGAAGATATAAAGGGTTACCTCAAACTATGAAAAGGCCAAACACCCCAGAAGGAAACTGGCAAAGATGTATTCACTGCGAGAGAGCACTGGCCAGTGACCACAGGACTGGATGCTCGACCTCACTGAAGGTCGGGGGAACAGAAAAAGAACTCTCTCTCACCACTGCGACAGCTACATGAAGTTAAAGCCCCAAAGTGCCCAGCAGTGGGTAGGGCAGGAGACTTGCACATTGCACTGTAAGCTGGTGTGGCCCTTCTGGCAGCACAACTGCGTGTCTAAACTTTCAAGGTGTCACCCCTGTGGCCCAGCGCAGTGCTCCAGAACCCGCACACGCGGGCACTGTGCACATGTGCGTGGTCGCTGTGGCACCGCTCCAACGGCAGAGGGCGCCCTCCCACAGGGGAACGGCCAGACACACGGCATCCCTCCCATGGGCTACCACGGTCTCGTTCCAGAGGACACAGTATCTGCGGGGGATCTGGAACGATCCCCAAGGCATATTTTTAAATACAGCAAACCGCAGAACAATATCTAGACTAAGGTCTCTCCTAGGGTTTTTTTTAACTGCGTGTATGTATATAAAACACCTGGAAGAAAAGGACTAGATGGATAAATGCCAAGATACCAACAGACATTAGCCCTCAGGAAGAGAGAACTAGGGGGTTGTGAAAGAAATTTTGTATTTTACTCCAGGTACTTCGGTATTGTTTTAATATTTTTTTAAGAATGTATGCAGGTACTACTTTCATAAATCTGTTTCAAAATTAAACACCAAAGTCTATCAGTAAATAAGCCTGTTTGGGTCAACTGAGGTGACAGAGAATTTCCATTCCTGAAAAGAGAGGCTCCCTGGGGGGAAGGGCTACTCTTCACCACCATCGGTACTCACAGCCTGTGACGTTGACACCACTGTGGTGCTGACAGGGACCTGCCGCACAGTGGGGGCTCCCGTGCCAATGCTGATGGGGGTGCTGGCCGCCCCGGAAGCCACGGCCACGGTCTTGGACACAGCAGCATTCACGCTGGGCAGGGACACCGCCGAGGTATGGACAGTGCCAGACCCGCCAGCCATGGCAGGGCCCTGCTTGGCATGGGCTGCCACTGTGATGGTCTGGCCTGCTTTGGGGGGCATCACTCCCAAGCCCTGAACGATGCGGATGGTGGCAGCCGGCTTCGCTTCTGAAGAGGCCACTGCGCTCTTCCCCTTCTGGTCGGCCACACTCACACCAAGTGCAGGCATCAAACGAAAGGCTGAGCTCGGGGCTTCTGCTGGCTTGAGGTCGGGAGTCACCTTGACCACGGTGGTAGCTGCTGGCGTGGCTGAAGGGGCACTGGCGGAACCGGCCTTTGCAGGGCTGTCGGCGGCATGCACGGGATTGGAAGTGACGTGTAAGGTAGCAGAGATGCCTTTGCCTGCAGTGCCGCTTCCTGCCCCAAAGAGGTCCTGGGTCAGCTTGACCGTGGTGACCTGGGACTTGGCCAACGTGGCCATCATGTCCGGAGTGATCCGCAGAACCGTCTGGCCTTTGGCATCTGTGGTGATGGAAGAGGGTGGCAGACGCAATACGTCCTTACCCTGGATACGAAAGTTAGTGGCTGTGAGTGGAATGCTGCTGCCCGTCTGGGGCTTCATGCCGAGCTGCCCGGTGACCGCCACCTGGGTGGGAAGAAACAGCACTGACCAAAGGGTTCGCAGCGGCACTCGGGTGCAGAGCACAATCAGGCAAACCTCCACTGCGTGGGCATGCGCACTTCATGTATTTTTCTAACTTTTTATTTTTAAAAATGACAAACATTCACAAAAGAGGACAGCATGACAAATCCATGTCCCTATCCCCCAGCTTCAAAGGTTATCACTTTGTCAGTCTTGTTCTATCTACCTTTCCCGAGGTCTGGGGGGCTGAGAGGGGAGGATGAAGGAGGAGTGGGAATATTTTTAAGTAAACTAATATATAGCATTTTGCTGATCGGTATTTCTGTACATATCTCTAACCTAGAAGACTTTCTAAATTTAAAAAATAGTCACATACTATTACCTAATATTATATATTCACATTTCCCCAATGGTCTTAAAACGTCCATTCATAGTTGGCCAACCTGCACCCTGAGAGCAGGACAGCAGTGGGGCCCAGCTCCCGGACATAATGGATGCAGCCCTTCCGGCCCCAGGGCTTCTCTGTCACAGGGGCACCCCCTCCTCTCTCTGCTGCACCACTGCCACCGGAACACACACACGCTGTGACGTGTTTGTCACAAACGCCCGCACACACGACAAACCCCAGTGGACCGCACGTCTCCCTCCCCCTGCTCCACTCCAGCCCCAGTTCTCCGCTTTCTTCAAAAAGCCAAATTACTCTAAAAATTACCGACCTTCACTATCTCCATTTCTTTGCCTTACAATCTCTTTTGAACATATTCCCCAAAAGCCACCGATCCAGTGGACCCAGTCAGGTCCGCTCAGCACCCACATCCAGCAAGCGGCCAATCCTAACCCTTGTATCCCTCCCACTCGCACGCACCTGGTGCCTGTGCTGACCTCAAGGGGCACCCTTTCCTCTCCTGGCCTGCCTTACAGTCTCCACACCATCTCAGGTAATTACCACCATCGACCCAGTCAGCACTCGACCGAAAGTCACAGCGTCGATCTGGACCCCTTTCTCTCAGACCCCATATCGAACCACTGGAATATCACAGACCTGAACCTGCACCCTGAGTTTGGAACCCCTGCACTGTCACCCCCCGAGATGACCATGCACAGGAAGCCAGCACGATCTCTCCCCTGGCCCACGGCAACCGCCTCCAACCCAGTCTCCCGCTTCCACTCCTGCCCTTCCAGTTCGTCCTCACAGCAGCCAGGGGCATGCAAACTAGATTGAGTCATTCTGGCTCACAATCTCTCCGTGGTTCCCTATCACGCATGAATTAAAGTCAAAGTCTGACGTGATCTAACCACTGGAAACCTCTCGAGAAACCACATTCCAACACTTCCACATGCGTGCTCACTAGGCCTCAGCCACCACTGCCTACCTGTCACCCCAAATACCCGACTCAAGGCATTTCACTTGCTCTTCCAGCGCCTGGGATGCAGTACCTCCAGCTCCCTATAACACAGCACACTTTCCAACCTCAGTCCCCACTCTCAAATGCCACTCCTCAGACAGACCTTCTCCAGTCGCCCCAGCTGAACTGCGCACTGCACTCCACACCTGCCCACTGACGCTCACAGCCCCGACGGCCCTGCCTCGGAGCACCCATTTTCTCGCTGGCTCTGGGGGAACACAAGCCCCATGAAAGAGGGACTTAGTCTGTGCAATATACCACTAAATCCCCAATATTTTTGACAGTGCCTGGCACACACAAAGTATTCAACAAATATTTAATGAAGGAAATGTTACTTTATCATTACATAGCCCCATTTCACCTGTAAATCGGGGACAACAAAGATGCCTGCTCCACGGTGCTGAGTATTGAGTTACGTAACAGCCATGATGCAGTTAGCACAGTGTGGGCACCAGCTGCTATCCTGCCTGACAGTTCTTTGAGGTCCCATGGCTAGCCTTGCATGTTCACAACCAAAAAAAGCACAAATATAGTCTTTTCCCAGCGGTGAACTGGAACTCCAATGAAGTACATGAAGTTATACCACAGGCTTTAACTTAATTCATGGAGAGTCTCCTCCCAATTCAGAAACTCAGCTGCTACACGGTGAAGTAGATGGAAAGGAGCAGCGGAAGCCTCTCCAGCAGCTGCACAGCCTGCACTGCCCTGGTGGGGACGAGTTCTTGAAATGCCTGCGCCCTAAGGACCGGAGACCCCTGATCATGGAGACCCCCACCGTCCTCTGCCTCAGGACAAGGGGGTCGGACCCCACCCACCTGCTTGATGATGTTCTGTCCGCTGGCATTCTGAATGACGGCAGCTGTGGACGCACTCGGGGCAGAGGTCCCAGGAGAACTCGTGGCTGGCTTGCTCGCAGGGCTGGCTGTGGCAGGGAGGCTTGTCACCGTAAGCCCTGTCTGCCCGGGCCCCGGCCGCTGCACGGCAGCCGCTGCTGTCTGGGCTTTGACTGGAACGGTGGCCATTACTGTCTAGTTCAGAGCATGAGGCCGAGAGCTTAATCAGACACTACGTCGCAGATCGGCACACCGCCCCCCAGGGCTGGGTCTCTGCAGGCACTTCTATTCTAACCAGGCTTCCTGAGCACCAGTCTCTAAAACGGACACCTGAAGTTCCTGAGCTTGTGAGCACACCTTTCCTGTTCAGAATGACCACACATGTAACACCCCATCCCTACACTGTGGACAAACAGTATGCCCCTTTTACAGTATAGGACACTGAGGCAAAGAGCTTCTCTCTAAAACTGCATGACTAGTTAGTGGCACAGCTAAGTCCAGAGGCACATCAGATGGAGCCTGAGATTCAGGAGCACAGGCCTGGACTTCATCCTACCTCCATGAGGGACCTAATGTTATAATGCTGGGTTAATCACCATGCTTCTCAGAAGTTCTGATCTGCCACGTACGTATAAAGCATAACTCCTAAAAACTTTCACCCAGCCGTGCACGTTAAATGAGTTGTGTAATGAAGATCCTCATCAGTAGACTAACATAAGGCCCCTCAGTCCTCGCCCAGACTGCCAATCGCACTCACAGCCCACCGCAGGGTCCGCTGCCCCTGTTTACCTGGGGCATGACTTTGGTCTGTGTAGCAGTGGCTGGAACGCGAATCTGAGGTCCTGCTGGATTTGGTGGCAGTGTCTGTGCTGGCCCAGATGCCTGCTGAGTCACAGCAGGAAGGCTAGGCTGGGCCACCACCCGTACCTGCGGCAGGCCGGCCGAGCCAGAGTGGCCTACAACCCGGGCTGCAGCCTGAGAGCTGGGTGAAGTCTGACTGGAAGCTGGGGAGAGCATCGTTCCCAGCTGTGGCATTGTTGGTGAAGACACCAGAAGAACTCTAGGAGGAAACGGGGGGCAATGAGAGCCAACCAACTCAGGACATGCACACAGGAGGACTTCGGAGGAAGCAGGCTAGAGAAGGAACAGAGCTTACCCGGAGCTAGACTTAGCTGGTTCCGAGACAGGAGCAGAGCCACTTTTGTTGACCGCTGAAACTGGCGGAGGGGAGATAGGAGTGGCGGGCAGAGCTGGAGTGGTGGGGGTCACGGGTGTGACTGGGGTGGGTGGCATGCTGGAGTCACTGAGGCTCATCTGGCTCTGCTCAGAAGGGCCACTGCTGAGGATCTTCATTGAACTCTCTTTGCTACTGGACTTCTGTACATAGAAGATGAAGAGAAATTCACGTGCAAACTGAACAAAGGTGCACGGAGGGCAGGCATGGCCCATGGTTCGACACGCTGAGCTACGGGAAGGCCTGACTGCCACCGTCCCTGACACCGCTAAACCAGGCACTCTGAGGGAGTCACTTACCACCTTAGATGAAGGCTTAGGTTTTTGCTGAAGGGCTTTTCTGGCTTTAGCTGCCGCTGCTTGTGCTTGGTGAATCCGCTCTGCAAACAAGAGGGAGACACTTCAGCCATAGCTTAACCTCAGCACAGTGAGAAGGGGGGTTTCATTAAGAGCCCAGGCTCTGCTGGGGGCTGAGCCCTGCCTAAATGCCACTGAAAAGCATCCTGGAATTGGGGCAGAAAGTCAGAAGCACCCCTACTAGCTGGACGCTGCCCAGAGGCCTCACACACCAAACTCTTCCTCGCTCCTGTCACGATGCAGGTAGATCCACAGCTTCCGTCCAATGTCATATTTCACACATGGGTCTTTCTCATAATGGAGCCGATCCAGTGCGCCACTCACTACTGTATTCACCTAGGAACCAGAAGCAAGGGAACAAGGGACAGGTTAGACTCGGACACCAGAGCAAAGCCCTGAGTGTTAAGTCACGGTTGCTGAGCTGATCACGTCTCAGCAGTGGGGCAAGCAGCACTCCCGAAAACTCACTGGGGATCACATGCCCAAACAGAAAACACTAAGATTCCTGAAAGACCGAGCTGCCGACCCCTGAAGGCGACAATGACCTCAGACCCTTAGAAGCTATAAGAAAGCTCAGAGTCCAATTTGTGCTTCTGTAGCAGCAAGGGTCTCAGGTTATCAGTCTTCGCCTGTCTTGAGACACCCTTCTTTCCTCTTCATTCAGTTTTTCAAAATTTATGTTACTGTATATTTCCTGATAACTTTTCTGAATTACTTCCTGGAGCAAAACAAAAATAACCTCTTCTCCATCCTACCTGAGTGCTGGTGACATCTGGAGCAAGAAACTGGGAGTCCTTGAGCAATTCACAGATCTCTGCTCGTGTGCCTTCTCCATTCGGCAGCCGAGCTGCCGCATCTCGAACTGGTGGCATCAGAAAAGGAAGAGTCCATGAGTCAAGCGGGGCTGCTGCTGAGGAACCCTTCCTCTCCTCTCCCGCTGCGCTGAGTAAGTGTCCCAGGTTTGTCTGCCTCACCCGGCCGCAGCGCTGGGCGGACACTGCCCTCTAGGGGCAGGCCCCTATACACTAGTCACCCTTTCAGTGGAGACCGAACATGACCCCTTGGGGCCATTACAAACAGAAGTACAAAACCACATGTTGTTAGTGCCGTGATGCGAGAGAAATCAGAGGCTTTCATGTCACATGACAGCTGTTGCAGACATCTCAAAATACCATTTCCATGCATCACTATTTGGAAATTACAGGAGTTATAAGACCTGCTGCTAGATCTTGTCATTTAATATCATAAAAATACATATTTCCGTGTAAGAAATTGGCTTTAATATTTTGATAACTCTTTTAATATGACTGGTTTCTCTTGTAACTCTACACATAGTATTTTATGCATTTAAAGACCTAATTCTGAGAAGAGGCCCAGAGGTTTCACCGGACTCACGACACAAAGAAAGGCTGAAAACCTCACGTTTAAAGGACTCACAGTCTGGAGGAAGCCAGCCCCTATAGTCGCGCTAACTGCTTACCTGTGAACACTTCCTGTAAGAAAATAGACTGGAGTGCAGGCTACAGGAAAGAAACACTAATTCCGGATAATCCTCTGGGGGCAGAAGCCCCCTCCCCACACTCCAAAGCTTCCTAAAGCTACACCTGGCCCTCAGAGCTCTCCTGTGTGTGTGGCTGGGGGGTGGGGAGCAGAGAGAAAGCACAGCGGTCGGAGAAGGAAAGCAACCGCACCCAGTGACAGGATGGTGACGTAAGCAGGTCGGTCTGAACGCAGCAAAGAGTGCTCCCGCGCCTTGTTGAGGGAGGTCTCCTTGTCGAACACGCCCTTCACGGGCCCCACCACAGACTCGAAGCCGTGCATGCGGAAGGTGAACGCCTTATGGGGCTGGCTGTATCTGTAACGCTCCTGTCAAGAGCAAAGGGACAAAGCTCGTACATCGGAACCAGTTCGATTCTCTCTAGGGCTCCCTATGAAAGGGTTGACCTGCAGAGACCACACAAGAAGCAAACAGGCTACTCCAACTGGGAATCCTGAGCCACCGACAGTAGGGAAGCATGGTCCCCAAAGCCCAAGCCACTGGCCAAGGGACAAAAAGGCAAAGATTAGTGTGTTTTGCTAGCTAGAGGAAAAGGTCATCGAAACATTTCTCATCCCCTTTCCTTATACCATTTCTGCCCCCAACAGACAACCCCAACCAACAGAACACCCAAGGCTGCAGGTGTTAATTTTCCTCTAAGAAAGTGGAGCCTGCCTGCATGGCCTCCCTAGCTATTTCTTACCTGCTCCTGAAAAACTCGTTTTTCCTCCCCGGTACTGGGCCGCACCACATAGTCAGTTCTTCTGGAACACAAAGAATTTGGGGGAATCTAAAAAAAGTCTGTGCCTCACAAAAGCAGGGAGCAGAGCAGTAGTTTTACCAGGGGCTGGCAAACAGGGAAAATGGGCAGACAGGGGTCGAAGGGCACAGATTTGCAGCTCTGAGACGAGTAAGCCCTGGGTGTCCGGTGCAGAGCACACTGACCCGTCAGTAAAGCTGTTCGTTTCACAGCCGGGAACTGCTGAGAGAGACCACACACATTCCCACCACGCACCCCCAAAACCAGTAATTACGTGAGGTGATGAATGTGTTCACTGACTTTACTTCGGCAATCATTTCACAATATACACATGCGTCAAATCAACACAGTATTATACGTCAATTGGATCTCAACAAAGCTGGGGGAGAAGACAGGGGACCACTCCCGACTGAAAACAGTCACATGAGACACCGTGACACACAGAGCTCAGGACCAGACTGGAGGTCAAGAGACCGACATTCTCGCCTCGGTTCTGTCCTGACCTGCAGCCAGTCACTTAACCTCGTGCCTCAACTTCTTTACAGGTAAACCGAGGAAGACGGATTGGATGAATCACTATCAAGTGGGTACTGCAGGAGGGGAAGCCAGGGGAAAATGTCCACCCGTAAGATCACACCCCTGAGAACCTCCCCAACCCAGAATCCTTTGCTCAGGGAGCCACGTCTAATGATGGGAGCGTGCTGCCCTCCTGGGGCGTGTGAGGCAGGTGAGCATCGGTGCACCCTGGGATCACTAACATCCCCCACAGCTCTCACCCGCTGAGAAAGGTTAGAAAACCATGGCAGTATCGTGAAGTACAGTTTCAGGGGACACCCTCCACTGTTAGAGGATCATACTCACACCCGAGGGACAGGTGTTGTGGCATCTGCACCATCTTCATGTTCTTGCTGGAGAAAAGGAAAACGTGAACAGGTAGATGAACTAGAGAATTCTGGCTAACATAAGGGCTCTGGAAACCCAATGAGAAAAATCTGCTTTCTTTAAAAACCATACCTTACAGAACGCCTGGTCTTTGGTTTCTAGCCACAGCTGGAACAGTGCAGCTAATTCCTTTTCATTATCTTGGGACTGGCCTATCCGAAGCATTAAAAGACAAAAACAATAATGAAGCGCACTAAGGTGTTCATTAGAATCTCCCCCTCTCCGTACTCGCTGTGCTTCTGCCAGAGGAAGCGGCTCTCAGGACTTGCAGCCATGGGTGGCCCTCTGCACACACTATCCACTCAGCCTGCACCACTCCCATTGCCATCTGCCTGGACCCCCCCTTCCTGGCATCCCCTACCTAAATCACTCACTCGGCAAGTATTTGCTGACAGTGAGTGCTGGCGAGGACGTGGGAAAAAGGGAGCCCTAGTGTACAGTCGATGGGAATGCAGACCAGTACAGCCACTGTGGAAAGCAGTATGGAACTTCCTCAAAAAACATAACTGCCTTTTGTCCCAGCAATTCTACCACAGTGAATATACCTTAAGAATCTCGAAACACCAATTCCAAAGAACTCATGCACCCCAATGTTCACTGCAGCACTATATACGAGAGCCAAGTGCTAGAAGCAGCCTAAGTGCCCCTTGGTAAATGAATGGATCAAAAAACCCTGGTACATTTACACAATGGAAGTCTACGCAGCAGAAAGAAAGAGCTCCTACCCTTCGTAACAATATAGATGGAACTGGAGAATATTATGCTAAGTGAAGTAAGCCAGGTGGTGAAAGACAAATACCATATGATCTCACTTTATAAGAGAAATCTAATGAACAAAATAAAGTAAAAAACAAAATAGAACGAGAGGCATGGAAACAGGGAACAGACTGGCAGTGGCTGGGGGCTGGGTGCACGTGGAAATGGTGGAAAGGGAAGGAACTAGTCAAAAAACACATATGAATGACCCACGGGCACGGACAACAGTGTGCGGATTGATTATGGGAGCAGGGGGTGAGCTGGGCAGAGAAGGGCAAAGGGGAAAAAATGGGACACCTGTAATAAAATAACAATAAATAAAAAATAAGTATTTGCTGAGCAGCCACTATATGCCACAGTGCATGCTACGTGAGTTAGTCCCTCATGAAGTTTACAAGGCAAGTGAGGAAAGAGCACAAAACAAATAAAATCTAAAAGTGGCAGGTGTCACAAAGGATGTGATGAAAGCTTACCCTAGGAAAGTTATCCTGTCCTTGTCAGGGTGGCGGGGTGGTGGTTAGAAAAGGCTCCTTCTGGCTAATGAGGGCACAAAGGCACTGCCCACAGGGCCCAGCAACAAGGACCCCGAAAGGCAGGAGAAAAGCTGATTCCCCCTGCCCTGCCTAGAACGAGACAAGCACTTTGCCCGTGTCCTCCTCTGCTATCACTTTGTTCCAACTCCTGCTGTGGCACTTGTCACATGATGGTACCTATGTCTCCTGCACAGACCAGCCCCCACAGAGACCAGTGTCACCCAGGTCTGCTGGGTAAAGAAGGCACCGGCCAGGGCCTAGCCTTCTTCAAGGCTGCTGAGTTGACCTCACCAGATCTACCTATCCTCACTAGTCAGTGCACAATACCACCACCCCAGGAAGCTCTGGGCTTTGTTACCCTGCACAGCTCCTCTTACTCCCATTCTGCTGTCTAGAAATGCGACTTCATAACCAGCACCTTCTCCTACGGCCACATCTTCCTCCCACGACACTCCCTCCACTTCCTTGTTCGGTGTGACTTCTGGTTCTGCCTATGGGAATATGCTGGCTATTAATTCCCTCCCAGCCATGCCCCTCAGAGCTGAGCTCCGCTCTCAACCCCGTAACTGATTCCAGACTATTTTTCTCCAATCTTCTGAAATATCAAAATAAAGCAAAAGCCGGGTACCTATGGCTCTTCCCACCCACCTGTACCCACCCCATGCCCTGCCCCTCACAGGTACTTCCCAGTCCCTCCACCCCATGGCATGCTGGCCCACCTTGCTCCTCACCCACCCATGTCCCCGCAGCCTGCTGGGAAACTGCCACACCCACACAGAAGTCAATTTTCCCTGCTCTCCCATATCTGCAACCTTTCTTCCCACTGTACCCTTTCCATCAACACTCAGGCTCACCCGAAATTTCTTCTCTTGGCCACAAGTTCCTGTAGTATCCTCCCCTCCCTGGCTAAACCTCTAGAAAGAGTTGTTTAGATGGCTAACAAAAGTTCTAAAAGGAGGTGCTTTAGAACAGAGCAGGCGCTACCATGCCGGGGCGCTGCCTCACACGTCTGCTGCCTCAAATTTCAGAATGTTACAACTGGGCAAAATAACCTTTGGCCTGGGCATAAGCAACCTTGTTTCCCAAAAACTGTTTGCAAAGATAGTAAGACAGCAGTCGTTATGACTATTGGACTGAGGACTGCCAGTTACTAAGTTACTTATCTGAACCAAAGGAAACACCTTCCTTCTATTGATGTGATTGCCCGCCCCCCATACTCATTGCTTTTGTTTCCTAATTGGAACATCACCTGGGCTTCTGCCTGAATCAGTGCTTCCCAAATAGCTATTCTTTTTTTATCTCAAATAAATGCTTGTTGCTCTCACTTTGAAAGGCTTTTATGTTTAGCTTAACAAGACCCACCAGCTCTTTCAACAGTGTATGCAGGTAAATGTTTAACTGGCTGCAAAAAGGGGGGCCCTGACTGGGGGCATTTACAGATCTCATGGTGCACGTCAAGGGTCAGCTAACTGGCCGCCTGTTTCTGTAAACCAAGTTTTATGGGCACACGGCCAGGTCTGTTCATTTGCATACTGTCCATGGCTTCTTTGCACTGTGATGCCAGGGCTGAACAGATGAAACAGAAAGCACCTGGCCCTCGAACTTAAAATACTTATCACCTGGCTGTGTCACGTTTGCCACCCCTGGCACACGGGTCCCACCATGGCTGACGTCAAGCCCCCAGCCAGACAGAGGAAAGAGCCGCAGTCAGCTATTAGGAGTTGCCTTCAGCTCGCCACTGTCCTTAACACGCATCGTTCTGATAAGGCATCACTCTTACAAGAAATTCGTCATTTCTTCCAGGTCCACAAGTCCAGTCTTTACCTTACTGAACCTTTTAGAAACAATCAGGGCTAAAGACCACTCCCCAGTTCTTGACTCTCCCAGTACAGGGCTCCCAGGACTCAACCATCAGTGGCTTCCTCCTAACTCTGCAGCCGCCTCCTCTCCCGACACTCGCTCGCCCACAGCGCCTCCTCTGCCTCCAGTTTCTCAAGGCTTTGTCCATGGCCCTCCATTCTCCTCATCTAACACTTTTTCCCAACACCTTTGACTTTCCGTACCATGTAACTCTCTATGCTCGACTCTGGTTTGGAGTCTAAACCCATGTATCCTATGCCTACTCAGTATCTCCACTTAAGTGCCTCAAAAACAGCTCAAACTCAGCAAACCCAACACTAAACTCATGCTACTCACCCTTACCCAGGGCAGGCCATCTTCCACAGCTGCCTACCTCAATAAATGATGCCTTCCTCCACTAACTACAAATCTAGCTCAGGGAGGCTTCACGGCCCTCCTCCCTCACTCCCACATCCATTCATAACCAAGTCTGGCACTTTCCCCTCCTAAAACTTTCTTAAATTTAAATTCTCTCACCCCAGGTCATAGATGATTATTATCATCTCTACATAGGCCTGTGTGACCTTTTGGAACCGAATCTCCCCTGGCATCACTGACCTACACTGGCCCCTCCATCTGGAATGCCCGACCCTTCCGTCTGCCTGGCTCCTTCCTAATCATCATCAATATCTCTGCTCACATGCTCCCTCCCCAGGAAGGTCCAGGCTACATCAATGCCTCATTATAACGCCCATCCTTCCTGGCACTTTCCCCTCACAGAATGTGTGAGTCTGGTAGTTCACCTGAATGACTATTTGTTCCGCAAACAAACCTTAAACACCACGAGGGGAGCACACTGTCTGAAACTTGCAAACCATTATATCCCCTGGCACCTAACACAGTGCCTGACACCTAGGAGCTGAAAAAATGTCATAAAAATTGATGAAATCTACTGCTTTCACAGCCTTCTTCTCCATGCATCTCTTCACAGACTACCCGAGAGAGTAGAGAGAAAGGTTTATGAATCTCAATACAAAATCCACACTGATTTTTCCTCTTATCAGCATCACGAGCTAACAGTCACCAAGTTACTACAACTTACAGAATAAGTGGAACTTTAGAAACTTAAAACAAAAATAAGAATCCTGTTCCTTAAAAAGAGCTTATTCAGAGCTGTCCAACACCTTGTTGCCATTGTCCTCAATAACAAAGCCCATTTTAGGAACAAAAAATAACTACATTATCATAAATCCATCTAAAACCATAGCTACAACTAATAAAAACACTGATTCTATTGTAAAATGCCCTTGCGTATTTAAATGTAGCCACACCAGAGTGCATTGTAATAGAAGGGCTATTCCGTCTCAGCTTCAGTGAGCCCAATCCAATGGGGGGAGTGAGATTCAGATCCCGAGTACCAAAGGGGCCTATTATTTGATATTACTCTCTCCAACCTCCTACTGGACTATTCTGCTGAATGGAAGGCAAAAGAAGATTGGGGGAGGAAATGAGAGAATGAAAACCCAGTTAAGGGTAGGTAATTATGAATTACTTACCAAGCAATTTCCACTGCTGGGTTTTCTCTTTGAATTCAACAAATGGAGAAAAACTGGAAGGTATAGCTGTAAGAAATGGATGGCACAAACAAGCCACACAGGTCAGAGAGAGTGCTAAAGTCAGAATAATGAACACCTGTGAGCTCTGAGATACCTTCTGAATGTTTCATGGTGTATCAGGAGAGCACAGACCTCCAAGGCATGGCATTACGCAAAGCCTTACGGGTTTAAGCCAGTAAAGCTGCAGTGCACTATGAGAATTAATTAGACAAGGGGGCTGAGGGTACTGACCCTACAGAAAAAAGCTCCTTACCTCGGCTTTCTCCAGCAAGATACTGCAGGGCTGGCAACACCAACTCTGCCCAGTTGGGGGCTGCAACGAACCAGCTATTGAGGGAGCTGGCGGGAGACGACTGCCAATCCAACACCCGCTCCTCTAGCTGCAGGAAAGGAGAGGCAGACCCAGTTAGAGTGCTGTGCTAACTGGCAATTCCACGGATGTGCCAGAGCAAGCTGGGGTCTATCTGTGCAGTTTGTCCAAGACAGAATGCAAGTTAGCTGCAGGCCTTGGGAGCAACCCAGAATGCTGCTTGTCAAGCTAGGAGCATCGAAAATTTCCACAGTTTAAAAACTCTGATGTACATATGACTTTCCCAAAACTCTTACCACAGGAAGGCTAGACTGCCCCTCCAGCAGCAAGATCTCCAGTAGAAGAGAGAAAAAACTGGAAGATATTTCATTGATTCCAAGGCAAGGCTTGAGGTCCTCAAGAGGCCTAATGAGGGAAGAAAAACATGAGAATGAAAAAGACCCAAGAACACATCCCTAGACTGGTTTAAGCTCGCCAAGCTTCCTGTCAGTCATAAAAAACTTCGGTGAAGGACCACACCACACACTTCCCCTAGCGGGACCCCTAGGACTCTGGGTTAGGGGTTCAACACAAGCCAGTCCACACCAGCACCAGCACCAGCACCAGGCACACCGTCAGGGTTAACCTTCCACCCGCCGGCAGGAAGCTCTGCGGCCCACTCACTCTTCCTTGATAGCAGGCACTGCCAGCGGAGACGGGGCCTGCGAGAGAGGTGGCAGCCCCTCGGCACCGCTTAGGGGCTCAGCCAGATCCTCCGCCTCTGACTTGATCGTTTTTATTTTCTTCTTCTTCTTCTCCTCTTTTTCCTTAACCTTTTTCTTAAGGACAGCCAAGTCATACAGGGCTGGGAAGAAAGAGCAACACAAATTGTAGAACTGCATTACTACATCAGGAAATGAGAAGTTTCAGCTGCATATTATTTGCTCAGGCCCACGAGTAAAAGAATGACAAATCTCAAAAGTAAGATATTCAGTTTTGTTTACCAAACCCAAAGAGTGATTTGCAAATTAAAACTTCAACAGTTATTAAGGAGCCCATAATGATCTGGAGTTCTGACTTTATATTCACTATCCACCTATAGACCCATACAGGCAATAACAAGAAAATGGTATAAGCAAGAAGAAAGCTGTGATTTCAGTTATTTTCAACATGGAGGCGGGCTCAGGAAATTTACCACCACCAGATGATGGCGCCCTACCGCAGATGTCCTGTACCTGCTAGAGAACCTTTCCTGCCAGCGTTCACTCGAGTCATGATGTCATTGAGAGTCAGGTCCCCCGTCAAGAGGTCTGGGTGATCCTAGAGTGACAAAGAGTTGTTATGGAAGCCCAAATACAACCCAACAGATACTTAGATGTTACATGCACTTAAGGAAATCACGATGAATTAAAAATATGCACAGATAAAAACTGCTCTTCTTAACGAGCCAAAGAGAGCCCAGTTCCAACCTTTCTATTGTACAGTATTTAGTTTATAAAGCTCTTTCACATTCCTTATCTTACATGCTCTTCAAATAGTCTCATTAAATACCATATTTTAAAGTCTGAAAATGAAACTCAGAGAAATGAAGGGATCTGCCCACCACCACAGGGTAAGTGGAAAAGACAGGCGGAAAAGTCAGCTCTGACCTCTGCTACGGGACTCTTCCCAGCTCACCACTCTGCCCAAGGCATACGGCCCTTTCTTCCTCCCCTGCGCTCTCTGGCTTCGCTGCATTGGAACTGCTTTGAGTTGGGGGAATAACAGAAACAGTAAAAAGGGGGGAGGGCACTGGATCTGACTCAGCTCTGCCACTTACTAGCCGCAGGGCCAAGGACAAGCTCCTTCGCCTCTCTGAGCTCTGGTAACACGAATATGATTCATATACCTGTCTTGAGTGAAGATTAAATCAGACACCATGTTAAGCATGCCCTACAAAGTCAAAGCATGTGTCTTCTCACATCTCTGGTTCTCCTGTCCTCTAACAGCGATAAGCAAAGGAAGCAGAAAGAAAGTCATGACTACCTGTACCTTCCCTGCCATAGCCAACCCAGAGATTTCAGACTGACAACCGCTAGTGACCACACACACCCTCCCTCCATCTTACTGGTTGGTGTTTCCGCTTCTCGTGGTGCTTCTTTAACATTATCTTCAGGTCATTGTCCCCCAGTTCTATTTTATCTGAAAGAAAAGGAACCAAACCACATGGACTAGGTCATTCACTCACATGATGCTGAAATGTAAAACCGCTCTGGTCATCTGGGATATTCAAAAGGAAGGTGTTTCTGAGTGTCCCTCTGACTACTGCCCTACAAACACCAACACTCCTGACCCAGCCACAGGTCAACTCTTCAGTGTTTCTACACGTTGGTCAGTACCAGTGACCTCAGTGACCCAGCCGCTCCTAAAACACACTAAAGGTTCTTACACTCTTCTCTGATTCCTAGCCCAATAAAAATCTAATTTCACAGGCTCTGGTCACCCCTTTTGTTCTATTATTAAGCTGTCCCTTAGTATTGCTATTTTGTTTTAAGATTATGCTTTAGCCCAAAATACCAGCTGATCAGCTCCTAAGAAAAATTTTCAAAGCAAAAAAAGGAAGGAAGGGCCTACCTACTTGTAAAAAAGTGGAATTGTACAAAAACTCCAAATTCTCCCGGTGGGTAAAAACCTAGTCCCCACCTCCCCCTGAGGGCGTTCGAGTCTCCCTCCAGAGTCCCCAGAACGCCCACAGCACCAGTGAGTTCTCACCTGCAGTCTTCATATCCATGGTTGAAAGCGTGGGCACCACCCTCAGGGGCACCGCAGGGCTAGGAGAACGCGCCGGAGAGCTCGGAAGCCACGAGCTGAGATCTTCAAAAGAAAATTTTTCTTGTAAATCCAACGTGGCTGTGGACTCCAACAGGGGAGATTGGGTAAGTGGCCACTGGGGCTCAACAAGGGTAAGCCAACAACATGGAGGCCAGAGTTCCACCATTCCTTTCCGACCCTTCCCCAGGCGAACGGGAGCACACTGAGGCCATTTAAACGGCTCTTCCAGGAGGAGAGACTTCAACAGAGTGGCGGGGTCGCACTGCAGCAGGCCAAGAGTCACTACTACTCTCCTGTAGGGGAAGCGGTTCTCTCGAGTGGCACAGTAGGGCCTGCTGCAGGGAGCCCTGCCGCGCAGGGCTCCTCTCACCTGCGCTCCACTTGGGCCCGCAGTCGCACCGCCTAGCAGGAAGGCCCGCCCCCAGACTGACGAGTGGGACGGCTCCTCTGCTGGGGAGACAGGCAGCTACCACGTCTCCAACCCAGCAACAAGCTGCTGGTGGAACCCAAAGCCCCGGCCACCCCACGTTCCCAAGGCCACTCACCCTCTTCATCTGACGACGGGGCCGTGTCACCGCATTCCTCCTTCACTTCCCTCAAGATCTTCAAGTAGCGCTGCTGCGTCCGCCACTCCCGCTCCTCAGGGGTGCGGGACGGTGAAGGGCGCTTCTGCCGGAAGGAAAGGGCCGGGCCACTCCGACGGGCCATCTCCAGGAGGTCCTGGGAAGAGACCAGAGAGGGAACCTGTCACTGAAAGCCTGGTCCGGTCCGTTCGCGAAGTCTGCATTTTCCTGTCTTCTCTGTTTAACACGCTCAACTCTCTCCCTCTGGATCACAAAGAAGGTGCATGTATGAGTGTGCCAAAGAAAAATGGCCTATTTTGACTATTACATGGGAAAATTCTAAAACCGAGTGTTGAACTGCTCTGCCAAAAATGAATACTCATTATATTCAACACTAGACACCCACGTTTCCTCACCAAAGCTTAAACCACTTAGAGCCAGAACAACTCTGGTCCGGCCCCGGGGCCAGAGCTTGGGACTCTGCCTGCCTGTGTCATCCGCAGGTGTCCCCGTCCCTCCCCACCCCTCCCCATGCGCTTGCACATCGATTCCAGAGCAGCTGCTTCTCTTACTAAGCCATGATGGCTCTGAAAGCCATCCGTCTTGGTAAATACTGAAGCCACAAGACTTCATCAAGTCCAAGAGGTACCTTTTTACTACTGTATTAGCACCTCTGAAATCAGGGCCCATCTTAAAATTGACCACAAGATAGGATAATACAGCTGAATTGTGTCATGGCTTAACTGGCAGTGGTTTTTCCTTAGTGGTATCTTTTGGATTTTGTACCTGAGCCACTCCTTGAAGCCACGCAAGCTGTGAGTGCACTGCCCAGTCTCAGAGCCAGCTCCCAGCACTACTTACACTCCGGGACGCCAGAATCTGCTTCAGCAGCCGATGGAAGTACTGCTGCTGCGAGCTGAGGTATCGCTTGTACTGTGACTTGAAGCATAGCTGCCGATACTTGACCACCTCAGGGTTAAAGTGCCCATCTTAAAAAAAGAGGTACAACTATATATACACCAGTCAACAAACATTTAATCTGTGCTTCAAGTGTGGTAAACTCTGCTAAACTGGAATACAGTATTGGGGTGGGGGGGATAACCTCCCTGTACATGGAGCCTGCAGTCCACTGGGAGAAACAGCAAATAAACAGGTAAACAGATAAAGAATATTCCATTTTCTTAAGTACTATAGGGAAATTAAGAGAATGGCAAGGGTAAGGAGAATTGAATCAGGAAAGGGATCTCAAAAGAGTGATACATAAAACGAAGCCTGATTAAAGCAACTGTTGCAAAATATCGGCAACTGATAAATGTAGGTGAAAGTTGCACGAATGGCCATTGTGTTAGTTTTCAACTTTTCTGTATGGTTAAGAGTTTTCATAATGAAAAACTGGGAGGAATGTGAGGTATATGGGAATTTAAAAAATGAGAAGTGACAATGGGGAAAGGCAAAAGGAACCGTATGTGCTGAAGTGGGCCTTGACGCACGTTCCAACCTTAGAGAAATGTCTGCCAGCGAAAGCAGAGTGGGTCGTGGCTGGGCGGCACGAAACGACCTGCAAAGGTGGGCCGAGATCAAACCAAACAGAAACATTTAGGTCACGGCGCGGATTTACCCAAAGTGCAATGAAAACAATTTGAAGGGTCTGAAGCAGGAGAATGCCACGGTTGAGTGAGAGAGAAAATCGCGGTAGCGGTCCCAGTGAGAGACGACGGTGGCTTGGCGCAATGCTTTCCCTCCACACTCAGTAAAGGCCAAACCCCAAAGGTGGCCTGCAAGGCCCTATGTGACCTGCCTCATGCCACCTGGCCTCATCTTTCACCAGTCTCCCTTTTCCTCTTCTCCATCCCCACTGGCCTCCACACTGTCTCCTGAACAGGCCACCTGCCCTACTTTTCTGAGGCCTTTGTACTGAAAGTTCCCTCTGCCTGCAAAGCTTCCTATTAACACCCACTATTTTCATGGATTACTCTTTCAGCCTTCATGAAGTTTCTGTTCAGATGTTACCTCACTGGAGAAGCCTTGCCCAAATACCACATCTAAAACAACTCTTTCCCTGCAATCTAGTCCCAACACTCTTATTCTTTGTTGCACTTAAGCCAACGAACACTTGCTTATTTATCATCTGTTTTTCTCTATTAGAAGGTAAGTCCATTACTCGGTTTCCAGAACTCCAAAGAATGTCTGCATTTATGAGCTGATTAGTAAACAGTGAAATGAATGGAAGCAAGGAGACTTGGGATACATTTCTCAAGGGAGAGGGAGAAAGATCAGACCTGCTGACAGTTTGGATGCTGGAGCAGGAAGGGGGGCAATGGAGAGGTAAGCATGGTCCCTAGATCACTGAACATGAGCAGCTGGTGCCACTGCCAGAGACAAGGAGGTCTAAAAGAGGCCCACTTTGGACACATTAGATTTGGGCAGGTAAGCTTCGATGAGAATCCAGAGGGAAAGACTGAGAAGCTCATCTTGGAAAGCTACAATAAGGGCTCAAAGCACAAGGTGTTCCTCTTTTTTCCTAACTGCCCTAATAGTGCCCAAGATAACTAATAGCCACAAACACTCAGAACAGTACCTGACACCTAACTGCCAGTACATGAGGGCCTTGCATATATTAACTCATTTAATCTTCCTAACAATCCCATAAGGAAGGCACTACTAAACCCTCACTTCACAGATAAGAAAACTGAGGCACAGAGAAGTTAAATAAGTTGCCAAGGCCACACAGCTAGCAAACGGGAAGGTCAGGTCTGACCACAGGTAGCCTGGAACTCCCAGAGCCCAGCTCTGCACCTTTTACACGGCCTGTCGTAGGGAAATGGGGAATCTGACCTTCAAGAAATGGGTCAAGGGTTTAACATGACCAATGCTGTTTGATGTACAGAAATGGAACTAATGTTCTACTTCTTTGCCTCTGTGCTTCTTCAAAGTTATATTCCTTCACTCTTTAGCTTCCCTGACTTTCAGACAGTCAATAAATAACATTTATGATAGAGCGAGTTAAAGAAAATACATTATTATTATTTTAATAAACCATTAATGCATATTTCACAGATTAAAACAGATCATTAGATTTGTTTAATTGCTCTCACTGTTCTTCACGCGACCACTGGGAAATTTGAAGCTGAACGTGCGGCTCGCGTGCCAGCTGCTGGCTGGGCTGGACGGCGCAGACAAGGGGAGACAGGGAGCCCTGCAGCTACTCCACGTGAAGGTAAATACTCCGCAAAGTGATGCTCTGAGCAGCTCACTCTGGCAGCCATGTGAGGGTGGCTGGGGCAGCAGTCCTAGCAAGAGTCATTGTGAAGGGGTGGTGACTGCAAGTGGCAAGAGTGGAAGTAAGGATGGAACCGAAATAACAGTGACAGAAACCGTGAGTGGAAGAGGGGTCAGCAAAGAAAGGGGGGCGGGGGAGTCAAAGGCCCAGGAGGAAATGCAGGACAAGAAGAATCCCTGCTGCAAAGGGGAGAGTAGTGTCAAGATGGAGCGAGAAGTGGCTGGGGCAGCAAACACTCAGGTCGTCCAGAAGAGAACTAAAAAGCATCTACTGGTTTGGAAATTACATGTTCGTTAGGGACATGGAGCAGGGGAAAAGACGTTTATTGGGACAACTGGTGAGATACAATGAATACGAACTATATATAACAATGTGCCGATGTTAAATTTCATATTCCAACACAAAAATTCTCTATTTTCTGTATTTTTTATATGATCATTTGTGGCTGTGTAAGAGAATGTTCTTGTTTTTCAGAGATTAACACTGAAAATTTTAAGGGTGCTATGTCTGCAATACTCTCAAATGGCTCAGCAAAACTAATAGTACAGTGGAACCTCGGTTCTCAAACTTGATTTGTTCCAGAAGGCTGTATAAGAAGTGATTTGTTCGAAAACCAAATCATTTTTTTCCAATTAGAAATACAAGTCTCAGCAGGAAAGGGTTGTTGGGTCAAGAACCTAAGTTTTACTTGACAACTGAGACATGTTTTTCTATGAACAACTTGTTCAAGACAGGAGACATTTGAGAACCAAGGTTTGACTGTAACAGTGATAATATGTACACCAACGATGAGAGTAAACATGGCGGAATGTTAGTAACTGGTGAACCTCGTGAAGAGTATATGGGTGTCTTTTATACATTCTCGTACCATTTCTGCGGGTCTGAAATTTAAAATTAAAGATCAGAAGGGGAAACAAAAAGAGGTCCATGGTGGCAGCAACAAGAGCAGGCCTGCGGGCTCAGGACAGAACACTGAAAGGGCAGCTCCAGCCGCCTCTCCAGGAGTCTGGAGATACAGGGAAATGACAGAGGAAGATAAGGGGACAGACAGTGAAGGACTTCTTTGAGCATGAGACCCCTGAACACACCTACGGACTGGAAAAGAGTGAGTGGAGTGAACATCCAAGCAGAGAGCACACACAGGACAGAGGACAGGAGGTCCCAGAAGAGGTGACACACAGAAGGATCAAGAGCAGGGGTTAACGTTAAACAGAAGGAAAAAATCCTTCCTCTGAGATGAGTCAAATAGGTTAGAATGGAAGTGAACTCAGTAAGCTGGGGTGGAGGCTGGGAGAAGCTGGAGTGTATGACGAAGGATCCTTTCCTTTATGAAATAGGAGGCAAGGGCGTTTGATAAGCATTTAGAACTTAAGGGAAAGGTGAATGTTTTAAAAAGAACCAGGAAAGATAACCAAACAAACAAGAATACCAGTAAGAAATGATAGCTTGCACCTGAAACTAATAAAATATTGTATGTTAACTACAGTTAAAAACAATTTTTTTCATTAAAACAGCAATAATCGCAAGTTAAGACTGATAACCATAATAACCACAGTAAAGTGACTGTCTTCAGCAACCGTGGACACTCTTTGTTTATATCCTTACCAAACTATTACATCATTCTGGGGGAAGATATGACAGCAAAATAGATGGAGGTAACATTACAGAAGGTCCCTGACATGGCTTCCCTAAAACCAAGGAAGCCCAATTCAAAGAAATGGTTTATTCCCAACTGAGACCCCTGGATTCCGTGAAACACACCTTTGCCAACCAGAGAGGGGAATTCCTCTTTAAACTAATAACCCACCAAAGGAGAGAATGCTAATCTTAAACCCATAAGACAGTGAGGTTTAAACAGCGTTTGCAGCTTTCCAGTTTAATAAAACTTAAGGAGACGCACTGTCCTCCCAGGGCCTCCTTCCAAAGCCAATTCTCCCCAGGAAAGGGGAGGGGATGAGGCTTCCTCTGCTTCTCTCTATGGGACAGTGAAAAAACTGTGACGTAAGAGTGGTTCTAAACCATTTCCAACCCCCAGTGCAATGACTGACTCGGGAAAAGAATAATTACTAGGTGCTAAAATCACTGCACAAAACAAAGGCTTTTGGGGAAATAAGAGTATCACATGGTCCCAAACGTATCACCCCACAGACTGCTTCTTAATCACAAAGAAAAAAAGGCACCCTCACAAACAGTAGGTGTGACAGACCTCACTTAAACGAGGGACCAAACATGGCATTCCCAACACTGGAAAAACTGACATCATGTGCCTTCTGAAATGATGGTGGAAAAGGAAGAACATTTCCCACACAGCATTCCAGACAAAAATGTGTAACCGTAACCTAATCATAGGTAAACAAGAAGACAATTTCCCAGAAGACAGGATGTTTTACGTTCAAGCGTCCTAGGCTCTTCAAAATGTAAGTGTTTTGAAAGACAGGCAAACAGGGCAGAGGGCACCAGACTCAGGAAGCTAGGAGACGTGCAATCCAAACACAACGCGTGGACCCTGACTTGGTCTCGGATTTAAGAGGCAACTACAGAGGACATTTGGGAACAACGGAGGAAATCTGCACGCGGGATATTCCACAATACTACCGCTCCACGCAAAAGGTCTCGGGTGCAATAGCAGAAGTGCAATCTCATGGAGAGCGTCCTTGTTAAGAGACACATACATGCTGAAGGCCTTGGCTATAGTGTCATGTTTTCTGCAGCAAAATGTATGTGATTCAGACACACATACACGCATCCAACACACACGTGTAATAATGCAAACAGTAAGCTATTAAAAACTTTCAAAGACTAGTCATAAAGGTGCCTCTAAGATGTCGGTAATGTTTTATTTCTTAATCTGGGTGGTGGTTTTACACAGCTGAGTTCCTGTTATAATGAATCACTGAGCAATACATTATGACTTATATATTTCCTATGTACATGAAAACTTTTATTAAAAAATAAAAGTATGGCCTAAGCATCAGTGTTGAATACAAAACCACTCTCTAAGTCAATATCTGTATATACAAATAAACAGAATAAAATGAAGAAAGGCATATTCACCTAAGTGAGTGTGAGCCCACCTTCCACCCCTCTCAAAAACAGACTGCTGAGTCACACACCTCGGAAGAGCTTCTGGGCGATGTGCAGAGGGTTTCCAAAGCGGAAGTTCTCCCCACTGAACAGGGCCAGGATGAGCTGGCTCTGCTGCTCAATGTTGTCTTCAGGAAAGCAAGGCAGAAACTGCTGGAGGTGTTCGCGCTGGGAGTCACTCAATACTTCTTCCCATGTGGAGAGGCTGACCACATCAAAGAATATCTCAGGCTAGGAGAAGGAGGAAAAGCAGGAAAAAAGCAAATAAGAGAAAAAAAAGGTCTTTAATTCAGTTTTTTTGTGTATGAGTGGTAAAATAGACATGACATAATACTCACCATTTTAACCACTTTTAACTGTACGGTTCAGTGGCATTAGGTACATTCACACTGTTATGCAGCCATCACCACCATCCAAGTTTTAAGTTTTTGACACAAACTAAAATTCTACTGACCGCAACTCAATTCTCAAAACTGAGGGATTTGTAAAAACCACATATAAACCAAAGTCTTATACCAAACAGGAAATAGTAATCCACTGGAAAATTATCTCAGTAGAGAGAATCCCACTTGGAAACCATTTCTGCCAGAAAGGGACATGATGGCGGACGTCGGAGTTCAGCTTAAAAGGAGTTGCAGGAAAAGTTAACACGGAAGGAGAGAACCTGAGGCGCTGAAGCCACCTGCTAAGTGAGAAGCAACAGGATAGAGTCCACTTTCAACCCAGCAATTACATGCTGGATATCTTCTGTGTGCTAGACACTGAGACAGACTAGCACTGCATACATATTGTCTGGATGTGCAAAAAATTAAACACCAATTACCACACGGTTTAAGTAGTTTACCTATAAGCACATAGGAGAAGCATGCATCCCAGACTTAAGGTTTCAGAGAACACCTACCCAAGGAAGTAACATTTTAGATAACGAGGGACAAGGGAAAAAAAAAGGTGGTGAGGCAAGAGGGTTAAAATCCAAGAGCAAGAAGAATTCAGGCAACGTGTGGCTGGCATGCGGACAGGGAGGGA
This sequence comes from Trachops cirrhosus, assembly GCA_028533065.1. Classification (NCBI taxonomy): domain Eukaryota; kingdom Metazoa; phylum Chordata; class Mammalia; order Chiroptera; family Phyllostomidae; genus Trachops; species Trachops cirrhosus. The sequence goes on along the minus strand of CM052546.1, from coordinate 45,120,628 downwards.
GAGGCGAGGCAGCAGGCGGTAGAAAGAGGAGCAAGGGCCCTGTAAACATGTTAGGGACTTGTGACTTCATCCTAAGGAAAACAGAGAGCCTCCGGAGGGCTTAAGCAGGAGACAATCCGGAAATCCAGCCACCTTTCAGGTGTCTCCACATGCGCGCACCAAGGTGCCTCAGGCTCCGTGTCCAACCTCTTCCCCTGCAAACCTACTTTTGCACCACTTTATTCTTCGCATCTCAGAGTCTGGCATAAAGCAGGTTTTTAAAACAAGTGTTTGCTGACTGAATGACGTAAGGAGACTTTCTTGAAAGAGTATGCAGAGAAAACACAGGATGACATATACCAACTTTAGTAGTTGTTCCTTCAAGTGGGAGAGGGAATAAGGTAAGGGTAAAACAGTGGCTTTAATTTTATCTAAATTTTTAAAGGATTTTATTTAGTTAGTTTTAGAGAGAGGGAAGAGAGAAAAACATTGATTGGCTGCCTCTTGCACATGCCCCAACCAGGAACCTGGCCCACAACCCAGGCATGTGCCCTGACTGGGAATCAAAGCAACGACCTTTCACTTTGTGGGATGATGCTCAACCCACTGAGCCCCACGGGTCAGGCTTAATTTTATCTAAAATGTTTGACATACTGTGAAAGAAAAATCTGAACCAAATCGAGTAAAAAAAATTATCTCCTAAGACTGGATGATGCACAGATAAATGTTTTATGATACTCTACACCTATCCTATGCTTGAAGTACAGCAAAACAAACAAGATATACAGATGTTTTAGCCCACTAGTGCCTTGCACATAAGCACTTAATAAACGGTAGCCACCTTAATAACGCAATTAGAGCCTGCCTGTGAAAGTGGTCAAAAGCATGCTGATATGCTATCCCAGGGCACATACTAATAACTGATTAGAGTAGAGGGTTACCTTATAGACAGAGATAATACATTTGGGTTTGGTTTCTTGATCCACAATATGGGTAAACTTTTTAATGCAAACATACAAACAATTCTACTCTTAAAAGCTAAAACTTCTCGTTAATTGCTGAAAATTACGTTAAAAATAGGACTTTATAACATATTACCAAGTTATGTTGACATATTATTAATCATGCCAAATGTAGCTTATAATTTCTTCCTTAACCAGATTATTGAATAGACTCTACACACACACACACACACACACACACACACACACACACACACACGACAGAGATCCCTCTGGCCACAATGCAGAAAATGAAACAAAAAGGAGCACAGAAGACTGAAAAGGTTTGGAGTAGTGGCTGTGGGGCAGCTGACAGAGAGGAGACGTTGGTGGGGACGCGGCGACTTACATCCTCCAGGAGGTCCTCGGGCAGACTGACCCTGGTGTCCCCCAGGAGGCAGTCCTCCATGATGCGTGTGCCGTGGCCATCTCCACACGGACCCAGTTCCAAGGGGTCTGTCAGCATGTGATCCAAGGAATCCATTGTTTACATTCCACAGGTAATCTAGACAAACATACGCAGTCACACCTTAACAGGGAAAGGCGGAAGTCCCAGGACCTGACTGACACACGACTTGAGAAACTACTTTGGCCCAGAAAGTACTCAATCTCAAATCTACTCCTGTACCTTATCCTTACACCCTGACCACAGCTCAGCAGCTCTTCTCCCTCCCTTCCACCGCCACACATTCATCTGAACTTTCACACCTGATCAGACCTCTCGTTGCTCAGAATGCTTCTACAGTAACTCCCAAATGTATAGAATTTCTTCTAGCTTCATTTCACACATGAGCACAATGAGGCTCAATAAACAGATTGGCAGAGTCCGTAATTTAGGATTTCCCAGGCCAATAACCTCTCCACTATAACATAATGTGACAATTATTTTTTAGCAATTATTTTTTGTTCCTTCACAAAAGAAAATTTACTGAAAATCCACATAGACTAATAAAGCTCAGCCACTAACAATAAGTTAGTTAATGGAAGCCTTTTAAGTGCTAGCACTTTCTTGTATCTCACTTAATTCTTACAACTGTGCTAGACAGGGTTACTGTATCTATTCTATAGATATTAAAAGGACCAAAGTAGACAAGTACCTTGCCCAACCCCAGAGGTAGGACTGAAGTTCAGGTCTACCTGACTGCAAACCCATTTCCTAACTCTATACACAATATATAATATATAAAATTCCAATTTAAATCATGAAAAGGGAGCATCTTAATATGACTTCTTTAGTCCAAGTAAACTCCAGAGGCTCCAACAACCTGGCCATGACAACCACCCACCTCCAGCTGGTCTATCTCACATTCATACTCACGTAAATGTAATGCTCTTTTTCTCCTTTCTGTAGTAACTCAACACCGCTGGTTACTATTAGAAAAGTACATATGAGAACATTTCAGAGAGCATTTCATAAAGCTGATGGCAAGAACCAGTCTAAGGCTGAGGCCACAGGTGAACACACCTAAAAGGACACCAGGAGCTTAAACTCTATCACGCTAAGTCTCTATGACCTATTCCTACTAAATGAGCTAATAAGCGCAGTAAAAACGGAAAGAAAATAACAGGCAACAGTCAAAACACCAAACTACTCCTCTAATTTCACTGACTTCGGCCAAAATCTTACCTCACCAAGTGTCAATGAAGGGTAGTTGGACCAATCCTGGATTCCTGCAATGAATAATCTCTAGATGGGTGACAGTTTGTACGGCGTAACGTGGTCACGTAACGTAGTTAATGCAATGACTTCTCATTCTGAAACTCTCAAACATAAAGAGAAAGTCTGTAAAATGACTACTAAAATAAGTATACTTCCACTAAATTATTTCAAGTTATCTTGAAGTTTCAGATCTATGTACGATCCAAAAGATACAGTGTTGATCGAGTCAGTTGGGTGGCCCCCAAGCAACTGTACCCCTTTCAGCCTCAGTGAGTTACAATATCCTGGACATTCCCTGTGACTAAATAACTGAAGCAGGTGAGAAAGCACGTGACACAGGCGTTCAACAGAAAACAGAAAACAATGAAGCAGCAACCTGATGCTCCAAGTAAAGTCCTTCCAAAAGAACTGACACAGAACAGGGTCACCGCTGCAAAGCCAGTGCTCTCTACCTGACTCTTCCGAAGATCAGCTACCTCCACTTCACAACTCTCCCACAAGTGTCTTCAATTCGGGGGATGTGGAGCTAAATTTAATCTTATTTAAGTGGGAACCTTTGTCCTGCTACTATTCTGAACAGGCTGTCCAAATACCAAAAGCAGGAGCTGCCAAAAGGTTGGAACCCCGGAAGCCAAGGAGTTCTAAGTCTTGTGGCTTCTGGACCTCTTTTCTATACCAACCAGACCCCTCCCAATGGCTTTTCCTCTGCACCTGGGTCAACCTTTCCTCCAGGACCCTCCTCCAAATGAAGTTAAGCCCTAAGCTCCTTCCGGAGCAACCCCCTGCTCCAAATCCTTCGCCAGGCGCAAAGCCCTCCCTAGTCAACCCCGTCCTAGCCCTAGGCCCGGGTCCCGCCCCTCCAAACTGCACTTCAGCGCCCGGGGCCCCTCCCCCACACCATACCTAACCCTAACCCCCACCCACCCGAGCCACCCAGCTCCCACAGGGTCACTCTCCTGCCCCGAGCCTACCGACGCAGCGACCCTCGGAGACCAAGGCGCTCCCCGACTCCGGTCCCCGGCAACAATTTAACCCTTTGGCCGCCCAGGGCCCGCCCTCACCACTGCCGCAGGCGCGGGTCTCGCAGCCCGCTACGCTCCTCGACCCGCGGGCTCCTGGACGGGCTCGCTCCCGCATGGCGTCTCTGTGCGTGCTCGCTCCGGGCTCGGACGACGGAAAGGGTGGGGCCTAGAAAATGCCGGGGGCGGGGCTGCGCTGGGCGGGGCCTGGAGTGGTGCGGCGGAGGGCGGGGCCAGAGGGTAACGCGGGGGAGTGGGCGGGTAGGATCCTACGGCTCGAGCTCCCGCTGGTGGGTTAAGGGATACAATTTGCAATTGGCCTCAAGGTCTCACCAGCTTTAGAAGTTTCTGAAGGTAGAGACTGTGTCGGTAGTTTTTATCTGGCCGCGAACGGAGGCTCAAAAACCCGAGTGACTGAATGCAATTTTATTAGGTGAGGTTTGCAGAGAGCATACCCAGCTCCAAACGCTGTTAAGCACTTTCTATCCACTATCTTTGTACTATAGCTGTATTTTTTTTAGTACTATGTACTATTAGTTCCTATTCTTTAGGTGAGGAAACAGCGGTTTCTCGAGTTTCATTGAGGAGTACGTGGATTCCAGCCTAAGCCCCAGTGTGTCCCCATTTCTCTCTCCGGTCCCCCGGCCCTAGATGTTCGAAAAAGTACAAACAATGAAGAAATAGTTTTAATTAAACTGAATACGTTCCTCTACATCCCTTTCTTCTTATTCACTGGCTCTTAGAAAGGATTCAGACAGCTCAGCGACTCTCACTAGTGGTGCAGCGATCATCCTCAGTTCTTGACTTGGACGCACTATGTCAGAGAAGCTGGAGGGCCCCCTAAATGTCCCTGCCTTCTTGAAAAATAGTGGCTTCTTAATAAAGCCCCCATCTCTGCTCCCCTGCTGGCTGCAAGCCTGCTCTTAGTTCCTGTTAGAAAGTTGGTAGGCTCTTGAAATAGAAACCACCAAGTGAATGAGCAGAAGAACATCATTCCACAGTCATCATCCATAAATTCTCTCACCTGGAGTCTCTGACCAGACTAGAGTGAATCAAACAGTCAAAACACTGTAGGTTCCAATACTGAGAAATTAGCAATCTCAGTAGTTCTTGCAGCTTCACACATACTAACAAGGAAGAAGTTTATTTAAAAAAATATTTATTAATTTTTACACCTGCTGAATAGCACAAGACTATTAACACTATAACTCACTGAATGTACATTAAATGTTCACATTTAAATAACAGGATAGGGTCAACATTTTCAACTCATGGGTCAGCTAACTTTAGCATCTCATGAAGTGCTTTTTCGCCCTAAGAGTTTTTCAAAAGATAATTGGAAATCAGAAAACAATTCAAGATCAAAACAATAGCTTTCTCCAGAGTTAACAGTTTTTCATGATAAAATGTCTATTATATGGGCACAAATCAAACAATAAAAATGTTAAATCTATATGTAACTCCAGAATTTCCACACTGCACTGACTGCAGTCTACAGCGTCAATGTGTCTTAAGAAAGGAAACAATATAAACATTGGCTGCATACATTTCCCCCCCAAACTGGGTCTTCAGGTGGCTTATAATCTACCGTCTCTTCAAATCCAAGTCCTTCTGAAAATCGATTCCCTTGGACAAATGTGAGGAATACCTGATCTTAAAGCAGTGTCATTTGGCTTGACTGCCACATGCATCTCTGGTTGATAACATACCAATTGGTTTTAGAGTCTTTACTTCTTTCACATAAGGACAAAAGAAAGAAAAAAAACTCATACAGGAAGGAGACAAAGAGGTCCTTCCACATTTCCTTCTGTGTATTTTAAAACTTGAAATAACTGGCATAAAATGAACATTCCATTCAGTGATAGTTTTCTATTTTAATCAACATTGCTCCTGAGGGGAAGGGAGGTACCTTGCTGACTCAAATTAAAAAGGACCCAAGAGGGCCAAATTTAAGGTATAAAAACTAAACTGGATCTTTCTGAAAGTCTAGTATTCTTCATCTAGCAAGTCTTTCTAGACTGGACCCTAGGTAATTTACAGTCATTACAATGTTGGACTTGTTGACCCAGAGTCTCTCTTTTGTGATTCAGGGTCAATATTTCCTATTAAAAACACTGACATTACCTCTTTGTTACCAAAGATATAGAGTCCATTTTCAGTTTCTACACATTTCCCAAGTAACTTTCTCATCTTCTCTTGGGGCCCAAATTTTCAGGATAACTAAATGAATGAGGTCTCGGAAATAAAGTGCAAAATCTACATATTAGTAAAGTTATTTCAATAGAATTGTTTACTTTTCAAAAAGGTTATCTTTACCATAAAGAAGCTACTATCCTTAATTTATAGAACCAGTTTTTACCCAGAAATGTAAATAAAATAAATTAGTGACTTCATCTGAAATTTAAGTTAGGTCTTTCTGTCCTGGAGTGATAAATTCTACCATCAGTAATTATTCTAAAAGTGTGTTAATATATCACAAAAAGTTGTTAAAATACATACTGATCTCTGCAATGCTTTATGTGAACAATTGGAATGTACAGTAAAAAGGAGGAAAATGTTTTCCCCATTGAATTCATAGCTATCAAAGAGGAATACATATAAGCAAAACTATCACTGAGGCAGATTTTTTCCTTTCCCTACTAACAGTGTAATATTCGTAAGGATCAGATTTCTTCCAGATCCCTCAACACAGCGATTTTCAACTGGTGTACCGCAAGAAGTTTTAAAACATGCAATACCTGACTATTTAGTCTGGGACACTGATCTTTTTCCCCTTAGGTTGTCAAATTAAAAAATGACAACAGCTAACACAACAGTAGCCGTCTGGTGCAAATGCCCTGTCTTGAACCATAAATATACATATAGGTCGTATAATAATGAGTTGTAGCTTATTGGTCACATTGCATAATAAGGTTGCATCTGATTGGCTAATTCTTGGTACTAGAAATCTTTATATACAATTATAGGCACCTGATTTTTTAAAGTCACTTTGGAGCAAAAAGGGTAGATAATTACATTTTTCATGGTAAATCAATCAAAATTATACCTATTTTTTGCCAAATTGGCAAATTTTGCCTAATTGGTAATTTTTGCCAAATTGGCAAAATATGTATTTTTTGGTGTGCTGCAGAATTTTAGTAATTAATTTATGTGTGCCATGAGATGAAAAAGGTTGAAAATCACTGCCTTAACATACTGTAAATGGTCCCCATGTTCTTATTTTCCCCTAAGTGTGAAGTTGGTCATACCGAAAGGTCCAGATGAGTTGTAGTACGTTTAAGGTACAAGTGGTAAGAAATAAGGAGGGCCACCTTGCCATCCAATCTTGAAGAATGTTCATTTTAAGGAAGCATCAGAAATTCTAAAATACACTGAATGCTCTGAGTGAGGACTGAATGTACACCCGGGGAGGGGAAGGAATTCATCCTTTACCAATGACTGGTGAATGGGTCCTGCAAGGCAGGCAAGGTTTCAGTGCTTTTTACTTCATATATACACATACTGTCTCAGTAATTTTACTTGGTACCGACATCGCCAATATCTCCTATACAACCACCCCAGAGAAAGGTTGGCAAAGCTTTACTGTAGGAGTTTCAATTCAGCCAACATCAAGCAACCTTTTCTCGTACAGGGAGCCCACCGTGTGGAATAGTGTAGTAAGATCTAGCAGAACATGGCATTCTGACCTAATCTGCTGAGGGCCAGTACCTGTACTACCAACAGCCTAACATGATTTTTTTTTGTTAAAAAAGGCAAGTTATTTTTTTAAATCAGCAATAAGAAAAATGTAGATGACAGTTTTTCTTCAGAGCATCACTGTCAACCCTGTGTTTCATCATTGCTCTCTTCATATTCAATAGGCTCCCTTAGTTAAATCATGGCAAACTCAGAAGGTGAAGCAGTTCTGACCTCACACACACCCATAAAATGCCTCTTCTCCTTTGGCGCCACAGCTTGGAATAAAGTCCAGTGGCCATGGACTTGTCACATCCTCTCTCCGCCTTTGGTACAAACACAATACACCACTTCATAGTTCCACAAAGGAAAAGTAAGGCTTATCAATGTGTTAAAAAAAAAAAAAAAAAACCCTCAAGAGCAGGTGAAGTTTCTCCATCTTGAAATCTACATTCCACTGAAAAATCTCCATTCCATGACAGAAACTCCTAGGGTTTGAAGAGTCCTTTTGGTGAAGATGACTTTGATAAAATAAGCCCCAGTGGTTGTATGAACGTCAAAACTGTTATCTCCAAACTCTTGAGTGAATGATAAATCTTAAAAAAGAGTTATAAGTGTCAGAAGCTTTCCAATTTACGAATGAGAGAAGACATGATGTGACTGCTTGATTCCAGCTCGAGGACGGAAATTAAGGTTTAGTGATGTGCACTTCCCTGCCCCCACTCCCACTGGTGGTGGTTGTGATGATGTACTGTGTGGCCTGCTGTGGGCTGCTGGTCTGGGGGTCCAAGTCACTGTGCGCAGTTGGCTGAGCCTGGACTCCCCCAGAGAGGGCAGAAGCTTGCTTGTCCTCCAGTTCTGGTTGGCTCTCTGATAACACATAATGACCCTGGAGCAGAAAGAAAGATCTTTAGAAATCAGGCCTAATGGGGGACAGGGAGTCTAGAGGGCAGAAACATGGAGTATGTAAAGGAATATTACAAGGGGAAGCTAAAATGGGCATTTGTGGGAGATGCCTTATCAAAGTGTTTTAGAGAGAATGGACCCATCACAGTAATTGACTACAAAGGTAATTTAAAGAAACACCTTAGTTGTTCTACTGAAACATATAGTGAAGAACATCACATATAGAAATTTGCATCACAATGGTAACCTACAGGGCAAAAGAAACATTTGCAATTGTGCTACTCCTTAGAATTTAGCTTCCTAAAATAGGATTGCTATCTGTCAATTAAATTTAAGATTAATATAAAATGGATCAAAGATGAGTTATTATCGAAAGTCTCATTAAAGAGGCAGAACAGCCCTCAAGACAAGTAGTCAAGATCAATTGTTCCCAGGCTTCAGAATTTCAAACACCAGCAAAATTAAAAGTAATGATAAATGGTTCCAAATTTTATTCTGCCAAGCAAAGTAATTTTTGAAATACTACTGTCAAGTAAGAGATATTTTAACACTCAAAGGCATAGGAAGAACACAATCTTAGGATAAAGTCCCTTACACATGGAATAAACTTAGCTTTATGAAAATATATACTGCCTTTCTATTTCCTCCTTTTTCCTCTGGCCACAGTATCTGTCTCAGAGACTGAGCTAGCTATATCCTTATGTTAATGTTCTAAAGACAGAATGTGTTGGGTGGAGAGGGGATTGGTTAGCTACTAGACAGAGAACAAAAGAAGTCACAAAGGAAAACTCTAGCATTGGCCTTTCCTAGTACCATTCAGAAAAAAGGCCATAGCCAAATACCCATTTTATCTCGGCCCATATGCTCATCAATCAACTCCGATTATGACTTGATGTCCCATGTGGTTCTTTCTTCAGCAGGAGGGAGCTGGTCCTCAACCTAGGGTACTTGGACTCCCAGGTGGCTCCTAACTGGGCTTCCAAGAATATATGAGCCCCCAAAAATATACATTAAATTTGTGTGTATGTGAATTGTGGCAGGGGGAGGGGAACATCCTGGGCTATCATCAGGTTCCAGAATGAGTTCCTGGCCAAACAATGGTAGTCAGTGGGTCCCACAGACAGCAAAAATTTCACTGATCATACTATTTTACATCAGTTATGATTTTCATTGACAGTAGTGCTATTCTGGATTTACACATAGCTCCTAAGTCTAGTTAATGTGAATTTGGATGCTAAAAATGAGCTCTCAGTATGGCTTGGGGGGAAAAATCAGCTTTTGAGGCCACCAGACTATCCTGGTACTCTTTGAGGCCTCTTGGGAAACAATCTTCCCCTGGGAACACTCTAATATTCCCATCCACTTAAGAGTAGTTTTCTTCATTTAAATTCACATACTCTGTCTCCTAATAACTTAGAGGCAGGTCAGAATAAACCGTGAACATAAAAACAGAGGTGGCAGTTATAATCAACATTGACTTGCCTAACCTAAATATTATAAAGTAATGTATGGTAATGTTTCTTACCGTGGGATGGCTGAATTGTTTAAAATGATTTAAAGGAGCCCCTGATTGGTTATGCCATTCTTGCCCAACGCAAGTTGATAACCAATAGTAGTGAAGTGTTACGTACATTCCAAGAAGCACATTAAAAGGTGATCAATTATGAATTTATACGTATATGGACCCGGGAGGTTCACTATAGTTATTCATGGGATGGGTATTTATCGAGCATTTACTATAGTCCAGCCTCCTATGCAAGGCACTGAGAATAGAGAGGTAAAGACAAGACAACCTAGCTTTGAGGAAATTCATCATCTACAGGGAAAAGATAGATGGTAAAGCAATAATTAAAATAAACTGCAATAAGGGTTATAATATAGCTCCACAAGTTGTTATGGGCACACAGGGGAGGCACTTCCAACCCAGACGTCGGCAGCTGGGGAGAAGGCTGCGGGGGGTGGGGGGGTGGGGGGGGCAGGCAGGTGCAGTGGGATAGACAGGAAAACCCTCAAGAGCAACACAGCTTACCGGAGTGACCGCCTTCACTTGTCCAGTGGTGACAGGAGTGGCCACACCACTATCAGTAATCACAAACTGTCCAGACGGAAGTGTCATCATTTGAATTTCAGATGCTGAAAAACAGGAAATATCCCCATTTCAGCAGTCTCAGGTTTTACTACGGAGTTGTAAACCAGGGACCACGGTCCCCACTGAGACACTGTCGTGGGTTTGTTTGCTGGGAAGGCCCTGTGATGATGCGATTCCTTGACATAATAAAAGCATCTCTGGCAAGAACTGGTCACATGAGGTTAGTAGAGTTAGCAAATATTGAAAACAATCACTGCGTCTCCCTCAAATGTGGCCTCTGAAGACCCATAAAGACAAATACTCGACTTCCGCCCAAGATGGAGGCATAGGTAGACGCACTGTGCCTCCTCGCACAACCAAGATAGGGACAACAACGATATAGAAATAAAATAACAACCAGAACTGACAGAAAAGTGAAGTGTATGGAAGTCGGACAACCAAGGATTTAAAAATAGACACTTTCATCCAGACCGGTAGGAGGGGCGGAGTTGGGCCGGGCGAGGGACGGGAGCAGAGAGCTGAGCAACCAGGGCAGCGTGCAAGTCTGCAGCAGGCAGACCCTGGGCGCACAAGCGTTGGTGGCTGGTGGGCCCCGGCCAGGGGGTGGTGACCGGCAGACCCAGCGAGGCGGCCATTGTGAAGCAAGGCACTGCACGCAACTCAGGGTCCCAGTACCGGGAAGTGGAGCTTTGGGTCACTGACTGAAAAGGAAGGTCCCACGGGGTGCACAGGCCCACCCACACCGGAATTGGTGCCAGAGGGGCCCGGTTGGCTTGCGGAAAGTGGCGGAAGGGTCTGGGGTCCTACAGAGAGCAGAGCAAGCGCCATTGTTCCTTCTCGGACCCTGCCCCCACATACAACGTCACAACCCTGGGACTGGGGTGCCCCACCCTGGTGAACTCCTAAGGCCCTGCCCCTCACTACAGGAGCTTAACAAGACCAA